>JAEIFT010000181.1:0-518993 GCA_018904225.1 Lordiphosa mommai
TATATAGTCATAGATGTGTTTTTACTAAGAAAGTTTTTGTACTATCAATGTTTACTGATAATAACCCCATGAGTTTTTGTCGGTTAACAAAGGATAAAGTTAATATTAAACTGCTCTCTCCAAGTTTTGATCACTTGATTATGACAAACATATATTTTAACTTGAATACATATATAATATGAAGCGTAAAACCCAAATGATTTTTACGGAGGTTCACTGATCGAATCCAAATACTAGTTTGCATATGTTCAGAAAATGAAGGTCTGAATGGTATAAGGTTGGCAGAACACCCAAATTTATAGAGTTGTTACCATATTTATAATTGAATACATGAATGAACATTTATCTACATTTATAAGTATTAATTCTTCTTGTCTTACCACAAAATCATGCTTATCTGTAACTTCAGACCTTTGTTGAACCATTGTCTGGAAACGTTCATTATTTACCAGTGTTTGGTTCAGAGGCCTGGACGCTTCAACCGGTTCAAATCATTAACCAGACATAACGTAGCTGAGAAGTCTTAAAAAAGAGAACTACCCTTGTATCAGAGACATTTGACCTCAGCCAGTTATATCCAGGCCCGAGTTAGCTTTGCCCTGTTTTAAGAACACTTTTGAGAATATCGTCATTTTATTACTTTTACCATTGGGCCCCTCCTTCTTCTCGGCCAACCTCAGTGGAAATAAAATGATTTGTTAAATTGCTCATTTCTCAAGAACATTCTATTGTTCTGAGAAAATCTGTTTATTGTTGAAGCTGCCGGCAACTATTTCCTGAAACTTCTCTCAGGTAAACATATTTTTATAAAAACGACTTTGCATTGAAAAAATTGGGCAAGGGCTGCATTGTTTCGTACCAAATTGCTACTTAGCTTAACAAAATCTTCCTCGAATGAGAATACAAATTGCCACAAGTAACAAATTAATTTTTTATACCAAACGTCTAAAACGAATTGAATTTTTAAAATAATAAAATATAAGAATGATTTGTTCTGGCAAATAAGAATGATTGTCTGACTATATTTAGTCTAAGAAATAATTAATATATCTAACAGAGCTGAGGCTCTTCGCAGCCTGATTTGGCTCAAAATTCTCTCTTCACCGCACTATAACCACATTTAGACGGTGGTAATGGCGCAGAGTTTGAGGGTACACATACCAAGAAATATGAAAAAGATGTCTGTAGCACCAACTCATATTTATTATAGAGACAAGATATTTACGTGAAAATGAGATCCAGCCCTACCCCATTTTAATGACAAAGACATCAATTTATCAATATTATTTGTCAAATATCAATTTTTCATACTTTTGATGATAAATAATATTTATCACTGTACTAACATCAATTGATTAAGATAATAAATAAATGCAGAAAAAGGAATTCTTATTAATGAAACGAAAAATAGAACTTGCTCTATGCGTAGTATCAAAAATTATCGCCTTTAAAATGCTTTTCCTCTTCAGTTACAAACTAGTTACATTAATCATTAAATAGAGCTGAATATATAATATAACTTATATACACATATAGCCCGCTTCCTAATATCTTTTCATTTCAAAAAATGTTACTTCTGATCTAAACATATCTGCTTGAAGATCTGAAAATATCAGCCTGATTGAACACTTTATATTTATAAAAAAATGTCATATTGAGCAGATCAATACCATTTCTTTCTTCAGCCCTGTTTACACACTACTTTCAGACGTCATTACCATTTGTTGTTTCGATTGTCGCGAACTAAAGTATCATGCCTCCGATTAATAGCAATTTCTAAATGCTGTGTCGTTTTTCTGAATGTAGAGATAACACGAAAGCACGTGACAAAGGTTTAGTAAAAAATGTGGTTACCATAGAAATATATAATGAAATAAACTAAAACAGAAATGTACTCATTACTGAAAAACTGAAACTCCGCTTTTCAAGCAACACTGATCGTGGTTTTGTTACATACTCTTTTGTACTTGTACATGGCAAACAAAGCACTCTTTTCACCAAATGTTCAAGTGTAATTTATACTAACGATTCATACTTATTAAATCATGTACTGATGAGCCACATATTATTAGTGCACTTGACTTCCCTCTTCGTTCTATTCGCTTGTTAAATATCAACGAGCGTCAACAAACCACTTTACTTGTCGCAAAAAAAGCGAAACAAAATGATCATATTTCAGCAAATTATTAAAAATGCAGTCAATAGTCGCTCACAACGTCTACGTTACCACAACAGCAAAAGGCTATGTACAGAGTGTTATTATACCAAATAAACGCAGAATTTAATAAACTAAGCTCTTCATTTGGGTCGCTCTGTTATCGCGGAGTAATCTCATTGGCTGTAATTGTCGGTCCTCCACCTTCCATCCTCATCCAGTCCATAGATTATTGTCGCCTTACTTCACTATCGATAAAGTATCAAATACCATGCTCTTCACGTGCCATGCCGCTTCATTTCTTTTGGGCCGAAAATGGGTTAGATTCACATTTTGTTGCTCTGCTTGTTTCGAAGTCTTGCCAAATGTTGAGAATGTTATATAGCATGTCGGCGTGCAGCTTAAGTGTCAATTTCAATTTCCACTTTTGTTTGGATTGACCGAGCTTTGCTGGTACTGAACGATCGATTGATTATAGTTCAGTAAACCCGATCAACATGAGGCCATGATAAAACCCGCTCGAGTCTCAGACTCTTTGGCAGTTAATATCGCACGGGAGACATCAATAAACCCAACCTGTCGATTTCAAATAAAAAAATCGTACTCAGTTCTGGCCCCCACTAATCGACACACCGTCGCTGAAAACTAGTTACAACAAAGCTGAGGCCATTTTCGGGATTGCGTTGCTGTCATCACTTATTCGAATCAGTTGGGTGTCAGTTTCATAAATCATTTTTCCTCCATTTCCTCACGCGAACGCGCGTTATTTTTGCAGGATGCCTGGGATAAACGGCTTGAAAATTCATACGAATTTGAAGGCTCAATGATCTAGTTGGTTATTCGGAAACTAACCTTCGTCACAACCTCATTTCTCCTAGTCGTCGAGATCGATATGATCGTTAACATTTGTTGTCGTTGTTCAATATCACTAACGCACGAATATTATCATTTTTTCGGCTTATTGCTTCTGAACGGAAGTCATGAATCATAAAGAAAGGCTCTGATACTGCACGATAAGCACAATGCACCTTCAAAAGGTTGGCACAAAAAAGCTCACGTTCTGATTTAACTGTTTATACTCTTTTATGTTTTTTCAGCGTTCATGTAAATAAATGTGCATATCTTTGTCAAACCATTTGTGGCTATCAGAGCCTGGCTTGGCGCAACAGAACTCAACGACTGTTTATTGCTTTTGTTTGCACAGTCGAAAATATTTAACCCGACTTCTTCAACAAAAATTTTCACTAATCTGAAATACGAGTATCCTCACATTGCCCCAGGGTGAAAGTTGTGCATTGCCGAATTTTATTGGCTCTTTTTTAATGAAATACATTTGCCTGCGTAACCCTACCAAGATGCAACTACTGCAAATAAAATCTCACATTACTCAGTCCGGTTCGAACTGCTGCATCTATTCACTTGAAATGGTCAAAGAAGTTAATAAACAAAATTTTCTCTGTCTTGAATCATTTGGCGATTTAACAAAATGAATTCAATTCAGATTTTCGAAAATTGGAATGACTTTTGACCATTGTAATTTATTTCCACTTCTGATCTGCCTCCGTTGAGAGTGAGACGAATGAAACCCTCTTTAATTAGATAGCTTAATGTAGAGATTAGTTGCTGAGCTCTACAAATACAACCTGAATATGAAAAATCATTCTATCTATTTGTTGTGTGCTTTTGAATGACAAATTGATACAAATAAATAGCATCTTCAACGTTTTATACACAGGCAATTAGCCAGCCAACTAAATGTTAATTTATTATCATAAAATGTTAATATTAACAGCAACATTTAGTGTTAATATTTTTTCGCTTTATAAATAACAAATGATTTTTATTGATCCTTTCGAGGCAGCGCCGATTCTAAGATGCACACAGACAGAATTGTAAATAAAACTCATAGCCCTTGTATTCTGTAGCTTATGTTATCTCCATTTTTCATGTCTGTAAAATACAATGTTAAGAATAAAATTCAGACTAGAACCTAAACAGACCGATTTATAGCAGAATGAAGATTGTGTACAGAGCAATATTTAGTCACTATTTGCTTGCCTAAATACAATTAATCAACGATTCACTGCACAGCCCTGTCACATGATTTGTTCATTACATTTGTCTGAGTTAACTCATCATTGCATCAATTTGTATCCCATTTATATTGCATAGGTTACTTAGATATATATACAATTGATTTCTCTCCCGGCAGCATTAAATGCAGTTGCAAATAGAAAGATAGATTTGACAGGAATGAAAACTTTTGAAAATACAAATGCCAGACACGGCTTGAGTAGTTCTCTGAAGGATATTTAAATGTTGTCTGCTCACAAAGTATCTATTGTTGTTCATCAGTGGACACTGGCCCAGATGCTACTGTGGCTTCAGGTGCGATGTAGTCAATGTGATGATTTTGCCTTAGTAATGGCTGCAAGTCAGTGAAAGATAAAGTTTTAAATGGGGATGCACAAGCTCACTTCACTTCAGACGAATGTGCTGTCCAGGCAGGCCCCCTCCGAGAAAAGTCAATTTGCCGTTGTACTTACGCACACAAATCCAGTTGTTGCACATTACAAGACACCGCACGATTATAAATGCTAGAGAAGCAAAAAAACAAATGCAGCATTGGGCCTGGCAGGTCACAAGCAAAGAGCGAAATGGCGAAAGCCTGGGAACACAGAATCGCTATTATTCACAGGAGTGTCAAAGCTGTGTGCCCACCACACGTATCCAAATGTAAAACGCCCCGGTGAAATGCACAGCAGTGCAGCGTAGTTGAAAGCCAAATACAAAATGTCACATCTCTTTTCACTTATAAAATCATGAACTTGTCTTTGGGCCTGAAGGGCAGCGGATAAAAAGACTCTGGATATGCGAGCTTACACCTAGTGTTCTGAGCAAAGGATGCTCAGAGAAACACAGTGAACCAATATGGAATACTGCCTGAAAAACAATTTCTGAGTTCCTGATTTAGTGTTTTCAAAAATAACTTCATTTTTAAATCTTAGAATTGCCAAAGTCTCATTGAGCTAGAGCAAACTTGTATCCCCAAAACAAATCACGTCTGTAAGAATATTTGATGATATGTTTGGTCGATATGTTTGGGCTCACTACTGCTGTAAGTTTAACTGTGTACTTTATATCTTACATAGCATTTCACCAAAATACACGTTAAAATCAAAGTTCCTGAAATTCTCTGTTTATTTCATATTATGGTAAGAATCAATTTAATTAAAGTGAACATATAATTATCAGAGCATAATGACAGCAGCCAAAGTATGTCATTTTTAAATGTTTGCGCCATTTGTTACTATCTTCTTAAGAAAGATCACTGTTACACAAAGGAGTACCTGTCTCTGATCTATATCCCAGCAGATAATGCATTACTTGTTTTCAGTCCATTTTTCAGAAACCAGCTGATACCGAAATATTATTAGTGTCATTGAAGACATTTTCATTTTTAAATTGAAACTGTATGGTATTTATGTTAAAAATTGCTTAGAAGCAGCAAACATTCAATGGAATACTGAGGGTTATATTGATTATACTACATAATCAGGTCATATTGAAACTGTCAGTAAATGCATATAAAAACCATTTGGAAAGTAAAACATACGATAAGATCTAAAACATCTGTCCCTGCATGAAAATGCTATCTCAAACACCGTTTCTTATTTCTGCAGAGTTTCACGTTGCTGTTTCTACACTATTTAATACCTTCAAAAACTCTAATTGAAAATGCCTTTATTTTTGCTCTTTACTGTCGCAATCACTTTGCCTGACATGGAAATGCCTCATGTGCATTGCAACCACAAGGCTGGGTCAGCTTTTGATTTTTCATCCAGACTGAGATCTACATGCCTGTTAGAAAATTACAATTAATATAAATATAAATGCAAATAATGACTTTGCGATATTAGTTGTTGCCTATTCATTGAATATCTCCTCAGTGTACCGGCAGGTCCCAGTCTCAGTCTGCACATTGCAAACAATGCTGCGGCACACTGTCATCTGCCTGAACCACTGTGTCACAGATATTTTCATTATATTGGCATTGTTGTTACTTACAGAGCAGGCGCGTAACAATTGATCAGTTAACATGTTCAAAAGCAAATACAATTGCTTTCAGCAACATTACGAGATCTGCCAAGTTATTTATCACGGACGCTGTCGATAGCTATATAACTTTTTGCTTTTATTGATCCCAGTACTGCTTCAAATTGCCATTTGAATTTACACCTGAAGTCATATCGCTTGTGACAGTCACGCCTTCTTATTCAGGAATTGGAATAGCTTCGCATAATTTGATACATCGATTACATGAACATCGGTCTGAAAATGTTCTACTAAGAATATGATAGAATTACTAATGGAAATGACACAGTGTTTCTCCGTATGAAGAAAAATCGAAATCAAATGGCATTGCTTCCTGCTTCTTTTAATATTTATCTTAATGATTATTTCAAATATTACTTCAGTTGGTGACATCATTTGGGAAATTTGTGTGCCAGTTACTTATAAAGTTGACTATAAGTTTATCACCATGACATTTCAATAAAGACATCCATGTTTAACAAGAAAATAGGAATTATGAGTCATAATCTACTATTTACTTAGCCTGTAGTATTTGTTATTATCACTTAAATATGATATCTCAAATGACAAATCTGATATCCCGCTGTTTTCTTCCAGCTGTTCCGGAGTTTCACTGGGTCTCACAAGAATAGGCGAACATAGAGATCACGCTGATATGCATTTGTGGGGTGTGGTGAAACAGCTTATTAAGTATCAATAAATTAATATCATAAACAGATATTTGATACATTTTTCATTTTTGAAGGTCTGGCCCTATACCGTTTTCAGACTTTTTTCTTGAGAATACTTGGCTCTTGTTATTCATCCAATGCTGTTCAGAATGTCATCTCCTCGATTTTTCGGGGCCCGCCCCAGACGAGGTTGTCCGCAGGCAAATACTCCTGCGTCAATTGAATTTGTAACGGAACAAATGCAACGCGAATAATCCGTCAGGACATGCTCCAACCAAAAGAACGCGGCTGGGGGGACATGCCGACGATACTGAAATAGAGTTGTCACACATTTTTTAATTTTAGCACGTTGATTGTTGACACTATTTCAGGTGCTCCTCGGCGTAAATTGGATCTGCATATTGCTAACATTCTGTCAGTTATATGCTGCCAGATGGTCCGTCGAATATGGGCAACCCCAGATATTCAACTTCTCTTTGAACTTTCATTTATCGGAGTAGAAATGTTTTGACTTTGAAATTACACATACTCCTGGTGAAATTTTTGTTTAAGAATGTTCTTCACCATGCAGGTTTTGTGATTTGTTAGAGGTGCAGAAACATTTGGTTGCATCGGGATAGTCGACGATATTTTTTAAAAACCATCACCGTTTTTGATAAGTATTTACATTGAAACGCTAGATGAATAAATCAAAATAAAAACTTTCCAAAAATCAGCATATTAGTCTATAGTATTATATATTCATAACACATAACTTCGATTTCCATTATGCATTCACTATAGCTCTTCCAAGGACAGCCTATGTTTGTTTTGCACAGAGTTGGAAAACGGGCTTTATTGACCACACAAAATACAACATTTTCTCCAGATAATCCTCACCATTTATCCTGATATGGGAGTCGAAAATTGTTCTTACCATGACTCGACTCTGTATTGTCATTCCTCGTTATTATTCTGTTTCGAAGTTTGTTGCACTACTCCACAGAATAAGTATTGACGCCCACTGAGACGATTCGGTAAGAGAATCATCTCCTTCTTTTCTGATAACTCATCATCTGTAAGCCATTTTAATAACCCAGAAGTCAAATACCAGCTAAGTAGTTATAAGTGTTTTCTGCGCGTTGAATGATTTGAAGAAAATAAATCCTCACCTCACAATATTAAAAATATATACGACAATGAAAATACCATGAAAAAGATTATCGCTCTATTATGGCAAAAGATTGAAAATCAGAGTGTCCACGGTGCCTATAAAATCTCAGAAGGCTAACTTCGACTGTGCCAGCCATGTTCACAACATCACGATCGGTCAAAGCTATATGCCATAGTCACAGCTTCATTGCCTTTGTAAATTAAGATTAAACAAAAAAGTTTTCTCACTACCGACCATTTCACTGATTTTGGATAAATGAATAGTAGAAACATATGCGCAATATGGCTGCAACCGCATGATCGACGTTTTGAGCGCCAGTATGCTGGTGAACTGATTGATGATCGGAAGATATAAAACTAATCATATACCAAGACGTAAAGTTTTCTAACTTCGAACTTGTTCTAGACGATGGTAGCTATATGTCAGCCCGATTCTTTAGTTTGTTCAGTATTGTGGAAAGATTAAACTAATATATTATGATTGAACAAAAAGCCCCACATTCCTACGACCGACACCCGAGAGCAAAATTTTCCTCTCGATAGCATTACAGACGGACAGACGGAGGATGGACAGCTTCGTCGTCCTGATCAATATATATATCTATGTCGGAAATGGCCAGCGTAATACACTCTTCACCATAACTAATTTCAAATGAACCGGGTCAAAATCAATGAGTAATTTAGTCACAAACCAATATTTGCATATGTCGGATTTCAAATATGCCAGTTTTTTGCACGAATTACTGGGGAGGTTGTTTACATTATCGAGGCGATGAGTGTATTTATTATCGAAGGTAAAACACTTTAAAGCCAACACAATTTAGATTTGTACTGTAGCAGCGTCGAATTGATCAAACACCCCACACAACCAAACAATTAATTGACCGCACCTTCATCAGATGCTCGATCTTCAAATTTTCATGTTTGTATCGTAGATATAACTTACACCCCGAGACTCAGGTTATTGCCCATTCAATTACTTCCGTACTTCTCCTTCACACACGTCAGTAATTCTTGTTGAAGCCTTGGCCTCGTCAGAAACAAGAGAACAACTATCAGACTGCCAATGCCCAGGAACATACTGCAGCGAAATAAAGATATTGCTCACAATAAACACATATAAATGCCAAATGACATGCATGGTAATTACTGGCAGCTTTCTGTAAAGTCAGAGGCTTTGACATGACAAACAAATACATCTAACTTGATACTATTTATTAATGCGAATGTAAATGATATATTGCACCAATTCATTTGTTACTGCTCAACATTAAGCGGAATGTCATTCAAATATGCAAATGGTGCTGACAAGTGCATGGAACATACACGTAGCCTCACACAAAAATCTTTGCCAGCATGTCGGTTGTCACTCATTATTTTCTTTGCTCTTGCCAGAGATGTCAGGAACAAATGGAACGAATGGGTTTGCTTCTTTGTCCGAGATGAAATTGCTTATTTAGACTGGGAAATGCAGAGCCAAGTAGCAGCCCACCTGGAGATGCAGTGGCATACTAAATACCAGCTTCAATACCTAGTTGCAAATAGTCTGTCACTGTTGAAAATTACCATTGTAACAATTCCATTTAGTTTAAAGAATTGCAGTTGTTGCAGGGGTGCTGGCCTAAACACAATTTTGAGCCACGCTAAACTGAGAATCATAGAATTTAATGATATATTCTCGTCAAAACCTGTTTGAAATGGTTCAGTGGACATAAGCCAGTTTCAGTAATTGCTTGTCTTAAATTTAAACCACATCATAGAGTAAAGATAGTGTAAAGATTGGACGGCTCTTTGCAAGAGGCGTCGATGAGATACTTTTACATGACCAACATACTATGTTCATACGGTGTATTGTCTGACACGAAAAACGATACAACAAGTTGTTATAAACATGAGCGACAACAGCAACGCCGATTTTTCACGTTGCGTTTATGGCGACCGAAGAAGGATTGCCTGTATAGCCACGCAGCCATCAGAGCGCACTCTATCGATTAGCACGATTAGAATCAAACATCATCCACGGTGCTTAGAGAGCCGTAAAGATCATTGAATTAAATCACCATTAAAAATGAACTAATTAGTCTGGAATAATTACGACCAATAACATCTGAACTATAGTTCACAAATCAATTCACTTTTCAAACATCATCCTGATAGATGATATTCTCCACGATATTCCCACATTCATCTATATCCTGCCCGCCCTATCGCTAGTCCGCCATTCAGAATTGGAATTTTATAATCGCTCGACTCGCTCTCATAATATGTAGCATTATTCATAAAAATAAACCAAACCATTTAGCTTTTATTAATATATGATTTACACGATATGCTTAAATATTATGTGAGCGAGTCGAGCGATAACGAAATGACAATTCTGAATGTATGGTCTGATAGGGCAGGCTTAGATAGATAGATAATAGAGAATATCGATAGATTATCTGCAGCTAATGCCTAGCATGGTGATGCTGCCACATAATATGATAAAAAAGATCTGTTGGTTTGCTAAAATTCCCCTTGTTGTGAAAACATGAAACTTTTGTTATTTAAATTAATAAGAGGGTCATGATTTGTTCATCGACACATAGGGAATTAAATACCATTTTGAATAAACATGTCGATATGCAGTATTCCATGTTCTGTAGAATTTACTACATCATGTCTTTTCATTCCGTTAAAAATAGTAGCTCAACAAAGACCGGCTGAACAGTTTGTCTTTTTCGTATAACCTAGGTTCTTCTGTGCTTTGCAAATCGTGCCCTGTTCATTTATTCAAGAAGATTATTTTATTCACGTAATACCAAACAGTTTTCTCAAATGAATCATCCAGATTGTTATTTTGTTACGATATCAACTGATCTCACGAATGTTTTTAATGCACGGTATCAAATGGAACCGATATTAAAATCTTAGTGAAACCTAACCGGGTTAACTATATAGGTCTGTCAATGTTTTTTATTTATTTATTTTATTAGGTTTTACATTTCAACCGAAGCAACGTAATAAATTGCAAAAAACTCTGTTCTTTCCCACTGGCCTTAAGGAAAACCAGAACGTTCAGCCTGTGTTGCAAACGACAGGAAAGCTTGTCATAATCCTCTGATAAATCTCATGGGATCCTCCCCAACATAAATGTTAGAAAATGGTACAAAATTTTAGAAATTGCCTCTAATTTCTTTTAACAAATAACAAGAATTTCAGAAATTATTTACAGCTTGAAGAAATCAATATTTAGAAAATGCTGACAGATGAAGAAAGTAGAGCTGATTTTGGCCATGGGGTTACAATCATCCAAGGTCGTAGGAATGAGTCAGAACTCTTGAGATGTATTCTGAACATTATTATCTTCAATTTTTACGATGCCACCTCTTAATATTTAAAATGATTTAAATGTCCTCTGACAGATGAGAGATTAAATACTTGCAGAATAAAAATGAATTCTTACAATACTCATGTGAAAATAGAGCCGTTAAAGCCAAAGTGTTTCTATTTCTTGTTAAACTGCAGAAAAACACCTTTGCTGTTCTCCGTATTAGGCTTTAAATACGTGGGTTTGCAGACTCATTTTTGAAATTCCTTGAAAAAAACTATTACAGCGTGATTATTGTTGCAGTATCATAAATGTCACTTTGAAATATTTTGTTGTTCCATTTAAATGACATTTTTAAGGCCGAAGGAAACAGTTTCAATAGTCTATTGTAACACATAGAATGTTGATGATAGTATACCACAGTTAAGGTTTGGGAAGGTTTGAGTCTGAATAACTCCATTTAACAGAAATTGAATGCAACATAAAAAATAAAATTCAAAATTTCTCATATTTTCTTAAACGTTCATTACCTGTAATGGCAGAGGGATTTGCCGTTTTGCTACTATTTTAGCTTGACAGATGCTGGAGCAATGCTCGCTTGAAACACGTTTTCGACCTGTTATGATTATCGCCACATCTGCAGAATTGGTATTCTGATGTCTGTTATTTCTGAAAAAGCCTTAGCTCAGTGCCTGAAGAGACCTTTCGTATCCTCTGTACAAGTGGTTTGTTGGAGCAAGTACCCCGCCTGTAACACTCTTTGCAGCCTGACACGTTGGCAGATGTCGTCAAGGCACTTCAGCTTTGTGATACGCCCCCTTTGTGTCTGCCATACTGTAAGGCTTACCCCAGAATTGAGCAGAGCCTGTGTAATGTTCCAACACATTGATTAGATGGCATTGTACGGTGATATACTTCACAATGGTGCTGAGCAACGAACATAAATGCAGGGCGGTGTTGTTTAAACCAATGCCACAGCCATTTTTGCGGTGGCAAGTCGTGCCCGCAGTGTCAACCGGGAAGAGTGGTGACTGTACATAAACTGAACAATGATGGATTACAAAGTATACACAAAAAAGATCATCAGGGCTGTTATATATTTAACTGAAAATCGCGAATATCATGACCGTTGTTTTCAAAGCCTGATCGATGCAGTTAAATCAATTAATGAAGCATGATTGAGATCAAAAACACAACTTCTTCAACAGAAGGGCTTATCTAGTATTGACCTGATGCGGAATAAATAGGTCGCCTCTGATTTACGGCGGTCAAAGGATGTCATGCCGCACACAAGTCTCTGCTTGGCCTCGACTGACTCAGCAACAAATTGCGGGTGTACCACCAGAATCTGATCGTCCCACGCCGTCACGATTATCACGATGTCAAAGCATTCACGAAGCATCGATCCATTCGTCACCTGCATCTTAGCAAACGTCTTACCGATCATATTTTTCAAAACTCACCGACTTACGAACAAACACCATGCAATATCGTAGACACTGTACACATCTATCTTGCATTATTACGACGATCTTCGCTATGATGCTCATGACTGAACAGCATGCCACAAAGGAAACATTTGTGCTCATCGTCGTACCTGTCGCAGTCTGCCCAGTGCCAGAAAAATACACTACGAATTTCATCTGCATGTCACACGACGTGGGTCAACTTTTTGAAAAGCATTGTCCTGATTCACGCGTAATGAGGTGAGTTTCATTGAGCAGATACTATGTACATTTTACAGTTAGTTTTTTTCAAAAAAAAATTTGAGTTGTCTGGGCTTGAGGAACTTCCATGCTGTGTAATTGAGTTTACTTTACATTGCTCGTCTAACAGACAATAGAACTTTGATTTAGGCTTAAGCTATTCAAGCAGCTTTATTTTTTAAATTGTAATCCACTCATACTACAGCATTTCGCCTGAGAGCCATGTCAAAGGCGTAGTTTCACATCTCGTTAATGTTTCTACAAATTAGGCTGCTTTCACAGCCAAAGAATACCTGAGTTTCGAGGGAAGGGCTGATAAACATGAATAAAAAACACAATCGACTAGGCGAACAGAGTTTGTCTGGCTGAGCACTGCTGTATTTGTGTGTCTCCTCCACACACACTTCAAAAACACCAGCAGCATAAGGGTAAATCAATGGCAGTTGGCAGCACATACCTGCCAGAATCGCTGATTGAGAATTGTCATTAATGGGTAATTTTTATGAGGGTGGAGGGGACTATGCTGTGTATGTCGAAATTTAAAGTTGTTACAAAACTATTTGTGTGGCATGGTTTCCACTGAGACAGGCTACTGAGATGGGGGACACGGAGAAGGAGTGAGCACGATCTAAAGATTTGTTCAAATGAGAAATGTTGAAATTTAGTTGGGTAACTTCAATCAGGCCACTTTGTTTTCCTCGAACTACAATTTCTTTGAGTATTCACGATCTTTTTCATGAATACAAATGCCGTGAGATTCAATATCTTAAATACTGCGACTTAATACATTTCATGCTTCGATATCACAAACATCTGAAAGCCAAAGACTGAAACGCTGTTGTTGAAGATAGTCAAAAAACGATTTACCAAACATCCAAGTTATCCCCGATATACCTGCCATCCAACACGCTAATTGAAACGCTCGAGATAGGCGTCAAAAATACTAGATGTTCAAACACAAAATTGCGTATGATTGTGGGGCGTGAACTTTCTCAACATCTGACAAAAACATATGCCTAGAGGCTCGACTGACTACCTACATCGTGGGATGAAGTGTCTGATCGAAAAATGAGGCATAAAATATGGTACCAGTTGGACCGTGGGAGATGCTGAGGCCAGGGGTGGCAACCTGATCACGATGACTCCAAAACAGCTGTCCAAAGGCCTGAACAGCCCATTTCTGCACCAGGGAGATATGAGGCTCTTTCGAGGAACAAATGATCTGCCTGGGATTGTCTAGTTCTGATGAGATGCTGGCTGACTGCAATGACATTGGCACGGTGCTACTGCACATTTGAGCATGATGAAAATTCAAAATGAATTACTCTGAAGACATTTCAATGGCTCAGACAAAAATCACATAATTACATCAGACGAAATTTTACCCTGATGAAAACCCACGATTTGTTCGATTTCTCATACAGGAAAGCCAGGTCATGTCTTTTGACTATGGACCAAAGAGCTGATTTGAAGATTTTGAGCCAAACTTGTCAATTAGTAAATAACAGACCGTCAACCAGCCAGGCCGGGTATCGAAAACGGAACCGATTGTTGTGTTCTGAGCCAATGTTATTTACAAACGCTGAGTATCACTCATTTATTTATTGATACGAGATTATTCTCGTAAAAATACATATATACACTCGTTGTTGATTTAGTGTCTCCCTTTCACAGAAAATTAAAAGTGGTAAAGTAAACACAGAAAATAAATGCTTCCAAACATGGAAAATACAGAGCAAGAAATTCCTAGCTCTTGACAGTGAGTCATGTCATGACATATTCTAGGTTAGCCATCTAAAATGTAAGGAGAATAAAAAATGTTTCTCTTTTCACTATCTATTTTTATGCATATCAAATTATCTGAGACAAAGATGGAAAACCGACATGGAAACTGACGCTATTCAAGCTGAGATATCCCCAATAAATAAACTGCACAGGCCAATAACAGTTTGCTAAGTCATCATACCTGCCGTTTAATCCGAATGCCCCGAACAATAACAGGGGTTTCAGGCCTAGATTCACAAGCCTATCGAGCCGCCGATTTCACAGTTTATTAAATCAGATTTATGCACAAAATAGTTCATTCCCAGATCATGGAATTGCACAGCCATCGCAGGGCATTGGCAGAGTCAGCTTTGACAAGTTTTGCTTGGGGGTGCACTTACCTCCAAGCTCTACAGAGTTTCAGCGCCTGTAACAGGCAAAGCTACCTTTCAGTTTGTAAACTCAGGTACAGGAACTTAAGCTACGAGTGTGTTCAGAGATCTCACACATTTTTGCATATATTAGCATACTGTGAGTCAAGGTTGAGACTTGCATGTGTCATAGATCCACATATTTATCTCTGCCTCGACGGTTAACCTTTTACCCACCAAATACAGCTGACTTCAGTCTGACAAGCATGGACAATCTGCTTCACCATTGATGATCTTCTTACGCACGCTTTTTTACAACAATGGTATTTTCACGATGGTTGCCAGCATGTATGATGCAGCAAAAAGATAAGATATAAAAAGAATCATGCAAGAGAAACGCGAGTTCCCATACACCAGTTGAAACATATCGTGACAAAGGACACAACCGTAATTATCCACTTTTGGAATCTTCCCACCACGCAGATCTAAGCAAGGCACTGCGAATATCTGAACGCTTATTGCTGTTTTTCTATATCGATGGTTTTTTGAGAAGACCATTTCTGACTAACACGTGTCCGCACAGCTATGTTTCATAACACTGGAACATTTGGTGTTTACCTATAGATGTCACACATGGCAAGAGCTGGGACTTGAAAGGCCATTAAATAAAGTGAGACAGATAACGTAAGTGTTGCTTGAGGATTGCTCTAGGCCTGAGGTTTCTTCGAAATGAGGCTGTCTCAAAGGGAGCAGACTCTGCCCGTGATATCATACTCAGAGCGCAAAGTTTGGGTTAGAGATCGTCTAGCTTCGCCTGACAGTGAGACAGAATACCATGACATGGAAGACAAAGATGGCCATGGAAGGTGAGCCTGATTTAATTTCTGCCGATTCCATCACAGGCAAAAATAAAGGGTATTGCCACGAAGAATGGTTAAGGTACGTTGTTACATTTTTTGCTTAGAAACAATTTGCTCAAATTTGTCGCAGAGCGTTCATCATCTTATCTAATGTTACCTTAATAAATTCTGAGAAAACGACCCACCACCACCCAGATTTAAAGTGCTGGCCAGAAATGTTTTTTATTGAGCCAAATAAAACAAATAAAATGAGAAGGCAAAGACACCTGCAAAAGTTCACTCCAACTCTAATCGGTAAAATATAAAAAATGACAGATATCAGATATTTATAAATTAAAATAATTGAGAATCAGTAAAATTCTGATTTATCCTAAGGCTATATAGTCATCCGATTTTGATAAATTTTCCTTAGAGAATAGGAATCATAATAAAATCCATACCAAGATTGGTGACGATTACGATGGAAAACAAAAAAGTTTTACTAAAAACTAGTTTTTTGCAAAGAGGCGAAGAATATCCGATTTTTTGATAAATTGATCCAGTATTATGTAAAATATCTAAGAGTATACCAAGATTGGTGACGTTGCATAAAAGTTTTTTCACTTAAACTTATTTTTCGACCGATAGTTCCTATGGCAGCCATATGATATAGTCATCCGATGCTGGCTAAGGTTGCGTGCAATAAAAGAAGACTCTGCGCAAAATTTCAGCTTGATAGCGAACTGAGGGACTAGTTTGCGGTCGAAAAATAAAGTCTTTGTGAGAAACTTTTTTGATTTCCATCGTAGCGTCTCCAATCGTAGCATACATTTGTTTTATATGTTTCCACACAATTCTGGAAAAAAATTATCAAAATCGATGAGACTATAGCATATAGCTGCCATATAAACGGTCTGTCAAAAATCTACTTCTATTGAGAAAAACTTTTTTGTTTTTTACCGTAGCGTCCCCAATCTTGGTATACATATAAGTTTTATATGCTTTCACATAATTCTGAAAAAAATATATCAAAATCGGATGACTATAGCATAAGTTGCCATGGACCGACCAATGAAAATGTGTTTTACTAAGAAAGTATATCAAATTTTTTAATTATTAATGATTTAAAAATTTAAATATTCGATATCTATTTCATATATATTTTACCGGTTAAATCAAGCCGAGAAAAGTTACCATGGAGATTTTCATAATAGTCGAAGTTAGTATCTGTTTAAATTTTCCTGTCCGACCCGCCAGAGCCTTTTGTCAAATTTATTAAATACCATACCCACTCAGAATTAGCTTATTTCATAAATGGTTATGGAACCATTAGCTGTTCTGAAATTAAAAACTTCAGCACACACTGAGTCTGGGACGAGATTCGAGACCTCTAACTCGTATGACTACTATATTTTCAGGTTACCTACTGATCATTTATAGGGATGATAGTGAAAATACTTCACATAACAAGAAATGAACCCCACTTATTGATATATCTATCATTGCCGATCAAATAACTATTATACTGCAGCCACCAAGGCACGCACTTTTCTACAAATGATTACGCAATTTATGTAACGCACATTTGAGAATCGCACGAGGTGTTAAGTGAGACTCACTCCACACGCCCCCCTGGTTAGATTAACCGTGAATGCTATCCGCGCACCCCACTGTCTTGATCACATCGTGACACACACATGTTAAAAAAACACCAATTTTGTTGAGCCAAATAGTTACCTATCAGTATACTGTTATCAAATGACATATATTACTAACCCAGTTCGAAAATGAACCGTCACGATTCTTCTCTACCAGCAACAACACTTGTATTGCCAGCTGTCTAGTCATTTGGAATAGAGCTAGATTAAAGGTTGTCAAATATTCGACATACTCACATTATTTAGGATTACCCACTGAGATGCCCATCATTAAATTTTGGAAATTACCTTTGCACAGACTAAATGCGTGGGCAAAACTCCAGTAAAATGAAACACACTCTTTTGCATCAACTTCTAACTAATGATGATATCAGATATCCAATTTTTACCATTTTGACAATGTACTTGATACTGCGCTTGTTCATTCGACCGATACCCGATTGCTGTCTTCCGATTAAAGATATGGCATAAGATGCCAGCACTAATCGTTTACACAGATCATCCGATTTCCAATGAGTTACTGTCGTCCCGATCATGAAGATACAGGAATAAGCCTCACACATAACGTTTATAAAATTATGGACAAATAAAAACATGGTCTATTTTGCTCGTAGCCAATCTATCAGTTTTCGAGAAGTTCACGCGAAGGAAAGCTGCACATTTTCGATCTTTAAAAATGATATACTGTCTCGACAAACCTCCGACACAACAGGATACTGAAATCGGCCTTAACTGGACACATAGCAGCCACACCAGCATCACCATAAGGGTGTCTCTCATGAATGGCCATGGTTTATGCCTGTACATGGTCGAATAGCGAACGCGCAATATTATTTCGTGAAATTCACTGCAATGTCGGGACAGGGTACCAAATAAAAAAATTCTACATTTTTCGCCGTGTCAACGTTTTTTCAGCAGATCCACCGGTCACGTATTGATCAAATCGATGAAACAAACTCCTGTTTTGCTTTAAGAACAATCGCATTAACATTAAATTTACCACTGAGTCATCGTCTGCCGACTGCAGCACTCTTTGAATTGTCGATTTTTGACATGCTAAATTCAAGCAGTTTTTTGAATAAGCGCAGTCAGATTTCAACAGCACAGCCATTACGACATCATTAGCGGTCGCAGAATGAGAAGACAGTGTTCTGGCCATATCAGTATCCACCTTGACATCTGGATTACCAATCAAGTTACTTATTGACATCATATTTCTGCCACATGGCAAGAAATTATAATTCCATCACTTGCAATTGATTCTTTCTAGGAATCACTACTTTTACAATACATCCTGAAAAAAGCACATTTTGCCCAGAAGTTGTAACGTATTGTGAAATATTCATCTTCGACTTACAAACTATATACTCTTGATCATTATTTCACAATGTCTGCTTATGTTATCGATTATAATCATTTCAGACCCTACTATCGTATCTCATCAGTACATATACTATCATACCTAAAATGTATCAAACATTCCATCTTTCTTATCATACCCAACAGTGCTATTAGTATTTCATACTCGAATAAATCAAAATCACGACTATACATTCCGTCACAATGATAGAGTGCATTTTATAACCCCATCACGATTTGCTTATCTATATCCTTAATGGGTTATGTAACTCAAGTGTATTAAAATCTCGGCACAGCCGAGTTTCTGCTTCCCTCGGGATTTTTTAATACCACCAGCCATCCACTACCCTGTGTTCTGAGATCTTCTCAGATGTTACCACTTTTATGAGACAGACTGGTCAGTCTCAAACATTTGTTTTGTTTTTCATAAAAAGTACAGGTCAGAATTTTGTTTTCTCTCCAGATTAAAAACAAATCAGTTTAAACTCATGAATGTAGGTTGCGACCCCATTTGAATGGTTAAAAAAGACCAAAATACCTACGTAATGTCCAAAGAGATTACGCCTGTGTTACTTAACGTGCCTAAATAATTTTGGGCAACACTGAGCAGAGACTCCTCACTCGACATTTGTTTGTATGCCGCCTCCAGAAAAATGCTAATACTTTTGCCCATTGAAGGTTAAAAATGACAGACGAGAGATCGCAGTGGCTGCATGGCTGCTTATTTATATTCACAACGCTGCCCACAACTCATGCCTGCAATAACACATGTCAAAAAGACAGAGTGACAGAGAGAACATGACAGTTGTGTGCTGTCATTGAGTTAAAGCAGCTGGAACAACTTCACTCTTGCATGATGCGCGAGCATTCAAAGGAAACTCAATATTAAAAATGATACAAAAGAAAGCCGACAAATACTGCCATAACGTGCCAACAAGGTGATACTATATCTTGCAGATATAGAACATTCTAAGAAGCCAGGGAAAACTAAATAACAACTGAAATGGGATCAGTTAACATCTGTACTGATCATGAGCCACTTGAGGGTGAGATTCTTGGCAAGGAATTCTGTTTAAACTATGTCTTTCGACTGTACAGAACACATTTTTCATAATGAATTGCCTGGTCATTACTCTTTATCGTAGTCATTTTGTATTTTTATTATGGAACGGATGATAAATAGAGTCTCGCAACACTTTGAAGTACACATTATAACTCATTTATCTGGGGTATATCTACAAGAAAATTACAAAGTTCAAGATCTTATGACGGATTACATCACTCCAGAAATTTTCCATACTGAGCAGGTTATGTTGACAAAAACTAAACTTAAACCCCACCAGTTTGGATAAAGTAAATGGCCAAAGAAGAGCCAATATGTTGCCACGCTGCCAGTTATATCATAGTGTTGTTAATTACACTCATATGGTACGTGAACAAAACAGTTGCAAACTCCTAGATCATGTTGTTTTTTATATTTTTACTCACATTCAGTAAATGACTAAAGTGTCACAAAGGGCTCTTTGTTTATGAAACTTTTATTATGATCACCTGATCTCGTTTCATTCATCAGTTCATATGCGATATATGAAGTTTCACCCCAATACAATGAAATGTTATCTGATAAAATTCACATTTGATAACACGTACATTGATCATCGAATTCAACTTCATTACTTCTGAGCATTGAGCATGTTCTACCACAAATTTAAATTACCTGAATAGTTCAAAAGATATCATCATACTTAATATTAATATTTATTTCAACATTTCATTATAAACACATACTCTTATTGACAAACTGATTTCTTTATACGTTAGTTAAATTATTACATTTTCAAATTGCTTCCTCATCATTTTCTTTTCTGTATGGCTCACTCTGACACATTTTCAAAGTTGAGCATTATATCGTCAATTACTTGGGGCTCTGAAGCCAGCAGATACTGGTTTGCTTGCCGCCGCAACCAATCCATCCGCAACACATCAGCTCACTGATTCAAAATCTGTACCATTGCCATCTCTACTTCAGCAGATGAACACGAGACATTTTTTATTTACTAGATATTTGGGCGGGAGATGGAATGCAAGCTGATTGCTCACGAGCCAAGCAAAGCAGTGGCCTTTCCCTCCTGAAAGATCGCACTTTTCCAACATATGGCAATTTGATGAGCACCATGATGTCATTAGTCAGCCCTGTTTCTGATCTTCTACTGAATGAGGCTGTTTATGTGCCAAATAAATGACCGAACATGAATTATCGCCATCAATCGTAGGCCAAATTGATCCAGCATGCCCAGACACACACCAGACAGAACAATGCCCCAAACTCGACGCTGACCAAGGCAGTATGCAGTTGCTACCATTGTACCACGCTGCCAGAATTCTCTGTACAGGATTGCCAAGCTGGTGGTGGTCACGGCCCGCAGTCAAGACAAACTTGAAAACAGACGCCTGAACCCTTGAGCATCCGCAGCTGCCTTTGACGAACGGCAGAGTTACACCAAATCGGTTAAGATAAGACAGCAGCCGCTTATTTACCCATAGAAATTTAATTTTGCCGATATTGTTGCCATATTTGTCCTGAAAGTAGTGCCATATTAAACTCCTTTGGTGATTACCAGATTCTTAGCCAACGTTCGCTCTTTCACTAGTCAACTGCTTGTGTTCGCCGCCACTGAGACTTAACAACTGGCACAGCCGCATAAGACGCACAGAATGATTGTATAGCCTCCACTACGTTACTTTGGTTCGACTTTTGATTGTCTTTCGTATTTGTATTCTTTCATATCATCGATTATGGAAGCTTTTGGTTTAGAACTATGAAAATTATAAACATTTGTGTTCCGTTTTCCGTATTATTCCCTAGTAAAAAGGTTTTACTTAGTTCATGCAAATGTTTGTCATAGGCAGAAGGAAACGAAACAAACTCGATTGGAAACAGTATGTAGAATGTTTATTTGCCAAGTTAATAGATTTAAAGCGGAGCGAGCAGGTAGCATTAGAATCAATATTGTCATGCTTATCAAGAATATAAATGAATAATTGTATTTTTTTTTATTTTGAAAATATTCTTAAATGCTTTCTCATTTTGATTCAAGTATCTAAGAAGTTGAATTTAATTTTCACACACACACACCCACTCTCAAAAGACTCACCCAACACCTTTCCCCAAAACGTTTACTCAATGACCCATTGACAAGCCGTTTGATGGAAAGTTGTCAGAGTCAGCTGCATTTGCGTCGCCGACTGGGGGCGTGACAGGCAATGGGGGCGGAGTAGCGGCGTTAAATGACAAATTACAAGTATTTACATGCAAAACACAACAAGATGCTGCGGCTGATGATGCCTTCCACCGTAATCGATGAGCCAAACGCGTGCCTGCATGGAAAGGAAAACAAAAATACGAAAACCACACCTTGAAAGACAATCAAGTCGAACCAGGGGGAAGCCGGCACGCGTAATTGAGCGTAAGAAGTCAGAGGAAGACGATGCTAGCGCCACCTGTCGGTCGCTCTGTCTCAAATTGATTGCATTAATGATATGATGCAGCAGTGAAAGCTTCTCCGAAGATTGCCAAGTTGATTAAAAGTCTCAAGTGCGTCGAGTGAGGAAGCTGCAGGCGAAATTGAAATGCTCGGTAAGCAGAAGCAATTAGCAATTGACACTTGGGTGGCAAAAGCTTAGAACGAGAACGAGACACGAAGAGCAAAATGAAAACACTGTTAATGAGAGAGGCAACCAGGGGGTACAGTAGGTGACAAACACTGACAATTGGGCTGAGGGGTGAATCAATAATGCAGGTAGAATAAATCGATTGCATGAGGTAAGGGATTTTTTAAAAAGGGGTTTTGAAAATACTTTAATACTTCGCAATTGAGATAAGTTTCAAGGACAAAATATGTAAAAAACATATTGCTATATAATATCAACAAAATTAAATTTCTATAAGATTTAAATAAGGCAACTGCAATGTCAGATTGCGAAAGTTTTTCGGCCAGTGCTGCCCATCATAGTTATTTGATTTGCCAATAACTCTACTACCGTTCATCTGATCGGAAAACGATGTATTGCGGATCTTTATATATGTCTAAAAGGTTCAAACAATCTATTTTCAAATTTAAGTGTCTTGACTTTCAACATAAAAAAAATATATATATAAAACATTATTCCTTTCCCTTTTGCAGCTTAACTCCATGCCTAACCTACCCCAAGAATTTAATCGAAATTCTAACAGCGCATTAGCCTTAAGTACAGTACAATGAAAGTAACCAGCAACTGGCTTAGCTGCTTGTCGCGAAATCTTTGCGGCTCACTGCACGACCACTTCCTACACCCATTCTCCCACCTCCAACCGTTCCCATCTCCTTGGTCAGCTTCCATTTATCGAGTTTGGGGCATCGATACGCAACGTTGCCTACTTGCGGGCGCACTGACCGATACACGAACAAATTCTCATGCAATTTAATTTGATTAATGAGGCGCATGAAGCCAAGATAGCGCAAGTTCAACGCCTGGGTGGGCCACACGCTCTCACTTTAACTCGATTGACCCAATTTCCGCCCAAGGAAGTAAATGGCGAATAATGCGAAATTCGGCTAGCAAAGTTTCTGTTTGACCCAAAGTATGTGTCATTTTTCCACTGTCTGTTTATTTTCATAGGCGCACTTTTTAATTAAACAGCCCTCGATGGCACTTTGAAGTGCCTTCCAGGCCTATTTTTAGAAGATCAAAAGCAAAGTCCAATTACTCAACGCCAGCTAGTGCCATGCACTTTTGAAAGTTGGCAATGAGCTAGAGAACCGCATCAGAGTCCCAGGCAGCAGGAAGAAGTTCTGCCAGTTGCCTCATCAAATTAATTGCAAACGAACTGCACTTCAAAGTGGGTGTGGCAGGAAATCAAAGTGCAAGATCTTTTCAAAAGGTGTTAGAGTACGGCGAGAGAGAGAGAGAGAGAGAAAGAGACGGCCCTAATTATAGGCCACACACCATGGTTTCTTCTTTAAGGTAGTAGTCACACGACTTTCAAAATCAATTTCATTGAACAATCAATAATTTCTTAATAAATTGCACATTCAAAATGCAACTTCCTGCAATTAAAGGCTGCTCGTCGTTGTACCGGCTATGATCCGGTCCGTCGTCTAGTGCAATAAAAAATAATTGAAAATTCAGTCACGTAAACGTTTTCCAACCGCCGTTCGCCTCAGATCGCAGATCTCCACTCATTAATCCATGCGGCAAATGTTGCAAGTTGCCGTTAGGGATGGCAACGTGAAGATAATTCACAAATTTTAAATTTTGAATCATAAATGGACGGGAATTATCTAAGCTTAATCGATGAATTAAACAAAAACTTGGTTTCGAGTAATCTTTCAGTTAACAAAAAGATTGAACAGAAATTTGGAAATACTACAGCAACCGGAACCGAAGCAAAATATCTATTAATATTTATATCTATGAAAAAACAGCGCCCTTTTAAGCATCAAATTTCCAAACCCAAAAAATACTTATATCACTCTATTGACAGATACTAATGCTCAACTTTCGTCAGTTGTTAATACAACTATAACTCCAAAATATCTAAAAATGGCGTCAAAATTGAGCCTAAATACACAGAAAGAAAAGATCAAATATTAAATTAATCTAGGCTGAATAATATGATATTTTATCATGTATTATTTTTATCACATAATTTGATAATAAAATATATAAAATTTAACTTAAATATCATAATATATAAAAAATATCAATTTGTCAATAAAAAAAAATTATAATGTTTACTAGACATAATAAATAAATTAATATATAAAGAGTCTTAAGCAAATATTAAGCCATATTAAATTTAAATAATTACACCAAAAAAAAAGTAATCATCAAAATGACACAATTTAATCATTAATTTGAAACTATTGAGTATCGAACTATGCTCAATACTCAAAGTATCAAGTTGATAATTCGATAGTATCAAAATAATATTTTCGATGTTATCAAAATGATAGTAATTTTTATCAGAATGGCATTTCTTTGTATTAAGTTTAAAGTATCAATTTGAAACTTTTTTCCCAGCAGACCAAACGCTCGCAAATGATATCGCATATAATAGAAATGCGAGCTTTTACCGAACAAAACTCTCGCAAACGGATCCGAAAAAGATAGCAATATGATTCATATGTCGTTCAGTTTGTGGCAGTGAAAGTTTCATAAACGATAGTCGCAAGAAATATTACTAGCGAGCCTTTTGCGATATCTTTTGTGACACTTTTTTGATATTTCTAGCGAGTCGTATAAAATATTTGCAGTAATACGTTTTGGATTTAAATATGAAATATAAAAAAGGCTCGCAAAAGATAACGCACATGACTCGCAAGAAATAGGGTTTGCGAAACTTTTTTTTGTTTTACTCCCATTTTGTTAAGTAGTTTTTGGACCGACCGTTTATATGGCAGCTATATGCTATAGTCATCCGATTTTGATAAATTTTTCAAAATTATGTGAAAGCATATAAAACTAATATATACAAAATTTTTTTTTGATTGGAGACGCTACGATGGAAAACAAAAAAGTTTTTCTCACTAGAAGTAGTTTTTTGTCCGACCGTTTATATGGCAGCTATATGCTATAGTCATCCGATTTTGATAAATTTTTTCCGAATTGTGTGGAAACATATAAAACTAATATATACTACGATTGGTGACGCTACGATGGAAAATAAAAAAGTTTAACTCACTAAGACTTATTTTTCGACCGATCGTTCCTATGGCAGCTATAAGATATAGTCATCCGATCCGGCCGGTTCCGACATATTAGTTGCGTGCAGTAAAAAGAAGACTCTGTGCAAAATTTCAGCTCGATAGCTTTAAAACTGAGGGACTAGTTTGCGTAGAAACAGACAGACAGACAGACGGACAGACGGACAGACGGGACAGGACAGACAGACAGACAGACAGACGGACAGACGAGACGGAAGCGAAAAATGAACTCAGCTCGTCGTCCTGTATCAAGAATATATAAAGTTTACTGGTCGGTCATGGTAGTAAGTCATCCGATTTTGATATATTTTTTTTTTTGCATATAAAACTTATATGTATACCAAGATTGGGGACGCTTTACGGGTAAAAAACAAAAAAGTTTTTCTCAATAGAAGTAGATTTTTGACAGACCGTTTATATGGCAGCTATATGCTATAGTCATCCGATTTTGATAAATTTTTTCAGAATTGTGTGGAAACATATAAAACAAATGTATACTACGATTGGAGACGCTACGATGGAAATCAAAAAAGTTTTCTCACAAAGACTTATTTTTCGACCGCAAACTAGTCCCTCAGTTTTAAAGCTATCAAGCTGAAATTTTGCGCAGAGTCTTCTTTTTATTGCACGCAACTAATATGTCGGAACTGGTCACATCGGATGACTATATCATATGGCTGCCATAGGAACTATCGGTCGAAAAATAAGTTTAAGTGAAAAAAACTTTTTTATTTTCCATCGTAACGTCACCAATCTTGGTATATATTAGTTTTAGATGATTTTACATAATACTGGATCAATTTATCAAAATCGGATGACTATATCATATAGCTGCCATAGAAACGGTGGGCCCAAAAACTAGTTTTAGTAAAAAAAACTTTTTTGTTTTCCATCGTATCGTCACCAATCTTGGTATATATTAGTTTTATATGATTTCACACAATTCTGGGAAAATTTATCAAAATCGGATGACTATAGCATATAGCTGCCATAGGACCGATTGGTCGGAAAATGCGTTTTACTAAGAAAAGATTTTTTTATGGGAACGCATTCAAATTTTGATTCTCAATTATTTTTAATTTATAAATATCTGATATCTTTATCCAATATATATATCTACCGATTAAATCAGTTGGAGTGAACTTTTGCAGGTGTACTAAAACTTCGGCACAGTCGAAGTTAGCTTTGCCTTCTCGTTTTATTGTTTTATTTGGCTCAATAAAAAACATTTCTGGCCAGCACTTTAAAATCTAAGATTGGTGGTGGGTCGTTTCTCAGAATTTATTAAGGTAACATTAGATAAAGATGATGAGCAGACGCTCTGCGACAAATTTGAGCAAATTATATTTCTAAACAAAAATGTAACAGATAACCCGTACCTTAACCATTCTTCGTATAACAATTGTCATACTAGCTTTATTTTTGCCTGTGTTAAGGTCAGTGATGTCTTGCAGTCAGTTGCAAGTCAAACGCTATGGAACTTAATCACATTTGCCCAAAAATCATAACACATATCGTAAATACTGTCTTCACCACTTCCATATTTCCTCTCGCATGGAAGACTGCAATGATTATACCCATTCCCAAGTCCATCGATTCTGTCATTCCTGTCAAAGGAATTTGAGCAACTTATGACAACTAAAATAAACGATCTCTAACAGAAAACTTTGAAACCCATTTCAGTCGACTTCAGTAAGCATAGGTTGCATCACTGAAGCAATAAAAATTACTGATGATATCCGCGAACAGGTCGACAAAAATAATGTATCTTTTTTCCCTTTTGGACTTTAGCAAGGCTTTCGACTCAGAAAACCATCAAATCCTCAACACGAAACTAAGCAAATTGTACAATTTCACATCCTCTGCCTTATGAGTACTTACCTTACGGTATCTCAAGGATCTGTTCTTGAACCTTTGTTATTTCCTTTGTATTTAAATGACCTTTCAAAGTCTTGTCCAAATGTCAACACCATATGTATGCTGATGACATCCAAATCTATGTAAGTCGTCCTCTATGAAGTATTACCGAGTGTGTTGATATTTCAAACATAAGCTGTCTGATTTTAGTGATTGGTCAAGAAATAATGGTCTATTACTAAACCCCACAAAAACCACAAGTGTTTTATAATTTAGAAAAACGTAATAAATTATAATGGACCTCAGAAGGTTCAGATAGGCAGCAGTCACATTTAATGTTTCGACAAGGCAGACAATCTACGCATAACACTAAACTGTACCTTATCTTACTTAGCAAGATCACAAAGGCAGCTATACTTGATGTTATGTTATATGTTGGGGAGGTTCCAATAAAAGTGGATGATTTTTTTTTTAAATGGTTACAAATCGAAAATGATTTGACTTCGGCTGGACTATATTCCGCGGCTTCCTGGTATTATGGTTTCTTGTGAATATTTTCGTAGAACTTCCCATAGATAACGTTTTTGCTAAACGCCTGTTAGTAAACATACTTTTTTACTTTATCTTAGCCAACCACATCTCACGCTTGCATCACTAGGCGTATGCCACTTCGTCAACATTTGAGGTTGCCCCATAATAATAATAAATGCACGCGGCTTTTGCTTATCAACCACCGACAATCGACGGAACGTGGAGACTCAAATGGTGCAGAGGGGTTCCCGAAGACGGAGAGGCGAGGTCGCACTTCATATTTGGGTTAAAAAGGCGTGCATGCAATTTACTGCACCAGTTCAAGTCTCAAAAAACCAGAGAGAGAGAAAGATCATCATCATGATTACAAACTATAAGACGGTCGGTTTTAGCTTGTTGATGATGCCTTTGATTGGGGCAAGGTTAAGTTATATTGTGCGGGGAAAGAAGTTGCGGCTGCAGTTAATTAATTGCATTCTCAGAGATTTTTATGCAGGTGGGCGTTGTCTAAGTTTCTCAGCTAGATACAAAGTCAGACATGGTTAAAGTTGATGCAGGTGTTTTTTTTTTTTTTTTTTGTATTTTCTTGTTGGTTAGTTAAAAAAAAAAAGATTAACCGATCAGAGGTAGAGATAAGAAAAATATGTAAAATACTATTTAGCATAAATTATACTTCGCTAATTCTTTAAGTATGCTTAATGTATACAAAAAATGTGTGGATGCTACAATAATTTTCGTAGCTTAAAGTTCCCATAACACAGGTTTACAAATGAAAGGCAACTTTTGGACCATAAAAGATAGTAAAATCTCCTTACGTATTTTTAGGCGCTGAACTCACTGCTACTGCACAAAAAGCATTTGGATAAGATTGTATTACTAGAGGCTCCATAGAAAAGGCGCAGTGTGGCCATTGAACCCATGGTGGAATTAAGATCTCCCCAAGCAAAAACTCGGGGTGGTGTTTTTGTGCAGCGCAGACACAGCCACATGCACCTTGATGCTAATATTTTCTGTCACACTCTTGCGCATTAAGCGAAAGCTCCGAACGTAACATTTCAGTCACCGCCACATCTCGTACATAGTTCCACCATGATGAAACCTGCGTGGAATACGGACACCTTGACGCAGGTTTTATGCCCATATTGATAAGTTTACGAGTAGAAAATAAAGTGTTTCTTTCATAAGGAAGTTATGTGCTTTTGCATAAAATCTGATTTAATATAGTAAAAAGAAAACTTATTAATCGAGCGTGACTCGAAATGCTTAACAAAATTTTAAATTGAATGCGTGAATCGTGAGGCAAAAGATTTTTATTTCGTGCGTCCTGCGATACGTGAAGGAAATATCGCTCATCTCTACTCTGACCCGAAAAATATTAAAATATCGATCATTTTGCTGAAAACCCCTGTTTTAATTATCAGGGCATTAAACAAGTTACCAGTTATACCCAAACTTTGGCAGGTATAGAGTATATTACAGTCGAGCTTAACCGGCCTTTTGACTTGTTATTATAGAAGTATTAAGCTGTACAGTTTATGTCTTTTATTTTTACCGGGGATTAATCTCGAAACGAATATCGGTTACGGTACCGGTTCCGGTACGTACCGAAAAGATAATTTCGATTAAAGGTTATATTTCGGTTTTCCATCTTTTTCGGTTTTCGGTTGCGATCGGGTACTCAGATTTTTATTTCGGTATACCGGTAATTGTATAATTTGATATACATAAAATAAATAGATGTAAAAGAACTAAAAAATTGTGTTTTAAGAAAGAAACATTTTTTTTTGAATATACCGATTTCTAACCTTTTTTATTTTTAGATAAACAATTTCGCTAAACTAAAAAAACAACCTAGAATTAAGGAATTCTCTATTCTAATGTCACCCAGACAAACTCGCCTTAGGGCTATTTCTCATTCGGAATTCGATTAACACTTAGGAACTTCATTTCTAAAATGTATATTTCTATTTTCCTAACATTACTACATTTAAGGGTGATTTGTTTAAGACTTAGAACACATTTTCGTTTAATTAAAAGGTTTATATTTACGAAAGAAAACTTTTACCACTTTTTAGAATTTTTCTGTATAACTTAAAGGAATTTGATTTTTTTAAATCCAATAATTTTTTCTGAGTGTATATATTGCTATTTTACCGCTTGAAATATATATTTGAAATAATCATTATCAATAAAATAAATAATAAGAAACCGAAACAGTACCGGTATCAGCGTTTCGGTATGGTTCCGGTTTTATCGGTTCCAATTATAACGGTAAACAAAATTTTAATATCGGTTCCGTTTTCGATACCGGTACCTGGCTTTAAACGGTTTATTTCGGTTAACGGTTACGGTTGCGGTATTATTCCCTGATTTTTACTAATTGACTTAGAACTGGCTCAAATCCTTCATCAATAACACAGTGCAAGTCAAAAAAAAAGACATGTGCAACTTTAAATGTTTTTCCCTATTATCGGCCATGGAAATCGAACTGCATCATTAGTTTTATGAGTTTTTCATCAAGTTAAAATTTTGTCTAAATTGTAAAAAAATTATATATGATTTTTGTGAAATCTGAATAATTACATTTAAATGTCCTCAAATTAATTACATTTACAGATTTTCGATATCATGCGCTTTCAAAAGTTATGGTCCAAGAACTAAAATAATTGCAACCTTTTAAGATAACATTTTTTACAAAATTTTTTTTTAATTTTCAAATATTTGGTAAAATCACTATAAAATCATTTTTTTTAAAGTCTGCCCTTTTGTTCTCTAACAATAACTTGATTTCTCATATAATATTTAAATTTTTTTTTTAGATTTTAGTCTTTAACTTTCGAATGAGCAATGATATCGAAAAACTGTAAATGTATTAAATTAGAGTACATTTAAAATATTGAATATATTAATATAGATTTCACGAAAATAAAATATCATATTTTTGTAATTGACAAAAAAAATTTAACTTCATAAAAAACTGTAAAAAAAAAAGTTGTATGAAATCATCGTGATAACTCAAAAAAGTAATGATGCAGTTCGAGTCCTAAGGCCCGAATTAGGGGAAAACGTTCAAGTTGAGCTAAAAAAAATTAATAGATATGTGATTGGGAAGTTATGAACTAATTTGCTTAATTTCAAACTTGCTTTCTAAAATTTGTAACGTATGCTTAGATTAATCAGTGGTCATTTAAGCTCCTCCCCCTTCCCATCCCATTAATTGGGTTAACAAGGTTTTCCCCACTCTCAATTATGCATACAATGCCCCATAAGCATTCAATTGGGAAGCTGGTCAAAGCTGTGCTCAATGGTCTCTACATTATATGTAGTTTTCGTTTTGCCCAACAATCTTCACACACGCCAACTTTTAAATCATTTCGACGCCACGCAACGCACGCCACATGCGGCCCCTCCTGTTCCCCTCTCTCCCCACCCCTCACCAAAACGAAACCCCACCCATTCATTGCATAGGCATCTCAAGATCGCATGCCATGTGGAGTGTGAACAGCGGGTGCTCCGTTTTCTTCTTTCTGAATGCGATGTCAAAACATGCCAATGGGGGAGTGGTGGGGCCTACCCCCCATTGCTGACAATGCTCTGGGCCTCATAAATTGCCGCTATCTTTGGCATTGTATCTGTGTATCTTATAGCTTTTGTATCTACGTTTGGTTACTGCAAAAATATGCTGCTAATTGAATTGAATTGAACTTTTGCCTCACAGTTCGATGAGTGTGTGATTTATAGTATGTGGAGGAGGCGACACCTTCCACACAATGCCAAGGCAAGTGCATCACAGCTCCACGCCTCGTTCTCAACCAATTAAACCAGTTTCCTGTTCACTTCGCAGAAATTCAGTTTATTGTTTTTTTTTTTATTCGCCTTCAATTTGATTGCAGCCTGATGAAATAACAAGACTCCAGTTCCCAGCTGCGCGCACATCAGTGACGCCCTCATAATCAAAGAAGAGACAGAGTCAGTCTCCATACCCCCGCTCCAGACATTTGCGCAGACGCAGCAGCCTTCAGCAGACCAGCACTTAAACGTACGAAAAGCGAAAATAATTTAGCGCAAAACGTGCGAATGTTTATTTTTGTGAAGCACAAAACAACAAAAACAACGACAAAAGCACAAGAGGAGCAAAACACAAGGGATTCAAGTGGAAGTGTGCTGCATGTGTGAGAAGCTATGCCTGAAGATACCACAAATAATTGGGGTAAATTGGATTTCATTCTTTAACAATTTAAAAAAATAAAAGCTGCTGGTTTTTACGGAAGATTGGAAAACAGGCAGATAAGCTAAGCCCCTGAGCTTATAGTTTTTAGTAAAATAAATCAAAGTTCCAATTTATGCAATTTAGACGAAACAATGTAAAATAAATAATTACACAGAAAACAATAGCATGGAAGGGACCTCTCAAATGAAGCTAAGACCTTGAACTTTTTCTCAAAATTTTCTTTTGAAAAACTTTTTCCTGGCAAAAATGAACAACTGAAAAAATAAGAGCCAAATTGGCCTATCCTTTCTCAATTGATAAACTACTTTAAAATTTTCACACTCCATTTTAATACATACGTGGGTTGCTATTTAAGTTTATGGCCTAGGTCACTTCTAGCCATTTTAGGACCAATTGGCCTTTTCCTAAAAAAAAGTTTCGACTTTTATCGATAAAAGCTCCATACAACTCTTTCATGTGTGACCACGTTTGATATCGATTAACGATTAATCAAAAACTTACCTCGGCAGGAATGGAATTAACTCGTGAATATTTTCGAGCAATAATTTTTCACAACTTTCGACATGAATTATCACGACAAGAGTGCAACGATGAACTTAAATCTTTGTATGGCGATGAAGCACCATCATATAGCACTGTGAAAAATTGCTTTAATGAATTCAATCGCGGGCGACGCTCACTCGAAGACGAAGGCCGTCAAAAAACTGTCGTTATGCCAGAAAACATTGATGCCGTGCGTGAACTGATAATGCAAGATCGTCATGTGACATACCGTGAGATAGTGGGCATCCTTGGGCATTTCTTCCACCAGCATACATTCGATATTGCATGAACACCTGGGCGTAAAAAAGGTTTGTTCTCGTTGGATTACGCACAATATGACAATCGCTCAAAAAAAAGGGTCGTGTGGATTGGTGCAAAGAAATTTTGAAAAAATATAATCGCGGTGTTTCAAAAGACGTTTATAAGATCGTCACAGGTGACGAATCATGGATCGATGCTTATGAGCCCAAAGCGAAACAGCAATCGACCGTGTGGGTCTTCGAAGACGAGCCAAATCCAATGAAAGTCTTTTGTGAAAGAAGCACTTCGAAGCAAATGGTCGCCTGTTTCTTCGGTAGAACTGGTCATGTGGCGACTGTTCCGCTTGAGCAACGTAGGACGGTCAATTCTGAGTGGTACACCACAATTTGTTTGCCTGAAGTCTTCCGAGAAATTCGAAATACGAACAAGAGAAGACAGATTATTGTGCAACATGACATCAGCTCACACCAGCCCCTTTTTGACCGCCCAAAACGTCGAATTGATGGGTCATCCGCCGTACAGCCCTGACTTGGCACCCAATGACTTCTATTTATTCCCGCACATCAAGGGAAAAATGCGTGGTCAACGATTTTCGTCGCCAGAAGATTCTGTTGAAGAGTTCAAAAACCATGTTTTGGAGTTGTCTCAATCGGAGTGGAAAAAGTGCTTCGACAATTGGTTTAAGCGCATGCAAAAGTGTATAAATCTTGCTGGAGAATACTTTGAAAAACAATAAAACCATTTTTGATCATAAATATTCGCGTTTTCATTATTAGGCCAGAAATATATATAGCAACCCAATTATCGATTGATCCTCATCGTGATCCTAGCAAATTATTATTATTTTTTTTTTTTGAGTTAAAAATTTCTTACCAAAATTATGTGTATAAAAAAGACTTTGCTGCTGTCCATCTACTTATCGTGTATTCACCTAAGTTTAGAGTAGAAGTCACAGTGGCTGCCACTGCTCCCGAGTTGACACTTGCAGTTTTTGCAAAATGGTGGAAAGTGTTTGCAACTTTTTATTTGCCAGCAAAAGACAAAATGTCAAGCGACAGCGACGGGCAATGACGACGACAAACGAAAATTGCAACTGAAACGAGCTTCGTTTTGCTCAGTTTCTTTTGTTTTTTTTTTGCTCTTTTTCCGCCGCCCACCGCCCGTGTTGGTACTTGCGACGAAATTGAAAATGCATTTTTAATGATTTGTTGCTCAGCGCCGTTTGTGAGAAGTATATATCACAGGATACAGTGTGCATCAATTGATGGCCGGAGTGCAGCGTGTGGGACTCAGAAGGTGAATGACCGGGGTACATCTGACTCATACTCATCATCACTCTACACGCGAGAGCTGTCTTCGAATTCTGAGAAATATTTTCACAACAACTGCAGAAAGAAAAAAAAAAACAATAAAAGGTTTTCTGCAATTTATGGCAAGACCTAAAGTGGAGCACTTAAAGCAAAGACAAAGGCTGTGAAACAATGAAGATCGCTTGCTATCAGCTGGAGACAGTCACGAATCGGGCAAAGGATGCTAAAGCAATTGAATTGGGAGTGAGACCAAACATGAAGGCATAAATATAATAATATCTCTATAGCGTGTCGAATGCAAAAATTGTTAAGATAATTTCAGCTTTTTTTAAGGCCGATTGCAGTCTTGCGCTCCGACTATTCTTATGTTTTTTGGACTCTAAAACCCTTATATAATTAAAAAAAAAAAAAGGTCCTCTTCCGTATAGCAAATTTTATTTTAAAATAATTTAATGGAATGAGACAAACACATATTATTAAACCAAGTTTCTAAAAAATCGCAAAAACCTACACAGTTGAATCCTATTGCTTAATTCAAAGTGAATTCAATTACCACCAATCTGCTTGTCATTTTCCACATAAAACTAAATTCGCTATACAAATGCTTACACGAAAATTGTAGCGGAATTGTTATTGATATCTACCCCATTAAGTTTTTAGGCTAGGATATATTTTAATACTTTCATCCATGCCATTTAACATATTGTTGTATTGGAAAAATTATTGTGCAAACTAAACTAATAAAATTCCGAACATTTAAATTTTTTTGTAAGCTTATAACATTTAAATTCGTCGATTGCAACATGGTTGATAAAAATCGGTTATGTAGAACTGACGTAATCATGGCTACCAGGTCAGAAAACGTGATTTCAAAAAAATACTCACTTAAGCGAGAACATTGCTCCACTTGAAAGGCTATATCTGCTCAAATATTTTGAATTTTTGAAAATGGTTTGAAGGGGATGAAAGGGGAATGTCCAAGCTAAAATAATAATGCATAACTTAAAAAACGAAAACAAAAAATCCAAATGTAGAAGACCCCCTTAACTAAGAATCGCTCGAAGACATACTGCATTTTAATTGAAAATAATTTAATTATTACGTTTAAGTAAAGAAAAATATAGAAACTCTGAATTTTTATTTTATATAACACAATTCAATTTATTTTCTATTTAAATTGGGTCGCCCCAAGTTTCAAACCGAAACCTTAGCACAAAGCCTTGAACTTCCCATTTATAAACCTTAACTATTGGTAAACTATCATCAAAAATTATTTGGGCTTGCCGCCCTGAAAGTTCTTAAATTTATTGTTACAATAGAAAGTATTTTATATAGTTACTTTATTTATTAAACTATTTTTAATTTAAATCACAGATCCTGTATCTAGCTGATACATGATTAAAGTTAATAATAATTTCTTATTTAATGAACAACAACCACATAAATAGATATCAATTTATTTGTATAGCTATTCCCAGGACCCGGTCCATACCTCAGATGACTTTTTCAAATAATCCTAGTAGTAAGCAATCGCATTTTGTCAGTCAATAATTACACTGTAATAGTTTTTTTTTTCAAAATAATTTAAAAACATGACCAACTCCAACGGTTTTCCTCTTTTTAAGGCCCTAGGAATTGAATTGCGTTCCTTTTTTGAGTTATCACGATTCAACATTTTTTTAAGTTTTTTACAAATTAAATTTTTTTAATTTTTTTTTTAAATTTAAAAAAAATTATTTATTATTAGTGTGAAATCTAAATAAATTGATTTAATTGTCATGTAATTCACTACATTTACAGATTTTCAATATCATTTCTTATTTAAAATTAAATAAATATTACAAATTTTTATACATAATATTTATTACCAAAATTACATTAAATTAGGAAACTTTGGAAGGAACATTTGGAAGGAAATTAATTGTTGGAAAAAAATTACTTAACAATTATTTTAGTTTGATTTTAAACATTTTTTTTAACTTTTATATAAATGTAATAAATTTGTTGTAATTAAAAGTCGCAAATTTTTTGGGATTTTGGCCAAATGATTTAGAAAATCTGTCAATGTTGTGAATTAGAGGACATTTAAATCATTTTATTTAGATTTCCCACAAATAAGATACTATTATTTTTAAAATAAAAAATTTAACTTCGTAAAAAATTTGAAAATAAAATTGTGTTGTATCCAGGGATTAATCCCGAACTGAATATCGGTTCCGGTACCGGTTCTGGTACGTACCGAAATGAAAATATCGGTTAAAAATTCTATTTCGGTTTTCAAGTAATTTCGGTTTCCGGTCCGGTACGTACCGGTACAAGTATAATTTCTTTAATGTTCAAATAATCCAAAAAAATGAATCCCTACTCCACAACAAAGTATGTATTGAAATTTAAAAAAATTATTTTAAGACTATGCCACATGAAACAACGTTTTTTAATACACACCACAACACGAAAAACAGCAAATAGAAAGGACCCCACCCGACAAACAAACCCACGACCGACGACGACGGACGGACCACACAGCGCATCCCACCCAACGAAAAAAAGCCCCACACGACACCCACATTTTATATAAAATCGTTCTAAAATCAGAAAAATATTTTTTAATTATGATTCGAAATAATCGGTCTTTAAATCTTCTGTATTCCTGCCATAAAAAGAGATATTTTGTTATTTGGATAGATTTAAACCCATACTATAAGACTAGTTTTTTAAAATCACCCATAATACACTGGTAAAATCAGCTCAAAAAACGCTTTTAAACATTTGGAAACCTAAAATCTGTCCGAGCTTTTATTAACATTACATTTTTCTAAATATTGAAATTAAATTTTCTTCAAATAGGAAATAATATTTATAAATTGGCGAGCGAAATTTGATTTAAAGAAATAAGAAACTTAATTTCTAAAATTTTTATTACCGTTTTTCTAACGTTTCTATATTTAAGGGAGGATTTTACTAAGATTAAGAAATCCCTTAAATTTAATAAGAGGGATTATATTTACAAAAGAAAAGTTTTTCCGCCTTTTAAGGCCGAATTTATGAAAAGTCCGATTTTTTTTCTGAGTTTATACGTTGCTATTTTACCGGTAGAAATATATATTTCAAATAATCATAAATCAATAAAAATAAATAATAAAAAACCGAAAAAGTACCGGTATTAGCGATTCGGTAAGGTTCCGGTTTTTTCGGTTCCTATTATAACGGTTAACGGTTTTCGGTTCTTAAAAATTTTTTAATAGCGGTTCCGGTTTTGATACCGGTACGTGGCTTGAAACGGTTTATTTCGGTGAACGGTTCCGGTTCCGGTATTATTCCCTGGTTGTATCCTGATAACTCAAAAAAGTAGTAATGCAGTTTGAATCCTAAGTGGAAGGGGGTAGGATCGAATTAGGGGAAAACCGTTGAAGTTAGTCATGTCTTTTTTGGTTTGCACAGTGTTATTGAATAAAAATTCGAAAATCATCTTGATCTTGAATAGAATAGCTTTGTAAGTTTTCACAACGTTTTGATTTTAAAAACTCAGGGAAATTCAAAATCTAACACTAACCAGAAACAAATTATTTCACAGAAATATCAATTGGCCCTCCTTGAAAAAAAGACAAATAACCATTAAAGATCGCTAAAACCCAACTTAAGAAGTTATTTTGCTGAACCTTTATTTTTTCTGGGATAGAAGACATGATAATAGTAAATTCACAATTTGGTTCGCATACATGGGATGCACCGTATCGACGCAATCATTTTTTTAACTCCAAAAATATTATTTAATTCCCGATGTGTAGAACTTTGAACCACGGATAGGGATTTTTTTAAAACACAAATAAATTTGGGTGGTTGTGATCACATAACCCATATTTTATAAATTTATATAAGCAAAGGTTTCATGATTTTCTAACAAAAATTTTATTTTCGCTTAGAAAAAGGCTAGTTGAGTGATTTCCCAAGCTGTCCAACAGATGGCGCCACTTACTGTAACCATGTGGCCCGATAGATCATGCTAGGCGATAGCTGCAGCCATCCATCGATATTCTCTACTATCTATCGATCCTAAGTTTACCATATCGTTAGTCCGCCATTCACAATTGGAATTTCATCATCGCTCAACTCGCTCACATAATATTTAAGCAATATTATCGTGTAAATTATATATTAGTAAAGATAGTTACTAAAGATAACTAAATGGTAACTAAAATAATGATTTTTTAGAAAAGTGAATTGGTTATAAAAATGAACTAAAGTTCAAAAATGAACTATAGTTCATAAAATGAACTATTGGTCAATAAGTTAATAGTTCAAAAAGTGAAATATAGTTCATACACGCAGACCTAGTTCATTAGTTCATTTTAATGAATGGTTCATTCAAACAAGTTCATGAAATTTAGCACAACTCTATTAAGACTTCGCTTTCGTGAATGATGTTTGTGATTCTAATCGTGATACTGTAATCGAGGTGCTTAGGGTGCCTGTTGCATGTGTGCTCGACAACATAACGTTAGAACCAATGGACGGTGCCTGCATATTTAACTTTTTTTTTTAGTTTTATTAAATGTGGTTTTAGGAATTTAAAATTAAACAAATTTTTGGAAATTTGACTTAATAATATTAGAAGCGTAATCCACTGAACCATTTCAAGCAGACAACATTTTTGACGAAAATATATAAAACTATTCCTATGATTTCGAGTTTAAAATAAGCATTAACAAAGTTTTAAAAATGTTTAAAAAAAACCAACACCCTGCAACAGCACAATTTGCTGGCTTAAATGGAATTATTTTTAAATAATTAATTTTCTAGCAATTTAATTAAAATTTATTTACGCTTGGGTAACTTTTGGATAACTAGAAGCTAATTACATTTAGTATGCCACACATCTTTCTATCTCTCCAAGTCAACAACACACCACTTCACATTCATCTCAATGCACATTTCCCAAAGTCTGTGAAATAAAAGCAATTTCATCTCTCTTTTTTCGGACAAGCCACAGAAAAAATTCAAATTAGTCAAATATTATAAACTCAAGTTCCATTCGTTACACCACACGGCAGACTCCTTTTATTTTGTTTTCCCAAATGCAATCTCATGCAATAAAGGACAAAAAAAAATAGTACGAACACTAGCTCAGCCAACCGCAAAGCAACAAAAATGCCAGGCAAAACTTGAACATGCCACAGAGAGATTGAGTTGCAACTGTCAAAAATGCAGGTACAAAGTTTTTGTGGGGGAAGCTTTTGGAATGCATTGACATATTCATGCACTTGTCCGGGTTTTGTTGGCATTTGCATTCTGACATTTGCATATTTCACTATGGATCGGTTAACCAGGCGACTAGAGAATACAGGTAAGTGTATTACAAAAACTATACGAATTCCAATTAAGTGAGCAGTGGCAAATGAAATTGGTTTTGATTTGGCCAGAACGAGTTGCCTACTTTCTGGCGGCTGCAATGCATTCGGCATTTTGCATTTTGCATTGTAAATGTTTGCCTAACGAGTGAAAGCGGCGCCAGCTTCGCAAATGTCAAGTTGAGACTGAACATTTGGCACACACAGACATCAGCTAATAAATATTTAAAGCGAATGCGTTTTCATTCCACAGACATTGGCAAATAAAACACAAGCTGCCAATGAATTTTCCCCCGCCGCTGGTCGCGTTGCCCGACGCCATTTTCGTTTGGCACACGTTGCGTATGAATAATTTATTTAATGAACTTGTAGCCCAGGAGCTGCCGCTGCTCGCATACAAAGGTCCAAGTATCTACCAGCTCTGCCGTATGTATCTTTGTCTCTGCTGCAGACATGTTATAAAGTACTTTTGTTTTTCTTTTGTTTCGGGCGATTTGTTGTCGGCGAGTGTTACGCTTCGTTTCGATAGTTGTTTTCGCTTTTTTTTCCTGCTTTTCTTATTTCCGTTTTTCTGACAGGCCAAAATATAAGAATACAATTTGGCCATGTGTGTGAGTGTCCAGGGGAGGGAAAAGAGGGTTGTGCAAGAAATTGCAAATAGTTGAAATGATTATACTTAATAGCTTACAATTTTCAAGGAGTGTAAGAATTTATACTCTTCAATTCAATGGAAGTGATATACAAGCTAATCTTGTCAGATACAAACCATATAGAAAATTTGAAAAGATCGAAACAACTGATAAGGTGAAGGTGCACGGTCGGGGTTATATGATGGATTCCCAATTCAGTTTAGTTGTCATGGTGGAAAATCACACCCTTGAGATTGGTTAATCCGGAATGGTTTAATTTGTTTGTCCAATTCGGATACTACAGTACAAATCTAAATTATTAACTTTATTCCGTGGCAGCAGCTCAAAGTTGAACACAACCTTTTAACTCGACCACACGGACAGCCTTACCTTTCTGTGGTGAATATCGGCTTTTGATGTAGCTTAAGCCGGCTCATCTTTCTTACTCCATGATCGCTTTCGCTCGATGTTATTGTAAACAACGCATTTTCATCCCCAGTTATAATTCGATTCAAAAAAAAAATCGATACCAACGCCATCTTTTTAAAAAAATTCCACACTTCTTTCTTGCAAACCAATTACATACGGACATGACGAAATTATAGAATTTATCGTAAGGATCATATTCTTATAATAATCTTTGCGAAACCACCTTCTTCTAAAAAATCTTTCGAAGAAGGAGCTGGTAGCAAGGTCGTAAAATATTCAGAGTGGTATAACTGCACTTAAAACGCTCTAAATCAGCCTTAGTCACAAAGAGCGAGGCAAAAAAGTGAGAGTGTATTGGTGTGCGAATATAATGCGACGCAAAGCGGCTCAAACCTACCTTGTTGAAGGCTAGGCGAGCACTGATTGGCTTTGCTTGATTTTTACTCTCTTTGCGAAGGGCTCGGCAAGTGTTCGGCTCGTGTCTGTGTGAATTTGCCGAATGTGTTCGGCCGCCTGCGTCTTGGACGACAACGTCTGCTCTAAATCCATCATCTAGAGGTGCAGAGCTTTCGATAGCACTATCGGCTCTTTCGATGGTTGGGCACTATAGGGTCGCCATTGATTGTTGTCTTACACTATCGATAGTTTTAGATAGTGTCTTTGAAAGCTTTACACATTACTATAATAATCTCTAAATCACCTTTTAGATGGTAGCAAGAAGCCCCATTAAGGTGAAAAAGTTTGTATATTACAGGGATGCAAACCACTCGTGATTTTGACTGGTTCGGTTCAGTGGATTATGTAGCCTTCAAACCTGCGGTTCGGTTTTTAATATGGTTTTTAGAGCAAACTAAACCGTAGTTTCAAATGCTGGCACTTGTAATTCTCAAGTTGTTATTCAGCTAATTGATACTTTGAGTATTGAGCATAATTCGATACTCAATAGTTTCAAATTAATGACTAAATTGTGTCATTTTGATGATTACTTTTTTTTGGGTGTAGGAATTCCAGAAACCCAAGAATGTAAAACCGCCAAATGCTGGAGAATGCTTTGAGTGTGTTGGAACCTTGATAACAGCTTCTATCTGTGTGAGCTCTCACTCAACTCCCCAACTCAACAGCGGCCGTACGGTATTACATGCAAGCAAAGCCTGCATGTAAGAGGTAAGATGTTGTTTTTGTGAAACTTTTTACTGATTTAGTTTCCATTCAACAAGAACGGCGTGCCTTCCGTTATATACTTGCTAAAGGTGTTTATCGACCATTATATTAGTGGGCTAGTCCCACTTCTAAACAAATAGAAAGGTAAACACTTTTAACAAATTAAATAATTATATTCATAATTATATAAAGTCGGCCATATAAGGTTGGGTTCAAAGTGTTCGACGCATGAGACATGATAATCTAGTAGATCTTCATGTTGTCTTGATTTTTATGCCAAATGACAAGCTATTCAAAATTAAAACAAGACAACACAAGGCCCTACTATCTTATCATGTCTTATGCATCTAACAGTGTGAACGCAGCCTAAGATTCAGGACTATCTGTAAAAGAAGGAATGCAATAAATATTATATTAATCAGATTCTCAACTACCGGGTCATCCTCAGGGGCAAAATATGGGATATCCGGGCCTAGTAGTTGTCTGGCAATTCCTTTTCTGACAAGATAGTGCAATAGAAAATATTCAATCTGTAACTTTCAAGGAAAGAATGTAGAATAATAACAATTTCAATTGGAAAAGGACGACAATTGTAAAAAAGGGACTAAATCGTATCAAGTGGAAACACTGCAAGAGGACCAGAACCGTTTTCATTTTCAATTTCCGGTTCGGCTTCTGAGCACAAATTAGCGGTTCAGTTCGATTTGTTTCATGTCGGTTCAGAACCGGTTTGCATCCCTGGTATATTATGATTGAGTTGAATACTCCTAAAGGGAAAATGTTGCAACAAATTTTATTGTGGTCAATAAAATCCCGTTTTCAACTCTGTGCAAAAAACAAACACTAGAATGGCCTCTGTTTAGGACCCAAGGTATAATAAAACTCAGAATAATTTGAATGCATAATGCAAATCAGAGTTGCTTAAAAATGATATGGTATATATTATATATCTAATCGGAACCCACAACCCAATATAAATGCCAAATTTGAAGGAAATAATTTTTAAAGTTGATATTTTTATTTGATTTATTTATAAGCGTTTCAATTAACATACTATCAAAAACTATTGTTGACTATCGATGTAGCCGACTATCGATAGTTCTGCACCTCTAATAAAATCTCCTAAAATACCATTTTATAAATTTAAGAACAAAACATTCTTTAACTATAAAGATTTATTTTTAAATTTGGGAGCGAAATTAATACATTTTTCAAAAATTTAGATTAACATGTCTTTATTTAAAAACATTTCTATGACTTAGCAATCCTTTCCATTAAAGTAGAGGGGTTTTTCTTAAAAGAGGGATTGAATATATTGTGGAAACTGCTTTTGTGAACGTTTCATAGTTGGCAAGCACTTTATTTAGATCAACTTCATAAAACTTAACTGGCTTAAATAAATTTCTAAATATATATATTGATCTCTTACCAGCTGAAATTTATATTTAAATTTTTATTTATTTTCTGTTCCTATTGCACTGCTCGACAAAATGGATGTCGATTTTCCATCATTGAGAACTAAAATTAATTCTACCATAAAGAAAACTATTCTTAGTAAAACACATTTTCCGACCGATCGGTCGTATGACAGCTATAGAATATAGTCATCCGATCTTAATCAAATATTGTAGAGCTGTTTGAAAGCATATATTATTTATAATTCCTGAGATAATGAACGTAATCATGGAAAACAACAAATTGTTTGTCACAAAAACTTATTTTGCGACCGATCCTATGTCAGCTTCAAGATATAGTCGTAAGATTTTTATCAATTTTTGCAGAACTGTGTGAAAGCATTTAAAATTCATAATTACTGAATTTAAGAACGGTATCAATAAAACCAAAAAAGTTTTTCTCACTAAAACCTATTTATCGACCGGTAGTTTCTATGACAGCTATCAGATATAGTCATCCGATCCGGCCGGTACAGGCTGAAAAATAGCAACTTTTAATGGCAGATCTCTTCATTAATACAAATATTTCACTAGAAAAACGAATTGCTATTGCTTTGAACACTCTAGGACTGGGACGCCCAAAGCCTATGCTCTAACTGATCAATTGTTGTTACAATGCGCGCAGCTATAGACACACAAACAATCGCACAAACACAGCACACGGTAATAACCGGTTTCTCTCCATATCTTCCAAGTGGTTGTTGTTCTTTAACAAATGTTTTTCCTCATATGTATTTGTGACTGCTCTGTCGTAATATAATAATAATATAATATAATAATCTAGTATTTTGATAGAGTTCCGAACAATGGGTCGGCTGTTCGGTATTGCACCCAACATTGTTTGCAATATTCTACACGAAATTTGTAGGGGACTGATAACCGATTTTGCAGAGGGAGATATTCAATGGATAGAGCAACAACTAATACTCCTTAAAATTCATTATTTAATATTTATAATATATTAATTATAATTTTTCTAACAAAATTTTAAATTTACGACGACTGACTGATGTAAGATTTTTCCAGTCTGAATCGCAGTTTCACATCTCACATCAATTCCACGAGATTCTCTAAAATGTGCTCAGAGTGATTAAGCTATTAGCCTTGTAGACAATATACGTACACATATGGGCATTTCCATGATGTCGAACGCGGACGTTCGTACGACATAAAGTAAAAAAAAGGCAAAATAAAAGGCATTTTCAATTCGTTTTTTACTTTATAATGAAGGTATTGAGTAGCACTATAAATAGTGCTAAAGCGAATAACAGGTGAAATACTGATTCCAAAATAATTGCAAAATAAGAAGCGATTTGAACGGGACAAAAACAGAAGTTGTTTTCGGGGCCACCTACATATAGCCAGAACTTAACGAAACCTGACGCATTTCTAAAACCCAAAATGTTTTAGAATCTTATGCATGAATGGTACTTTAAAATGGTTTTAAGTTGGTTCAAAAATCTTCAGTACTTTTCTTTTTAAATAAATAATAATCTGATTCGTAACGGGACATTGCGAACGGGACATTTTTTCCAATATGATTCAAGTGGGTATGATTATGTATATACTTATGCATTTTAACTATAATCAATAACTAGCAATATTCCCGATGTTGCTCGAGTCTCTACAATTCCATTGAAATGTTTTTTGCACAAAACACAAAAAATATTAGAATGAATTAATTTTTAACAACTAAACTTTACCCTTACGGACGCGAACGGGACCAACTTTGAACGACATTAAAATATAACAAAAAAATGTTTAGCAATTGGGATTTTTTTTTATTAAATTGCTTATCAAAAAATCTGTTTGTGCTAAACTTTCCATGCATTCACTTCTTCAATTTGTGACACACTGATAACTAATGTTCTTTTTCGGTATCGAACGGGACATTGAAAAATGGACTAAAGAAAACCAAAAATTTTTCAGTTAATCGCGATTGCATTGGTCCCTTTGCTTTTTTTTTAGATAAATTATGATGTAAGAGACATTTTGAAGAATACTCTTTATTATGTATGATCTTTCTTAAAGAAGATAATAACAAATAAAGCAAGCAATTTAAAATGGCAAAAAAAAAAGAATATGCACTTTTGCAACTTTGCTGTCGATATACTCATTGAGGTTAATGAACATATGTTCACTTTAATTAAATTAGTTAAATTTGAATGATTCTTTACCATAATATGAATAAACAGAGAAATTTCAAGAACTTTTAGTTTTTTAGCCTCGGTGGACATTTTGGTGGAAATGCCCATATATAAATATAAGATATAAGAACTATCTATTTATTTATTTTTGGTTAAGCTTTACAAGTAATTAGGCAAGTGACAAGCCCAAACATTCGCCTCATTTGGATACACGTCTGTCTGATTTCCTCGCTCGCTTCTTGTCAGAGATTGACTTAAACATATCATAATTAGTATTCTTATGTATTGGGCAGTGACTTTTCGAGTTGTTTGTAAATAATAATGGAGATTTGCCTTTTTAAAATATTTAACAAGTTTCTTACAACCTTCTATAACTTCCTCTAGCTCAAATGTGGACTTTACAGCGAATTCTAAGACATTTAAAAATAAGTTATTTGAACAATTAATTCGCGAAAAGCCCTTCAGAGATTTTTTTAAGTTGCTTCCCCTGTCCGTTTCAAATTGTTTGTTATTTTTCAAGTCTTGATATTCCATATTGGAATAAAATATTAGTTCACTTGCTGATTATGATTTCTCCTCTTGAACGCATCAAATTAATTGACTATACTCCAAGAACTAGGTTATAAAGCTCGCGACTATAAGGGACACATATCCAGAGCCTCTTTTTATCCGCTGCCGAAGCAGGCCTGAAAACTTTATTTAAGATAAAGTTCGTATTTTATAAAATGAAAAAAAAAGTGCGTATACGCATTGGAACTAGGCGTAGTGTGCGTATACCTACAAATATTTAAACATATGACGTATGCGTAGCTCAACTACGCTTACGCATGATGAAGTGTACGCATACGTACTATTTCATACGTTTTTCGACTGGATACGCATTGAAGCATTGACGCATTTGCTCGATTAAAGGGGTTGTTCTATTTTGTGTTGTTGTTGGACTGCCCACGAACTAAAATTTTTAGGCACACCGCTTAATTAGATAAACAAAGAAATTTATCAGAAAGATATAAAAAATAAGTTGATTTCTATTTTTTTTAATGTTCCCAAACTTTTCACTTGACTCTCGCTCTTTTGCTCTTCACAATGACCTCTGCACATTGTCGCTTTATTCGTTTTATTTTTGTTTTTTTTTTTGCTTCTCTGTAGCAAGTGAAATTATTTATTTATAGTTCATTTGCGAGTTGGCATTCAAAGTTGTAATGTGCAACAACATGGAATCGGGGACTCCAACATTTTGGGAAATTTATGTGTGCGGCTAAGTACAACGGCAAATTGACTTTTCTCGGAGGGGCGCTTGCCTACCTGCTGGACAAACACATTCGTCTGGGGGTGGGGTGGAGCTTGTGCATCCCTCAATTAGCACAACCATTTAGAGCACAAACCAAGCATTCAACAATGAGGTGAAGGCACTTTTGACTTGCAGCCATTAGCAATTGCAATTCGTAGCCAAAAGTGCTGACAATTATGCAAGGCAACCGCAAGCTCAAAGCACAAGTCCACTTAATTTAAAATTTTAAAATCCTCTTAAGCAAATTCACATTGACCACAGTAAAACACACAAAGCCGCAGTATCTTCTGGGCCAGTGTCCACTTGATATGACAGCTGTAGATACTTTTGTATCCAGACAGACAACAGCATGTTGTCACATTTAAATATCCTTCAGAATTTACTCAAGCACACACACTACAGCCATTAGATATTCCTGTGTCTCTGGCATTTTGCTTATTTGTTTTCAAGTTTTCATTCCTGTCAAATGTATCTGTATTTGCAGCTGCAGCAACAACACTTTATTATGCCCACACATCAAGGGAGAGCGAGAGAGAGAGGGGGCGACCATCAATTGTATATAACATTTTCTGCAAACTATCCTAGGGAATTCCTTGTGCTTGTGACAGCCTTAAGTGTCCTGGCCATATTTTGGCATATAAAAGTCAAGTATCTATGGGATACAAATTGTTACAATTAATCAAGTGTGTCAAAATATCATAGGCTATGTGGTAGGTTAACTCTTGAAGAGACAAATCTTAATACAATGAACAAGTCATTGCCAAGACAAATATCCATTTTGAATGTCTTGACCCAAGAGACAGTACTGGTCGAATCGTTGATTGAATTGCATTTTAAAAAAAAAACAGCAAACAAGTCGATCAAGTCCGACTGTAATGTACTCTGTACCTGTCAAAGTTTGGTCCCGACTTCTCTCTTATAAATGTTGGTCCTGTTATGTGCGCTGATTCCTAGTCTAGTTTTGATTTTACAGAATTGGCTTTTCTTTGTAAGATATGGCGGTAAAACCGTTTTGCAGTATTTTAGGCATATGAAAAAAATGGAGATAACGCCAAGCACAAATTTTAAGATTTATGAGTTTTATACGACAATACAATACAACAATGCATCCTTAAACGAGAGCGGAAGTTAAAGTCGGCCCTGCTCAACTTCAATATAGCCGTTACTCCGGAAAAGGATCAATAAAAAACCGTTTATTAAATGTTTCACAAAATGATAATATTAACACTAAATGTTGCTGTTAATATTATATATTAACATTTTATGATAATACTTATATATGTAAAAATTAACATTTAGTTGGCTGACTGAGCGCACAGTGACACCAAATATATTAAAACGTTGAAATTGTAATATCTCCGCTATTTATTATATTATCCAATCATTCCAAAAACACACAGATTTAAGATATTTGGAACTTATATATAATATACTAGCGTATACCCGCGGCTTCGTTCGGACTTGAGTAAAAAAATAAATAAAAATAAATTTTTTCTAACCTTTTTCCGCCAATTTTCCGGGTTATTTCAAAATTGGAAAATCCCGGTGGTAACACTTTTTTATGTAGAGCTCAACAGCTAATCTCTACATTAAAGCTAATCTAATTAAAATAAAGAGAGTTTCATTCATTAATTTTCCGCCTATTTTCTGACTTAAGGGGTAGATTTGAAAATGATTGTGAACCCGATCAAATTGGAAAATAAATTTTTCAATATTCACAATGAATTAAAAAAAAAGAATCATTTCAATTTTCGAAAAATCTGAATTGAATTCATTTTGATTTAAATCATACAAAACATAAGGAATTCAATTGATTTTCTAATGATTCAAATGAATTAGAAAATTTTGTTTATTAATTCCTTTGACACAAAACAGAATTGAATTAGATATATATAAATAAAAGAGTTCAACCGGACTGACTAACTGATTGGTGATCCTTGAACAGCCCAGTGATGGGAAGCTAAATTTTGTACAGTAGTTGCATCTTATTCTGAAAGTAAATGCTAAGGCAGGGTTTTGAAAAATTGCGCAGGCAAATGTGAAATTTCATTAAAAAAAAATCTTAATAAAAATTCGACAATGCCTGCATACCAGTTTTCTGGAAAATTAAACCCCTTTCACCCCTGGGTGGAAAATGTAGGGATCTCGGATATTTCAAAAATATCTATATCTTTTTTTTTTTTTTGATAGTGAAAAAGTATCATTTCGATGTTGATATTTTGTTGAAAAAATAATCGAGGTTATCGATATTTTCGATATTTTAAACAAAAAAATAGTTTTCTTAATAATAAACAGGTCGTTTGGGGTAATTGAGGTTCTGTTCTGTAAGTTCTGTTTGCGCTCAAAACCAGAGCTCCCAAGACCAAAAAATAATTAATGATAACATGTATTTTTATAAGTTTGACAAAGATATTTTATTTATTTTATAATTGTAGTGTAAACTTTAATAAGAATTCATAATGAAAAAAGACGCTGAAGTTGAAAGTTAACAACAAAGAAAACATAAAAAGAAATATAAGCAGTTAAATCCAAGGAACGTGAGAACTTTTTTTTAACAATAATTATTACACAAAGATTTTTGGAAGATGCGTTGAGTTACATATGTGCTTATCGATAATTCGACTTCTGTTGTCGGAAACCACTCTTTTATAGTCAAAGACAAATTTTGTATGGTCCGCTCCGATGGCACCGAGCTTCCTGGTGAAATAGCATATTTCAATGCCAAATCGGAAAGCGCTGGCAATTTGCCTTTCTTTTCCATTCAAAACTTAAAAATATCGCCGAAAAAATGCCAAATAAGTATTCGATATACGATGTATCGCGTTAGTAAAATATTTGATATTGACAAATCGTTTTAACGACAACAAAATCGATATTCGATATATCGATCATATTTTCGGCAACCCTAGGAAAATGGGTTAAATGGGCGAAAGTTTAGTTTCCGAATAGCTCCAAGCTCATTTTCAAAGCTACATATACACAATTAGATCATTTAAATTTAGGAAAAACAAACGGAAAACGGAAGGAAAACAGTTGTATAAAATTCGTATAATTTTCAACCATTTAGCTCCAAACATGCAAAGCTCTACATAAAAAAATATTAACAACGCGATTCGCATATTGTGGAAAATCCGGAAAATTGGAGAAAAATGGTTATAAAAATTTGTATTTATGGTATATACTTTTTAAACTACCAATAACGGAAGTAGAAATTAGGCAAGTGAGCAACAACAGCAATCCCGAAAGTGACGAAATTGGCCCTCGAAGATGTTTTTTTTTTATTTATAGCAAATTTTTCAAATAGCCAGACGGATGTGTTCTTATCAGCCTTCAATTTCTGCGCGACCTTGCCAGGCCAGTGGCTAGTCGATTAGTGTAGGACAGAACTAGAAAATACAATTTTTTTTTATTTAAAATCGATTTTTTTGTTATTTTTTTGTGCTCTGGTTTAGGTTTGGTTTGGCCAATTAATTTAAATCTACTCCGGTTCGGTGTAGCTTTGCCAAAAGTCCTGAAGACTCTGAAGCTGGGTCGCACAGCCTGTAAGGTTTTATCATGGCCTCATCTAAATATTAAATCAATTTACTGAACTATAATCAATCAATCATAAATTCGAAATTACCATAATAGTTTATGCTTCCTAAAAGCTCGGTCAATTTCCAAGTAAAAGTGGAAGCTGTAATTTGAAATTGATACTTAAGCTACACATTTTTTTACGGCTACACCTTTTGCCTCTCTTTCACTCTCTTCCATTCTCAACATTTGGCTAATTGCAAAACTTTCAAAAGAAACAAAAAAAAATAAGAACAAATTTCCATGCATAATCTGTACCAATTTTCCGGCTACCCAAAAGAAACCACAGCAACGGAGGAAAAAAACGTAGCATAATTTTCTGCGCATTAATAACCAAATGAAGTGAAATTAATTTGAGAAGCAGAGGGACTAAAACATAATGAAAACATATTATTTGACGTTAATTTTCGGCAGCCAAGCACATTTGAATCTAATGAATAAGTGAAAGTAAAAGATGATGACAATAATCATTAGCATATGGACCCTGGATGGAGGGGATGGAGGGGATGAGAGGACTCATTAAAAATTCCCACAATTACGAGTATATGCGCAGCAGACTTGTGGGGAAAGTGAAAGTTCGTTCTCCGCCTTATGCGGCAGCTGCTGCAGTGGCAATGGCACAGAGCTGACCCAAATGAAGAGCTTAGTTTTAATTAAATTCTGCGTTTTGTTTGAGTAAAAAGTGGTCGCAGATTTATTAGAAAACGTTGCCGCCTGTCTAGTAGAACCAGACAATGTGTCTCTCTCTCTCCTCTGGCTCCCCTCCTACCCACACTGCTCCCGGCTTTGGGTTCTTTGCCATTTTGTCAATGTCAATTGTTGAGTTTGCTATCGTTATTCTTCATATGTTTGCTGTTGTTGTTGTAGTTGTAGACGTTGTTATTGTGGGCGACTGTTGACTGCGTTTTTTAATGAATTTGTTTGCTGTGAGTAGAATATATTCATTTTAAAAGCGCTTTTACTTCATCTTCTGCTGCGCTTCTTTTGTTGGCAAATTATAAAAAATTGCACAGTTTGTTGACATTTTTCGTTGATGACAACAAAATGATGGAAATGCGTGGGAAATGAGAGTAAGGAAAAGAGAGTCAAGTGCACTTTGAAAAAAAAATGTATGTCTTGTACTCATCAATTACGTTCTTGGGTGTTCTTTAATAAAGTATGAATCGTTCTTAAATTCATAAATTACACTGACAAAAAAAGGAACATTAAAACTATTTTGGTTATGTTCAATTCTAAAGTGCTGTTTTAATACCATGTACAAGTACAAGAGAATAATGAGTCGATGCAAATTTATGTAACAACCACAAGGAAGCATCTTTGACCCTATATTCTAGAGTTGGGATGCCGGCTGTAATATCGATCAGGTATTTAGCGAAAAACGAATTTCGTTTCCGGTATGTACCGAAATAAGTTTTTCGGTAATAGGTTTTATTTCTGTTTTTAGTTTATTTCGATTTTCTGTTCCGATATGGTAACCACATTTTTTTCACTAAACGCTTTTGTCCGTGCTTTCAGTGTTATCCCTACATTCAGAAAAACGGCCTAGCGTTTAGAAATTGCTATTAAATCGGAGAACATGATATTTTAGTTCGCGAGCAGTCCAAAAAAAACAACAAACAGTTTTGTTTTTCTTTTTGTAACGTCACAATTGCGTGTGTCGATTTAGTAGCCAAGCCAAGAGGACTATAAGCTGCCCACCGCTGGTATATTCTTTTGTCGACCAAGCTAAATTTAGGGCTAAGTTCTCATTTTCCACATAAAAATATCTGTCTTATAAAAGTAGAAATAACAGAGTAATTTGTAGTTTAGTTTTCTGAATTTATATAAAAATTTTTCCATAAGGGAAAAAATATTTCTTAATTTTGGCTTGAAATAATCAGCCATAAAATCTGCTGTAACACAAATCACCCGCCAAAAATAGAAATCCTTCGCGTTTCGGGTAGATTACCACCGATCGCAAATATGTAGTTTGTTACTCGTCGATTTTCGCTTTTAAGAAAACATTTTCTACACTCAGAAGAAAAACAGAGAATTTTGAACTTAAATCAAACACGAAAATACTTGATACAAACTCGAAATACTTGGTTGAAGTACTATTTTTTTTAATCCCGATATACTTCATTTTAGGATATATTAATTATATTTACCTTATTCTTAGAACTAAATAAGTAGTCTTGAACCAATCCCGATTCGTTCTTAATATAAGTACACCCAAGAACAAATCATTCTTAATATTTTTATTACAAAATTTTATAAATTCTATCCCGTTCGTTTTAGAACGTTTGAGTATAAAAAATTGTTGTTGTAAGAATTTCGTACTTGATTAAACAATTTGTATTCTCATTTTCGGAAGATTTTTGTTAAGCTTGAAACTTATGACTGATTCGTACTTAATTTAGGTACAACCAAGTACGAATTATACTTGAATTTTTAAGTACAAAACTGTATGAATTCGTCGTTTTTTTTTTATAAAAATATATATCAGCACACAAAGGGAAAAAACCTGTTCAGAAAATAAGTTGCCGGCAACTCAAAACAATAACAGATTTTTCTCAAAATTTTTGAGAACAAATGTTCAGAATGTTCTTGAAATGAGCAAAATTTAACTCAATCGGAGTATAATTGCCTTTTTGACTTTCAATTCCGTGAGCGCGTGCCACATTGGCTTTGGGTTATGGAATTTCGCAACTATACGGGGGTTGAAAAACAGAGATAGCGAGCGAGAGAGAGAAATTTAGCTCTCTTTGATCTGCTCAAAGTGAGAACGAAATTACTTAAAATGAGTATGTTTGTTCTCATATAAAGTAAAAAGTGTTCTTAAAACGGAACAAAAACAACTCAATTCAAGTTTTTGCGTTCTGAAAAAAATGTTCTTGAACTGTTTTTGGTAACGATTGTGCTCATCTTGAGTCCAATGTTCTCGGTTTTTTCCCTCTGTGCAAAAGAATTTAGTTCTGTTTTTTTTTAAAGGCTAATTTCGAAAATATACGACTAATTCTTTGAGTGTATATATCTGGGCAGCAAACCGGTTTTGAACAGAACCGATTCGAACCCGGAATTCCGAATTTTCCTTTACCTTGAACCAAACCTTTTGGGATAAATAGCTGAACCTAAACATGTTTCGAACCAAAACTTTCGTTCCGGTTCAACAAAAGTTACAAGTTTTAGATAAGCGTGAATTTTATTGATAAAAGACCAAAAATTGCTCGAAGAATTAATACTTATAAATGTAAATTGAATGTTCTGGAATTCGTATGTTCAAGTATACAAAAATTCAGAAAATGTTTCTTTATTTTTAATAAATAAATTGCTCTTCTATAAAAATTTGGAGAAACTTGAGACGAACCAAGGTTCGAACCACAACCTTATACACAAAAACTTCGAACCTTCATTTTCTGAACCTTAACCATTGCAATGCATTGGTAAATTTTGGTTCGATCGAGCGAACCGGACCTCCGTAAAAATCATTTGGGTTTGCAGCCATGGTATATATTGCTGTATTACCGTTTAAAATATATATTTGTCATAATCAAAAATGAATAAGATAACTAAAAACGAGAAGGCAAAGCTAACTTCGACCGTGTCGAAGTTTTAATACACTTGAAAAACTTTACTCCAACTGATTTAACCGGTAAAATATATATAGGATATAGATATCAGATATTTAAAATTTTTAAACATTGATAATAAAAATTTGATACCATAAAAAAAACTTTTCTTAGTAAAACACATTTTCCGACCGATCGCTCCTATGGCAGCTATATGCTATAGTCATCCGATTTTGATAAATTTTTTCAAAATCATGTGAAAGCATATACAACTAATATATACCAAGATTGGGGACGCTACGATAAAAAACAAAAAAGTTTTTCTTACTAGAAGTAGTTTTTTGACCGACCGTTTATATGGCAGCTATATGCTATAGTCATCCGATTTTGTTAAATTTTTCCAAAATTATGTGAAAGCATATAAAACCAACATATACCACGATTAGTGATGCTACGATGGAAAACAAAAAAGTTTTTGTCACTAGAACTAGTTTTATGACCGACCGTTTCTATAGTTATCCGATTTTGAAAAATGTTTCCAGAATTGTGTGGAAGCACATGACGCTACGATGGAAAACAAAAAAGTTTTTTCAACTAGAACTAGTTCTTAGACCGATCGTTCCTATGGCAGCTATATGATATAGTCACCCGATCCGGTCGGTTCCGACATATTAGTTGCGTGCAGTAAAAAGAAGACTCTGTGCAAAATTTCAACTCGATAGCTTTAAAACTGAGGGACTAGTTCGAGTAGAAACAGACAGACAGACAGACGGACTGACGGACAGACGGACGGACAGACGGAATTGAGCTCAGCTCATCGTCCTGATCAAGAATATATATAGTTTATGGGGTCGGAAATGAATATTTCCATGCGTTACAAACTTCTGGGCAAAATTAGTATACACTTTTCAAGTGTATAAAAAAATCCGAAATAGAATTGCATGGTATCAGTATGGTACCAGTTTTTTCCGTCCCAATTATAAAGGTGAAGGGTTAAAATTTGTTTATATCCCGATGCCTTGAAACGGTTCAGTTTGGTTAAAGGTTCCGGTTTCGGTATTATTTCTTAAAAACGATATATCAAAGTTTCATATTTTTATCGTAAAATAGTATGTTATTATCGCGATATTTTGCAATAGCGAATCGTACATTTTTCAACGATATTTAAAATTTTGAATGGAACAGAAATACAATATGCCAGCACTTTCCGATTTCGCATGGGCATATTTTATTACATTGTGAAGCTCAGTGGCAACGGAGCTCTTGGCTTTGGCTATAGAAAGTGTGGTTTCTGTCAACAGACGCCGAATGACCAAAGAGCACATTACTCTTCCTAAAATCTCTATCTAACTATTGTTGGTAAATAAAATAAGTGTTTACGTTTCTTGAACTTAACTGTTTATGTTTTGTTGTAATGTTTTGTATTTTGTTAATATGTTTACTTTTTAACGTCGGCGTCTTCTTTCAATATAAATTCTTGAATAAATTTCCACCACATCTTATTTAATACATGAAATAAAATACCATTTTTTTGAACATATAAAAATACATTTTATCTGTATTTTTTAGTGTTTGGGAGATCTGATTTGTACATTTTGATTAAAGACAAAATGTAGTTAAAATATAGAAAGCTTTTATTATGCACAAATTATACAAGTAAGAATGTCGCTCAAGTCCGAATGTAATATACACTGTACCAATGCTTGTAAAATATATAAGTTTATAGAATGGGCTCATATAAACTGTATAATTGCTGCCCATCAAGGTTGTGACCGGTGCTGCCCATCATAATTATTTACCTTGCTTATAACTCGACTATCGTTCATCTAATTGGAAAACGATGTAAAATGGATTGATAAATAATGATGAGTAGAATAGATCTTTAAAAGGTCCGAACAATCTAACTCAAAAATTTAAGAAAGTATAAAGATTTGTATTTGAAATTACTGGGGGGGCAGGAAAAGTGAGAAAAATCTATAAAAAAAACTTGAAATGTAATAGTATATAAATGATTTAATAAATTTCGAAATACAGTTTTTCCGTGCGCCGGTGGAAAAACCACTTTAAATATTCAACCTAAAAATCCTTAAAATATTTATAGTCAAAGGACTAGTTACTTGCACTCTATGCACGAATAAGACTTCTTAAACTTAATATTTTAAGATATTTGTAAAGAAAGGCTTTAAGTATTGGACAACGGTTGAAGATCAATATTTTGGCATTGAACAAAATTTTACTTAATTGTGGTTCATCGAAATCTCTTCCAACCAAATCCCAAACGAATTTCAAATCCTGAATTATACTGAAAAACGAAAAAATTTCTACTATTTCATGTTAAACCTCGTGAATAAAAATTTATATAAATTTAAATTATTTTATTGTAGTTAGACCATAATCTGATACACAAAAATTCCAACTAGACTTTCGAATATGGATTTAAAATTTCTTGAAGTTCTGTTAAAGATTTACAAACCAACCTTCTACTAAATCTGTAAAGATTTCTGTGCCACCCCCCAAATATGATAATTCTGTACTTGGATCAAGTACTTTCATACTTACCGTACCATTCATTTGGTATTCTGAGTGTAGTTCAAACAAACTACTAACCACCCATTTTCCATTTAATTAATTAGCTTACTAATACCAATAGTAAAGCTTGCTACGACGCCTAAAAGTCGACATTAACAATTTAACAACCGCCACCTGCCTGCACTTTGTGCTGCTCAAAGGGGAACAAATAACACTGCAACCGCAAAACATAATGGGTAATATGTAAATGCATTGTGCGGGTATTTTCCGTTGTAAACTAAACAAATTACAAACTAATTTCGCCAGTTCGAGTAAATACCAAAAAAAAAAAACAAAAAAGAGAACAGCACAAAAACCCAAAATGCAACCTGCACCTGAACCGCGTCAACACGCCATCAACCGCAACAACAACAACCGCGCAGAAACTTGACTGCACTTCATTTATTGCATTCCATTTATGCAATTGCGCTAAAATCCATGTTTGCGGTTAATGGAAAAATTATTTATTTAAATAAAATTTATTCGACACGACTGCCAGCCAACTAAAGGGGAAAGTTCTCCTGTGTGTGTGTGTAGAAATTTGTGCTGACATCAACGCCCCCTAAACCAGGGCAGACGGGCAGGGGCAGGCAGGTTACGCCCTCTACATGTGTTGGAACCCCGTACTGGGCGCGGTTTGTTTGTGTCCCTTTGTCAGTATTTGGTCGCCATGGTTGCAGTTTCGATTTAGAATTTTATTAGTAGCCCAATATGTATTGTAAATAGCAAATATTGTTTGGGGTTTACAATAATTTTTCAAGCATTAAAAGTTTGACAATTATTTGAATAATTTGTTGTTGGCACACCAACGCTGCCCGCTGAGAAAACTTTATGAATTTAGTTGAATGCCTTAACCGAATTTAACAATTGTAACAATTAAATTTTTTCCTTTGCCGATTGATATAAGTGAAGTGCAGATTATAATACTAATCTCCCAATATACTTAAAAAATTGTCTTAAGCAGCGGTGGGCAAGCCCTTGTTCCTGACTGCTCACATAGGGTCTTCCTTATCCAATTTTTTTTATCGCTTGAATCTATATTTACTAAAAAATTCTTCAAGCAATGCAGATTTAATTGCTATATCCCCATTTGATGCTCTTTTCGAAACTGTCTTAGATTTCTGTAACATTAAAAGAATGTCTAACTATTAAGGAATATACATATGCCAGGATCTATTGTAAAGAGGTATTAAATTGAACTCACATTTTGTGTAACTCTTGTTTAACGAATAATATTCACTAAATGCTTTTTATGCAAAAATTTTCTAGTTCAAGGATCCAATTAAATCGTCGAAGCAGTGTTTATACCTGTTACTCGAAGAGTAAAAAGGGTATAGTAAGTTCGTGCAAATGTATGTAACAGGCAGAAGGAAGCATTTCCGACCCCACAAAATATATATATTCTTGATCAGCATCAATAGCCGAGTCGATATAGACATGTCCGTCTGTCCGTCCGTCCGTCCGTCTGTCTGTATGAACACCTAGATCTCAGAGCCAATAAAAGCAAGAGCTAAAATTTATTCAGTGTAGAATTGTATTGTCTGCACACAGACCAAGTTTGTTTCAAATTTTTTCCACGCCCCCTCCCGCCCCCGCAATATGAAAAAAACCTCATATCACCCACAATTTTGAAAATAGAATTTTAATAATAAAATTTTAATCATCATTACCTACCGATCCGCCATACATCATTTCTTGATCAGACGAACGGTCGGAAATGCTTCCTTCTGCCTTTTACATACATTTGCACGAACTTAGTATACCCTATTTACTCTACGAGTAACGGGTATAAAAATCAAAATTCTAGCTTACAACGGGTAGCACATAAAAGTACTCATTTCAACCAGAGCTACACTGCTTTGTTGGGGAATTTCAGTCTAGTAGAGGAAAAGTGTGAATGTATTGGTTACTTAGCACTGTTAACATAAAAGAGTGAAATATTATGAAGCTATTGTTAATCAAAATTACATATTAATTTTTTTTTTAATTTTGTACAATAAAATTTTTCATTAAAGCTAGGTACTCAGACACGAATAACATTCTAGCTGCCTATCTAATTACATAGCTCTTCGAATGTGCTCTTCGAATTTTCTCAAAGCCTTCTAAGAGGCCGTACTCAGACGTCTAGAATGCGCTCGTATAATGTGCATGGGGCTGCCAGATCGTTTGTCAAAAACAGCTGATACATTCTCGTAGGGGGTCTTCGAATTATGAAACATGTTTGATAATTCGAAGAGGTACCTCTTAGAATCAAGCAACACAATTGGAAAAAATGGATTCAAAGAAGATCAAAAGGCAAAACAAAACAATTTGGAGAACTTTGCGGAGGATGAACAAGTTGTGGTGCCCAAAGCGGTCAGGATGATACCTATTTAAAGGGATTTGGCCAACAATTTGCCGCTCTGAGGTTATTGCATCCTCTTTCAGTGATACGCGAAATACACACAAGAAATCAACCATGGCAATGCCCATAACCTCTGCATTTCACATAGAGCCATCCATTTTCAATTTTATAAACATTTATTTTACAATCTCTGTTGCCCGCTTATTTTGTAAACAAAGAACAGCTGACAAGACCAGAGTGACCATTTCGGATTCAGTGATTGTTTACAGCCTTTTCGGTGTGGTTTGGTCACCCTACATTCTAAGAGGCCGCTCTTCGAATTATGAATCAATTCTAGCAGCGAGAATGTTATTCGTGTCTGAGTACCTAGCTTAAAGTAAAAACCGAAATAATACGTTTACCAGAAACCTTAACTTCAATACAGAACAGTTACCGAAATTTGATTCGGTATAAGTCCCTATTAGAAGCACATTCATATCCATTCTGAAGTAGTTTTCCAATCGTTCAACCCAACATTTCCCCAGCATTAATCATGATGATAAACATTTCCACACCAGTTTGCCCACCTTCGTGCACATGAAGACTTCCGTTTGAGCTGTGTCTATTTATGACAACGTCATAATTTTGTGCCTACAACCCGCTGGAAGCATTTTGTAAAATTTAAATATTATGATAGTAAGAAAACTTGTAATATAACGACTTGGCTGACACCTCATTGGCAACAACGTAGCACCAAATGGCCGGACAGTTGTCATAAAAAAGTTCAGACACCCAGGCCACATCCCGTTCGCTCTTTGCTCGATTACATTAATGCTTATTTTTTGCAATTAAATAAAAATGTCGTAAAACGGTGCACAGTTTTATTTTTACGACTTTCGGCATCTTTGGCAGCATGTACAAGTATTAACCCTTCGAGAGGTGTCACAAATGTGCGCAGCAAATGTCTAATTAGAAATTCATAAAGAAGAAAAAAACCAAGTTTAAAGCAAAAAACGCTCAACGAAAACTTCTCCGAACGTGACGTAGTAAAACTCCAATAAAATTATTGAAATATTTGTTAAAGCCAACGACTAGCGTATGGCACAATGGCCCATAAATTGAATACACAAATTGTCACTGCACGTTTCGATAATAACAGAAAACAGAAAACAACATCTTAGAAGAATAAAATATATACATATATATAAATATAAAATGGGCTGCTACGCAGGATGTGGGAATGGCGATGACAACGACGTGGCGATGTCTTCAAGTGTTGCTGCTGGCCTTTTAGCTAATTTTTTGTTTGTTTGTTTATATTGGAAGAAACCAAATTTGTTTTCTGTTATTTTTGTATAATTTTTCAATTGAAGTCATTTTTGTTTACGACTCCATGAGATGTGTGTTTATGCTGCGCGTGAGGTCAGTTTCTATTGAATTGTCATACAGAATTTAGGTGGTGGGGGCGACCGCAGACTAGGAAGTCGTCTAATGAAAATTGTTTGAAATAAACAGCAAAGTTTGAGTGAGTTTTTGTTATAAACAACGAAAACGTACAATATACAGTTAATACTTGAGTGAAGTTTTTTGCATGTGCAGAATATGGGCACGAAATTATAATATTCTTATTAAATGTAAAAATTTTGCTGTTTTTTTTTTAATATAAATATTATAATTATTTTAGTTTTTAAGTCTTTACTTAAAGCCCTATACGGACCTGCGAAGTAACTTGAAGTTTCATACACAATTTGTGGAAAAAAGAAACAGAATTAATGATTCCTTTACCCTTTACTTTGAGCTCATACGGAGCTCAAAAGTTCTGTTGCGCTTAACAGCACACGAATGGAACCTATGTTAAGCCTGTGGATTTGATTTTACTTCGAACAGCTGAAGAAACATTGTTTGAAAACAGAATGTTAAAATGGGATTACCTGTAAAAACAGAAAGGGTTAAATACTTTCTTTTCAAGGTTTCTTTTCTTCGTAAAGTATTGATCCAAAAATTAGGAAAATTCATTAAAAATTGGTTTGATTGTATCATAATTTGTAGATTCTGGCACTACTTGCACAACATTTATATCGGAGAGTTTTTCTTTTATAGTAGGTAATATATACTTCCTTTTCTCATCAGACAAAAAATTCAACTCCTTGAAGAGTGGATTTAAAAATTCTTTAAATTGTTTTAAAAAAGTTAATAATAATTTTTTTTTAATAAAAGACTAAACTTTTTTGGACTTCATAAATACTATCGAACATAATAAATATTTAAATCCAACGGGTTCCTATATCTTGCTTTAGCGTTTTCGAAAATTTTTTTATTAAGCTCCGAGTGTTTGAAATATTTTACAATATTTTTTTAGTTTAGTTTAAAATTATTATAACGGGCACTTAAAAAAATTAAATTTTTGTTTACTACTTCGAGGATTTTTTGTTATGACTTTTTGATGATTTTTGTTGAGTCGGTTTCGCTCTCCTTCTTTCTTATGATGCCAGTAATAGATATGTGAATTAGGCGATACTTCTAAAGCATATAAATACTAGAGGCGTACTAACGTGCAAGTAATTTTGCTTTTATCAGGATTTTTCGTGACTTTCGTGCCTATGTGGCTTTTAGCTTAGGCCCGAAGCCCGCATGAAAAAAAGCCTTAATACGTAGGTTGCTATATATATTTTTGGCCTAATAATGAAAACGCGAATATTTATGATCAAAAATGGTTTTATTGTTTTTCAAAGTATTCTCCAGCAAGATTTATACACTTTTGCATGCGCTCAAACCAATGTCCGATTGAGACACCTCCAAAACATGGTTTTGAACTCTTCAACAGCATCTTCTGGCGACGAAAATCGTTGACCACGCATTTTTCCCTTGATGTGCGGGAATAAAAAGTAGTCATTGGGTGCCAAGTCAGGACCGTACAGCCGGATGACCCATCAATTCGACGTTTTGAGCGGTCAAAAAGGCGCTGGTGTGAGCTGATGTGTGAGAGCTCGCATTGTCATGGTGCACAATGATTCGTCTTCTCTTGTTCGTTTTTCGAATTTCTCTGAAGACTTCAGGCAAACAAATTGTGGTGTACCACTACGTTGCTCAAGCGGACCAGTCGCCACATGACCAGTTTTATCGAAGAAACAGGCGACCATTTGCTTCGAAGTGCTTCTTCCACGAACGACTTTCGTTGGTTTTGGCTCGTATTCGAAGACCCACACGGTCGATTGCTGTTTTGTTTCAGGCTCATTAGCATAGATCCATGATTCGTCAACTGTGACGATTTTATAAAGGTCTTTTGAAACACCGCGATTATATTTTTTCAAAATTTCTTTCACTAATCCACAAGAGCCTTTTTTTGAGCGATTGTCAAATTGTGCGTAATCCAACGAGAACAAACCTTTTTTACGCCCAGGTGTTCATGCAATATCGAATGTATGCTGGTGGAAGAAATGCCCAAGGATGCCTCTATCTCACGGTATGTCACATGACGATCTTGCATTATCAGTTCACGCACGGCATCAATGTTTTCTGCCACAACGACTGTTTTTGGACGACCTTCACGACCTTCGACTTCGAGCAAGCGAGATTCATTAAACCACTTTTTCACAGTGCTATAGGATGGTGCTTCATCGCCATACAAAGAGTTAAGTTAATCGTTGCACTCTTGTCGTGATAATCCACGTCGAAAGTAGTGAAAAATTATTGCACGAAAATTTTCAAGAGTTAATTCCATTTTTCTGCCGAGGTAAGTTTTTGATTAATCGTTAATCGATATCAAACGTGGTCACACATGAAAGAGTTGTATGGAGCTTTTATCGATAAAAGTCCAAACTTTTTTTTAGGAAAAGGCCAATTGGTCCTAAAATGGCTAATACGTTTATTTCTCATTTCTTGAAAAATGATCTAAGCTCTGTTAAACATTTCGAACCTAAGTTGAGCTTTTAAAACCGGATTATATTCCTCTGTAACAGAGCCAAAAGAGTCCTTGGTCTTATCAAGAATTTATCCATATACCACCCAATAACTTTACTCCTCGCCGGCTCGAACAAATCTAGATAATTTCATTACTGATCTTCGCAGTATCAGATATTGCAGGATCAGAATGAATTAGTTCAGAAATCTCTTAAGACTCTTAAAATTTGTCATTCTCTAAATCTTTCGGCTGTTGATGATTAAGATCTAAATTCTCATTGAAATTAAAGTACACCCAGAGAAAAGGCAAATCGTAAAAATTAATACAATCATAGTTAATTTTACTATGCTGTTTTCAAATAGCAAATGTATTAAAGTCCAATAGAAAGAGCTTTGATTTAACTGAAATCATTCTTAACCACTGAAGTTAATATGAATATAGTAAAATCAAAGTAAAATTCACTTAAAATTAAATATTGCTGTATTCAGATTAAAGTAAAATCATATTAATTTCAAATATACGCAAATATGATTTGCTTAACTATGTTTAATATTATTTTTAAATATGAGTAATATTGCTTTTATGGGTTTCTCATCTTAAAAATAAAGTTTTGTATGTTAATTTAAAAATTTTGAATGGTTAAAGGTTTTTACACGTTGCTGGTTTTGGGCTCCCCAACCAGTTAAGGCATTCGTGTCATTGGCTGTAGTTCGTCAGGCAGAAAACCAATGATAAAAAATAGTGGAACCTTCCGAAACAGCTGTATGGTTATCCATACAGCCTCATTTGTGTATTGTGTGTGTACTGTTTCTACAGTTATGCATAACTTATTTGACCGCAAAAAACTAGCTAGATTAAATTGAAACTATATTTATTTTGAGGGGGGTACTTTTAAATTAAAGTTGGAAAATGTTTATTTCAATATGAAATGGTGTTTATATTGAATATGTAAAAAATTTAAAGTACTATAAAGTATATTAAAGTTAAATATAATATTTATTTAAATTTAATATGAATATATTTCATAATTACTATGAAATATTTAAAATTTAATATTATTTTTGTTAAATTTAATAATTTGGACTTTTTATATTTAATATGAAAACTATTAAATTTGACTATTTTCATATTTAATTTCGATTTAAAGTGTAAGCACTTCAGATTTACGAATTCCATATTTAACGCAAAATCAATGGCAAAAATATTTAAGTCAACGTGAAAATATTAAAATTTCACAGCATTTTTCCCTGAGTGTACCTAGTCCCTTACCTGTTGTGAAGATAAATGAAAATTTGTACCTAAATAAGGTAAATGGTACACTAAAATTGCATCTTGGTAAGTCACAAGGTACAAATACCTAAATAGGTACTCCTTAAAACTGATTATACAATATTTGAAAGCTTATTTTAACTACGAATGCAAAAGCTTTATAGATATTCAATTTTATTTTATGCAAAACCTTTTCTTAGTAAAAATTTTCATCACAATTGGAAACTACTGTACGCGATGTAATTTTGTTTGCTCTTACGGTTAAGGATGTACGTTGATTTCAACTAAAACATGCTGTCATTATATGAATTCTTTGAATAAAGAAAAATCGTATTAAATAAGCTTTTAATCGGGATATTTGCACATGGAAATGGAGCTTCGTAAAAATTGTTTACTACGAACTTTTATTTTTCTCAATGGATGAAGGAGGTCAAAATAAAAAGAGGAGAAAACAAAGCCGGAATTGTTTCTAAGAGGTGACCACAACATCGGCGTTCTAACTATTCCCAGATCTTTTGTGTTTCAGTCATAAATTGCTACTTATCTAAGACCCAACATTCAAAAGAAAAATATATGCATTCTCTAATAGTTTCTGGGCGAAAAAAGCGGTAATCCGATATTTCCGAAACAGTGCAGTATTTATTATTATTTTCACATTCTTTTCTGCGTCTCTGAGCTCAAAAAATTTTAAAACGAGAAGGCAAAGCTAACTTCGACTGTGTCGAAGTTTTAATACACTTGAAAAAGTTTAATTCAACTGATTTAACCGGTAAAATATATATAGGATATAGATATCAGATATTAAAACATTTTAATTCATTGATAATAAAAATTTGAAACCATAAAAAAAAACTTTTCTTAGTAAAACACATTTTTCGACCGATCGGTCCTATGGCAGCTATATGCTATAGTCTTCCGATTTTGATAAAATCTTCCAGAATTATAATGACGCTTATAAAACTAATATATACCAAGATTGTTGACGCTACGATGGAAAATAAAAAAGTTTTTCCCACAAGAACTAGTTTTTTGACCTACCGTTTATATGGCAGCTATATGCTATAGTGATCCGATTTTGATACATTTTTCCACAAATATGTGAAATCATTTAAAACTAATATATACCAATTTTGGTGACATTACAATGGAAAATAAAAAAGTTTTTCTCACTAATACTTATTTTCCGACTGATCGTTCCTATGGCAGCTATAAGATATAGTCATCCGATCCGGCCGGTTCCGACATATTAGTTGCGTGCAGTAAAAAGAAGACTCTGTGCAAAATTTCAGCTCGATAGCTTTAAAACTGAGAGACTAGTTCGCATAGAAACAGACAGACAGACGGACAGACAGACGGACGGACGGACAAGCGGAAATGAACTCGGCTCGTCGTCCTGATCAGAAATATATATAGTTTATGGGGTCGGAAATGAATATTTCTATGCGTTACAAACTTCTGGGCAAAATTAATATACACTTTTCAAGTGTATAAAAATAAGGAGGAGACTTAAAACACTTGGTCATCCCATTCTTCTTAATCTCTGAAATATCGCGGTACTTCGATGATAATATTTAATAATTTCTTTAGAAAGAAAGCCCCTAAGCCGATATTTCTTAAGCAAAACTCAAAGCATTTGCCATTTCTCTCTTTCTCCCACTTATTAATTTGGCTAATTTTTCAGTAAATTACCGCAGATGTCAGGTCACTACGTTGCTTGCCTCTTCCTCTTCCTATGTTCCGTTCTGCTGTTCATCATGATGCTGCTCATGCATTTGAAGTTTTGACAGTTGACTGTCATTACCCCCCCTTATTCCTCCCTGACTCATCCCTTGTTCAAGCTACGCAAATTTTGCAGTGCGTTTGCGTTTTACGTTAACATTTCGCTGCCTTGCATACTAAACAAATTCGCCCAAAAATGCCTAAATGTTATTGTGTTCGCTGCTGCACAAAAGCCACAAAATGGACAAAATGTGTTCAATTTCAGGCCTGTGATTTTTCAATAGACAACAGTCCGGTGGAAGGTGATGACGGTGACTGCTGCTGTTGTTATGGGTTGGCCCAGAGAGGTCCAGCTGCTTTGGCGAATTAACATTGATGGCATGCCTGGGTGGAGCCTTCATTTTGTTTGCCGGCCGTGGGATCCCGGGCTATGACTGGGCCATGCCACGTTCATTAGCACGCACGTCGGCGCCATTTTGCAAACGCATTTCCGCTGCATTCAATGTACGTGCAGTCGTGCGGCTTTTGGTTTGATGTTTTCGTATGGAAATCGAGATGAGAGAGAGCAAATCGTGAAAGTTCAATTATAAACTCGGAAATTCGTTGGAATTTTTAGAGAAGTGACAATAACTGATATCTATATATTCCAGTAGGTTCGACCTAATCTGCATATCAGCAACTCAACAAATTATAATGGAGTTTTCTCTACCTCGAGTAGCATCACAATTGCTCGGGAGGTATCAAGCATCTACCAATGCCTAGGCACTTTACCGACCACTGGTCGTTAGTCAAATCACCATAGACAGAATGTACGGAGTTTCGACTATATTATATATAAAATGGCTATATTATAAACAAATGTTTAGAAAGAAAATTCGATAATTAAAATTGATGCCGAGAAGTGCCAGCACAACAATAAACAAAGAAGAAATAGTTTCTACAGTCATTGGCACTATTATTTTGACTAGAAAAAATGCTCATAAAGATCCCAATGTCGTAAAATTACAAGATTATCCATATTGTGCCCATGACTGTATTTTTAGAATAAAAATAAAAGAGGAAAGCTGGTATAGGCCGATGTTTATATACCCTTGCAGTTTCTTTTATTGATATAAGCAAAAGTTTCCTAATTTTCTAAAATTGTCGGTCTGTAAGCGAGCGGTGTTTAAATTCTTCTTAATAAAGCACTCACATCAAATAAGTGTTCGACCTTAAAAAATTATTTATGTATTTGCCAAAGTTATCGATAAAGCCGATATAAGTGAAGCTGAGACTCTTAAAATTTGCAAACAACTGAGCCTTTGCTTTAATGATCGAGCACAGACAAAAACATTAAAACTGAATCTTCCGATATCACAGGATCGAAATTGTTTTTTTTTTAATAATTTTAAAAAGACACAAGAATATTGTTTAACATTGGAAAAGTAAAGATTTAGATTCAAATTTAACATAAAAATTCAAGCGATTGTTTGGAACTAAATGATATAGTGCTTTGATTTTAATAAAATTTGACTACATAGAGAACAAAAAATTAAGATTTTATTCTTGAAACCGTGACCAAACCGTGCCAAAATTCGGCAGAGTAAGAAAATTCTTAAAGCAGGATTTTAAATTTTATTTTAATTCTAGATTGCAAAATCTTAAATAGGGATGGTTCGCTCTCGGTTTTTAAAGAAAAAACAATCATATAATTTTAAACAAATTAGTATTGGTTTTTTTATAATTTGCTTATTTTGTTGTTGTTGGTTTTGGCTTTTGATGTTCGCTAATATCTGAAGAACATTATTAATTTAATTAAACTTATACAAATTTGGTTATGATCATTACCTTGTCTGGGGCTCGAACTCACGACCTCGATGGGACCCACACTAGAAAGCCGCACCTCAACGCATTCGGCCACCACTCCCGCGACAATTCCGCGAATTACATAAAGGAACGCAGCCATAAGCTTGAACTAGTCATATGTTACGCTTTCATAGCATTGAGAAGCTGGTGGCGTAGGTGTCAAGACCATTGCCTAAAAAATCAAACAATGCACTTTGCTCCCAAAATTTGTATACACTTGAAAAGTGTATATTAATTTTGCCCAGAAGTTTGTAACGCATAGAAATATTTATTTCCGACCCCATAAAGTATATATATTCTTGATCAGGACGACGAGCTGTCCGTGTCTACGCGAACTAGTCCCTCAGTTTTAAATCTATCGAGGTGAAATTTTGTGCAGAGTCTTCTTTCTACTGCACGCAACTAATATGTCAGAATCGACCGGATCGGATGACTATATAATATAGCTACCATAGGAACGATCGGTCGAAAAATAAGTGTTAGTGAGAAGAACTTTTTGGTTTTCATCGTAGCATCAAAAATTTATAAAAATCGGATGACTATATTAAATAACTCCCATAGAAACGGTCAGTCAAAAAACTACTTCTAGTAAGAAAAAAACTTTTTTGTTTTCTCGCAATCTTGGTATATACTTGTTTTATATGCTTTCACATAATTTTGAACAAATTTATCAAAATCGGATGACTATAGCATATAGCTGCCAAAGGACCGATCGGTCGGAAAATGTGTTTTACTAAGAAAAGTTCTTTTTTAATGTTATCAAATTTATATTATCGATGATTTAAAAAATTTAAATATCTGATATCGATATCCTATATATATTTTACCGATTAAATCAGTTGAAGTAAAGTTTTTCATGTGTATTAAAACTTCGGCACAGTCGAAGTTAGCTTTGCCTTCTCGTATTTTTTTACAAAATCTAGAAAAATAAAAATTATTTTCGTTTAAGTTTGACAATATTTGATTTTGAGAAGAAGATTTAATTTTTAAGAATTAATATATATTCATATAAAAATTTATTTTTTTCAAGGGGGTCTTCCACCTTTGAATTGGGTTTTATGAGTGATTTTTATAAAAATTCTGGAGGGGAAACCATAAGAGCTTATTCAATTTGGTTTTTGTTTTGAGTAACTAATTAATTATATAAGAAAATAAAAAAAAGGTTTGAAATTCGAGGGCTGTGCAAAAAGGTATCGGCCTGCCAATTAAGGTCTCGCAAAAAAAGGTGTAGAGGTGGTGGCCATGATACCGGGACTCCAGGTTATTGGAATTGAAAACGGTTAAAAAGATTATGATTAGAATTGATGTAATTCTGACCAGTACCTCAATCGCATTTTTCAATAAGTTTTTGAAAAATTGGCGGCAATTTAAAAACAATTATTCGTTTTTTCAAGTTGTTTTCTGTAGTTTAGTGTAAAAAAAATAGAAAAAAAAATGTTTTTCCTCTTAATTGAGGTACGTGCCAGAAATCATGGCTACCAGGTCAAAAAACGTGGTTTGGAGAAAAACGCACTTAAAGTTTTGAGCAACGTAAAAAATACTCATTTTAGGAAGAACATTGCTCCACTAAAATGGCTAAACTGTTTCGAATATGTTTTAAAGGGGATGAAAGAGGAAAGATTAAGCTATAATAACTGAGTAAAACCAAAAAATCGAAAAAAAAATTTTAAAACATTGTGAGAGATGATAAATATTTATTTTTAAATTAGATATCTTAATTTAAGGTTTTTCAATCTTGATGCAAGCTTCTTGATATTCAGATTTTTAATCATGATTTTAGATCCAATTTTTTTCTGTGTATCCATCATTAACAACCATTATTTGTACACAGAGAAAAATATGACGTTCTAAAATCATGACCAAATGTTCATGATTTCGTTCTATTTTTCCGTTCATGAATTTTTAACTCAACTCAACCATCGTACAACAAATATAAGTAGCATCTTAGACATGTAGCAACGAAAGCGTGCGATGGTAGAGGGCGCTAAGATGCAGATCCGTTTGTGCGTTTGAGTGCAAGGTAATGGTCCCGAATTCGAATCGCAGACGGAGCAAATAGCTAACTAACACTCATTGTTATTTCTTTGTTCTTCAAAAAGAAATAAATAAATCAAAGAGGGAATATAAGCTTTTCTGGTAAGGTTTTTGGGGTGCGTGAACAGCAGAGAGGAGAGGAGGAGGAGAATGCCCTATTAGAGGAGAACGGAACCCAAAAACCGTTGTAAGACTTGTGGTGTGGATGGGGGTGGCGGCAACTGCTTTATACACCAATCATATCATCCATCACACCTTTCCCGATGATTGTTGTGTTAATAAATTAAGCAAATTTTTTTTTAAAAAGAAGAACAAAATGTTCATGAAACATGCCTAAACAGTTCATAAAACAAGCACAAAATGTTCACGAAACAAGCCCAAAAAATCCAAAGTGAGAACAAAATGTTCATGAAAATCGTACCCCAATGTTCATGATTTGAGAACAAACGGATGTTCATGATTTTGGTACATTTAGAACGGATTTTTTTCTCGGTGTACCATCTCTAAACAATGTTTAAAGGTGGATTCAAGGATGTCAGACAAGAAAGAGAAAAAAATATTTTAAAATTTTTCTTCCGCTCCGGAGGTGAGTAGATCGCCGACCTCCAGACTTAAGCGCCAACACACCCACTTCAAGCTATTGCTGAAGCTCAAGTTACAGAACAATTCAAGGGTGGGCATTACTTAAAAACAAAACTAAACGCCGTCTAAATATGAATGGACTATAAGGCACCATAATCTTTTTTCCGATAGCAGCGCACTCTGGCGGTCAAGAAGGCTTATTTTCACGCAACCTAGTACTTTCAGGAATTGTTGTATATTCAAAAGCCAACTGCTAAATAAAGATCAAGGCTTTTACCCTAAGCGCACCCGCCAAAGACGGATAATGTCAGCTAGTGTTCTATATTATTTGCACCTTTGCACGGTGTCATCGCTAATGCCATTACCTAATTCCTCCTGTTATCCCATTAAGGCCGGGTATATTTTATAGCGCTGCTTCAAATTTTTTTTTATTTTTTGCCTATTGTCATTTTGATGGTGTCATCATTTGGTTGAACTTCCCCCGAAAATTCAAAAGGCATTTTTAATTGGCGTATGTACGAAGCAGATTAACGCTCTAGAGAGCTCCACCCCAAAACAACATGCAACAGTTTTCGCATCGCATCGAGAGTCGATAATTGGTAACGCGTCACGTGTAATGCTCTCAAAAGCCAAAAATGGAATTTCTAATTAAGTTTTACAGGGATTTAATATCGACCAACGTCGACCAGCTGCAGTTTCAGTTTCAGTTACGTGTACACACACACACACACACAGTTCGGATCTGGTCTTGGCCTGGCTTTGCCTTGCAGCGTAGTGTGTACGAAATTTTGGTCAATTAACACATCAACGAGCTTTTTAGCTTAGGACTCTGAACTCCCCAACCCCCCACTGACAAAAAAAAAAACAAAAACAAAAAGAAAGAAAAATTTGACTTACTTCACTTGTTACAACAATTTTGCAGTTTTGCTGTTTTTGATGCGCTTGAGGGATTAAGCCAGAGCCAGCCAGCAACATGGGATCCATGTTTGACCAAGTATGAGAACGAGCAGTGTCCATGTCTGGCTGGCCTTTGATGAGTGGAAAATTGCGTTTAAAAATCACTGCCAATTGGTGCTGTGGGGGAGGGAAAAATGTATGCAGGATGATGATTGGATGCATTCGAATTCAGCTTGGTCTAAATGAAGTAGTTGCCAATTATTTGTTTGTTAGTTTGAACTTTAAATTGATTGCATTTTACTCTTAAGTTGGCATTTGAAACGGGATCTGTTGGGCGGTAACCCAAAATCAGGCAAACAAGTGGCATTTAAATTGCAAAAAAAAAAGGGGCAATTTAAATGAAGATATTATTTAAATGATGTTTTAATGATGACTGAATATGTTAAAAAAAACTCAGTTTCAATTGACATACAAAAAAAGAGACCGTAAGTCGGCCCAGATTGTCTTCGATCTACCCGTTACTTAGGCAAAGGACTATTGACAAATCTTTTATTAAATCACAAATTGTTAATATTAAAACGAGAAGGCAAAGCTAACTTCGACTGTGCCGAAGTTTTAATACACTTGAAAAACTGTACTCCAGCTGATTTAACTGGAAAAATATACAGTGGGGAGCAAAAGTGAGTACATGTTTTCATATTTCACATTTTGGAGCCAATGATGAAGAAAACAGTAGGGCAATTGGAAAAAATGTTTATACTCTTTATTCCTTATATAATTTACTATACATTAACAAAAAAAAATCAACGAAGAGGTGCACAAAGAAGAAAAGAACACATGAAAACAAAAACAACTCGTATATACTCATTTATGCACCTCTGACTTTTTCAATTGCGTATCTGCAAAAGTAACAAAAATTTACCGTTAATTGTCATCTTATTGCTTCTGCATTGTTTCTTAGACTTATTTTAATGTGCTTTTTTATGATTTAAAGTTTCAGCGTGATTACATGGAAAGTTAAAAGCAATTTTTATTATTTTTTCCAAATTATGCGAAAATTGAGTCAGGATATTGAAAACTCTATAATAACTCTTACCGAGCAAGGCTGTTCGTGCCGAGTTATAGCTAATAAGCTTGGAATAAGTCAATCGGTGGTCATACGCGTGCAAAAAATACGCAATGTTTTGGTTGAACCCTCTTTTAGGGGCCGTCCTCGTCTTTCAACAGATGCGGATGCTCGTAATACGATGACTAATATGAGAAAGAACAAGATTTTATCGCCTAAGGAGGCTTCTTTAGACATTAATAAAGATGTAAGTCGATGGACAGCACGAAGAGCACTTCACAAAATTGGATATGTTGCAGCAGTAAAAAGAAATAAGCCTGCATTGTCGGAAAAAAATGTGAAGGTACGCTTAGGTTTTGCCAGACAGTACCGAAATTGGTCAATAGATGACTGGAAGAGGGTCATCTGGTCAGACGAAAGCAAATTCAATAGATTTCAATCAGATAGCAAACAATATTGCTGGCACCGGCCTGGTGAATCCATTTAACGACACCACGTTACGCAGACGGTAAAACATGGTGAAGGCTATATAATGGTTTGGAGCTGTTGCAATGCAAAAAAAAGAGGGGATAATGAACAAAGAGCAATATCTAGACGTATTAAAGGAACATCTTCCCGATTTTATTGATCGCTGTGCTTACAACGAAGCTGAAATCCTGTTTCAGCAGGATGGAGACCCGAAGCACACTGCATAAGTAGTGCAGAAATGGCTAGCGGACTAAAATTTTCAGTTGATGAAGTGGCCGGCTCAAAGCCCTGACCTTAACCCAATTGAAAATTTGTGGTCAATAGTCAAAAGACAATTGGCACAATTTCAATCAGCTCCATCAAGCCTTGAAAATTTATGGGAAAGGGTGGTTGAACAGTGGCGCCTTATACCCAAACAAATCTTAGAAAATCTTGTGGAAAGTATGTCAAAACGTGTGGAAAGCGTCATAAAAAATAAGGGCTTATGGACCAAGTATTAATATTATAATAAAATTAAATTTAACATTCTTGTTTGCAGATAAGCAAATGAAAAAGTCAAAGGTGCATAAATGAGTACATACGAGTCGTTTTTGTTTTCATGTGTTCTTTTCTTCTTTGTGCACCTCTTCGTTGATTTTTTCTTGTTAATGTATAGTAAATTATATAAGGAATAAAGAGTATAAACATTTTTTCCAATTGCCCTACTGTTTTCTTCATCATTGGCTCCAAAATGTGAAATATGCAAACATGTACTCACTTTTGCTCCCCACTGTATATTGGATATAGATATCAGAAATTCAAAATTTGATAATGAATATACACTTTTCAAGTGTATAAAAATTATATAGAAAAATTATATTTATAAAGAATCATCGGGTTGGTATTTCATCTTTATTTTTTTTGTGTATTAACATTAATTGAAATCATTAACCTTAAGTAAACTGTCTGTGCGCACTGTGACTAAAAATATATGACAAAGTTTTATGATATCTCTACTAAATATTATCCGATATTTGTGGAAATGACGCAGATTATAGATATTGGGCATTTACATATCGGTTATTCCATGTGATCTCTGCCACCCAAATTCATTTTTTTGTTAGAAAAATCGCTATCAGCGGCTTAAAGTTCTACACAGAATATTCTCGAGAATTCTCCCCATCACTAACAGATCGCGAGATTAAAGACAAAGAACATAAAACTTAAAAATATTATAGCATCGCAATTTTTATACCCGTTACTTGTAGAGTAAAAAGGGTATACTAAGTTCGTGCAAATGTATGTAACAGGCAGAAGGAAGCATCTCCGACCCCATAAAGTATATATATTCTTGATCAGCACATCGAGTCGAATAGAGGTGTCCGTCTGTCTGTATGAACACCTAGATCTCAGAGACTATAAGAGCTAGAACTACCATTTTTTCAGTGTAGACTTGTATTGTCTGCACGCAGATCAAGTTTGTTTCAAATTTTTGCCACGCCCCCTCCCGCCCCCGCAATATGAAAAAAACCTCATATCTCACACAATTTTGAAAATAGATTGTTCAGACCTTCTAGACATATATTTTAATCATCATTACCTATCCATCCGCCATACATAATTTTCCGATCAGATCAACGATAGTAGAGTTGCCACCCCCGCAATTTGGAAACGACCTCATATCTCCCACAATTTTGAATATAGATTATTCGAACCCTCTAGACTTATATTTTAATCATCATTACCTATCTTTCCGCCAAACTTAATTTCCTGATCAGATGAACGATAAAAAAGTTCCCGCCCCCGCAATTAGAAAAATACCTCATATCTTCCACAATTTTGAAAATAGATTGTTCGAACCTTCTAGACATATATTTTAATAATCATTACTTTTTAATCCGCCATACATCGATTCTCGATCAAATGTACGATAGTAGAGTTGACACCCCCGCAATTTGGAAAAAAACTTATATCTCCCACAATTTGGGCATGTTGTGATCTAATCAAATATTCTTAAATAAACCTTACCCTGAGTAACGGGTATATCGAAGTCGAGCAGGGCCGACTTCAACTTACGCTCTCGTTATCTACTATTTTCATGTCTTCTATCTGGAAAAAAATAAAAGGTTCAAAAAAGTCTGCTCGAAAAATAATGGTTTTTTGTTTTTTTTTTTTAGGAGGGCCAACCGATATTTTTATACACTTGAAAAGTGTATATTTATTTTGACCAGAAGTTTGTAACGCATAGAAATATTCATTTCCGACCCCATAAACTATATATACTATTGATCAGGACGACGAGCTGAGTTCAATTCCGTCATTCCGTCTGTCTGTTTCTACGCGAACTAGTCCCTCAGTTTTAAGGCCTTAGTGACTATGTTTTACGAATACTAAGTTTGAAGAAATCAGGGAATAATACCGGAACCGGAACCGTTAAGCAAAATAAACCGTTTCAAGCCATGTACCGGTATCGGAACCGATATTAAAATTGTTTTTAAAACCGAAAACCGTTTACCGTTATAATAGAAACCGAAAAAACCGTTTTTGAAAAATTGTGCTTGTACCGGAATACCAAAATAAAAATTCGGGTAATGTTTTGAAACCGAAAACCGAAATAAGTTATACCCCGAAATATAACCATTAACGCAAATACTCATTTCGGTACTTACCGGAACCAAAATTCGTTTCGGTATTAATCCCTGGTAGAAATGTCTCTGGTATTTAAAATACCTCTCAGAGTCTTCAATTAAAATTTGCAATCTTCTTACGTTACCAATTTTATGCGTGGTTTCTTTTGATAAATCAAAATCTCATTACTCAACTTGGTTAACTTAACGTAATCTACCTATTCATCTGTCTCATGGTAGGCAAACTTTTGTTATTGACAATTGAACAATTGATATACTCAATGCGAAACTCGCCCGAACCCGAAACCGAAACATATTTAGCATGAAATCAACATTAAAATAACCGAGACAGTTGGCAAATTATGCATATTGTGAATCCATATCATATGCTCCAAAGACAGAGAACACAGTCGGCTGTCGAAGTTAAAGTTAAGACAAGCCAACCCGTCAGTCAGTCATTCAGTCAGTCCATCATTTGCACCGAAGTCGAAGCCAGGCAGCCACAATTGATATGCATGTACGTGAGTAGCATATTGGGAAGGAAACTCTGACAGAGACGGCAATTGATTTGATGTAAGCGGAAGGTAGTCAGTGGGTAGGGAACAACTTATAAGTTGAAGGAGCGCGGTCGCCAACTTTGAAGCTGGCACGCGTTTAAGTCAATTTATGAGCCAAAAAGTAGCAGGCAGACTTCTGGCTTACGCTTGTTGATGTTGTTGTTAAAGTTTGGCAAAGAAAAGCCAAAAAGTAAATTGGTTAAAGGAAATGCCTCAAAATTGTATCATTTAAAAATGTTGCGCAGGCGCTGTCAACGCTGTCTTTTGTTTGCCTTTTGCCTTGCTTAACTGAAGCATAAATAAACAAAAGAAAATATCAAGAAAATGGTTATGGCATAGGCAAAAAGAATTTACACAAAAATGCAATCAACTTGACGCATAAATATACAAATTGTCGGAGTGCGGAGACACAACAGACGACAACAACTGGCGTGCTTATCATGAATGAATATTTACCCTGGGCGATATTCGATAAATTTATCAACCGAAGACGATTAGCGTAGCTGGACAGCCGGAATAGAAGATTTGTGTTTGCTTTTCATATTTAACTGTCAGTCTGAAGAACTGTTTGCCAAGTGGACAAGCCAAGCAGATTGCGTCTGGGCTGGGTCAGTTGTTGGTGCAAGAGGAAAACATGGGCTGTTGGGTTAAGGCAAGGCGGATGAGGCTTACCACTTGAACTCTAAAATTAGAAGCGAGCATTTTAAATCAAAGGCCTTAAATAAGAGTTGAACGCAATAGCGAAGGGATGGTTTTTAGGAAAAGAAAAACTCGAAAACGTCGTCTCATATTCCCGCTATCGGAAGTCTTATGCTGATATGTCGGAACTATAATTGGCCTTAAAAAAGTGAAAGCGTAAGCGAAGAAAGCGAAAAGGAAGAGTTAAATTCATTCACTGGAAACAGCATCGAAGAGAGCGAAAGGAAGGAGCTCGAATCTTACACCCCAAAGAAGGGCCTTAGGTGCGTTAGTGTGCAAGAACTTTCAAACTTATGCTGGAGGTCAATACTTTAAATGCTCCCACTGCTTAAAGTCTTATACCAAATAATGTTGCCTAATCGATCACCTACTCACTCACTCATTCTGTCGAGCACCCCTTCGACTATTCCCAGTGCTCAAAAACCCTTATAAAGCAAGTATGGGCGCTGCAGTCGAGTGCACCGACGCACAGTGGCGCCCGTAGAACAAATGAGGTTTTGAAAAAACTCATCTTATACGAAATTTTTTAACGGCTTCAAATATGCATCCCTTAATAAAATGCGATTTTTATTTTAGAAGATATTGCGCATTAAACTTGACCGATCTTCAGTGTAAAAAAAAAAAAATTTTTTTTGTAATTTTGTCCACTTTCAAGTAGAATATCACAAAAACTATTAGGTGTATATTCAATAAAAATTTACTGTTTGCTTTGTATTTTTTCTGGTAAAAAAAATTATGATCTTGTTTATCTGCCATATTTTCGAAATATCTTCTTTGGTAAAGAAGACATAGCAAAATGAGGGCCTCATCAACATTTTGCCCTCATCTTCCGATCCACTTTCTCATCTATGCGTCATGTGAACTCACAAAAAGAGTTAGAATCCATTAGTTTCAGTTAAAATTTTTGTAATCTATTAGATATTCCATGTCTAAAGAATATAATAAATTTTTTTGTAAAAAACTGAACCAAAATTTAAAATAAGATTCAACAAAAAATTAAAAAAAATTTTTTTCATTATTTTGGGTAAATTTTTTAAAACATAAAAACCTTAAAAAAGAATCATTAATAATTCATATGGCCGATTTAGCGTTGCAGAAATAAAATTCTGATGGTCTATTTTTTTGACCACAGTTCGAACCGGTTCGGTTCAAACCCGGTTTTGCAGCCCTGAAATATATTCTAATAAACACATAAAACACTGAAAGATTACAGTTATAACATGCACTCAATTGCTCACAACTCATTTATTTATCCATAGATATTCTTTTTTAATACCTTATTTTCTTTGTTCAATGAGAAAAAAAATAAATACATAATTTATTTTGATCAGTTTTAAACTTTTACAGATTTCAGAAAAAAAAAGTTAGCACTTTTTTGAAAAAAAAAATATTATTCGGAAATATATGGGCCTGTAGCATTCAAAAATACTTAACCGATTGGAAAATTATCTTCAACTATATTATAAGACATACCTTTTAAAATACTACCTCGCTAACTTTATCTTAGTTTCTAACTCGATATATAGGTTCAAACGTAAGAGTACATACCAAAATAACTAAAAAAAATTCTAACTCTTAAACGTATCCATACAACATTTTTGGAATTTCATTTTTGAGTTCAGCATTCCAAATTACATCAACAAAAAATACCGGCTTAAATGAGCCATTTTTTTTATTTGAATTTTGTGAACTAGTGTTATTGTTGAAGCGGGCGGATTCTATGAAAACCCGTATTTTTGATGTTGTCAGATGCTAAAAACATCTAAATTACATTTTTTTAATGGTTCTAATAATTACTTTCAGACAAAATTTCAGTTTGAGTACTAAAACCAAAATTGTCTTATAATTTTGATAAGATCGAAAATATCAATGTTTGTTACTATATTAAGAAAACACAAAAACTGTTAATATTTTTAATATTTTATTGGTTGAAACGTTTTTCCATTTTGATGCCAAAATAGTAAATAAATTTTGTAAGCCTCTTAATACTTCAACTTAAAAAATAATTGAAAAAAACAAAGTGTCTTATAATTTTGTTAAGGACCTTAGCTTGGACAACCCCAATCGTCCCCTTCAAACCATTTTAAAAAATTCAAAATAGATTAGCAGATATAGCAATTTAAGTGGAATGTGTGCAATGTTTGCTAAAGAGAGTTGATCTCGAAACCGGGTTTTTGACCTAATTAACAGATCTAGATCTCGATCCAGAGAAAACATTTTTTTTTTTTTTTTTACACTAAACTACAAAAATGAAACTTCAAATATCAATTTTTTTTTTAATTTGCCTTCAATTTGCCAAAAAACAAAATACATTTTTTTAGGGCCGGATGATAAGACCTTAATTGGCAGGCTTAGAACTTTTTGAACATCCCTTGAACTGCAACATTTTGTTTTTTTAATTTTTTTATTTAATTAATTTAATTTTTATTTAATAAAACATAAAATTTAAATTAAACGAGAAGGCAAAGCTAACTTCGACTGTGCCGAAGTTTTTAATACACTTGAAAAACTTTACCCCAACTGATTTAACTGGAAAAAAATATATAGGATATAGATATCAGATATTTAAAATTATTAAATCATTGATAATAAAAATTTGATACCATAAAAAAAACTTTTCTCAGTAAAACACATTTTCCGACAGATCGGTCCTATGGCAGCTATATTCTATAGTCATCCGATTTTGATAATTTTTTTCAAAATTATGTGAAAGCATATAAAACTAATATATACCAAGATTGGGGACGCTACGATAAAAAACAAAAAAGTTTTTCTCACTAGAAGTAGTTTTTTGACCGACCGTTTATATGGCAGCTATATGCTATAGTCATCCGATTTTGATAAAATTTTTTCGAATTGTGGGGAAACATATAAAACTAATATATATTAAGATTGGAGACGCTACGATAGAAAACAAAAAAGTTTTTCTCACTAGAAGTAGTTTTTTGACCGTCCGTTTCTATGGCAGCTATATGCTATAGTCATCCGATTTTGATAAATTTTTTTCGAATTGTGGGGAAACATATAAAACTAATATATACTACGATTGGTGACGCTACGATGGAAATCAAAAAGTTTTTCTCACAAAGACTTATTTTTCGACCGATCGTTCCTATGACAGCTATAAGATATAGTCATCCGATCCGGCCGGTTCCGACATATTAGTTGCGTGCAGTAAAAAGAAGATTCTGTGCAAAATTTCAGCTCGATAGCTTTAAAACTGAGGGACTAGTTTGCGTAGAAACAGACGGACAGACGGACAGACAGACGGACAGACGGACGGACGGACAAGCGGAAATGAACTCAGCTCGTCGTCCTGATCAAGAATATATATAGTTTATGGGGTCGGAAATGAATATTTCTATGCGTTACAAACTTCTGGGCAAAATTAATATACACTTTTCAAGTGTATAAAAAGCTCTTATGGTTTTCAAAAAAACCCTGTGCAAAGTTAGAAGACCCCTTAAAAACGTTAAAACCAAATGGTCCTTGTTACTTTCTTTTGAATACCTTTATTTTTTTTGCAAAAGTAATTGAAAAATGTAAATTTTGTCTGTGTCAAAACCTTTGCTTGTCTTACTCCATGAATTTGTATGAGTTCATAATGCAGACTAGTTTAATTTGGTGATAAATTTGATAAGTAGCTTTTAGTTTTCTTCCCTTAGCTTATTTAGATACAATTGTTAGCGGCACTTCAAAAGAGAATGCGACTCCTATTCAATCTCTTGCTCTCTTAATTTACCAACATCTCTCTTTCAAATGAAGTATAAGAGTTTTCATTCCCATTTCGTTCCGCTGTGGTACATTTTGGTAATTTAGCGAAACAAAACAAAAACTGAATTTAACTGTTGATTTCATCAGCAAACACAAATTCCAAATCTTGCCACATTCGATCGCTCTACATATTTTTATCGAAATATGTTGGATATGTTGTCTCATTTTGGGTTGTCAGCGTTGATAAATTTCCCATAATTGCCGCTCTCATTAATCAAGATATTCACACACAGATTCCCGCGTGTGCGTAACGCGCCGCAACTTGTCATAATGTGGCATTATGATGCCCCAGCTTAGCGGCATCAAGATTGCCGCCACAAGAAACAAGAGCGAAAGACGCAGTGATCATGTCTTGATTTATGATCGCCTTCAGTTTGTTTAGTCCGCGATGCAAACTCTCTGATAGCGCCTTAGGAAGGGGAAGGGAATGGAACCCCAACCCCGAGCACTTGTTGTAGATGCTATCGCAATGAGGGCTATGGTCGTGCGTTTTTGATTGATTGGTCGTACAAACAAGTTGAGAAGGCTGTTTGTTTTGGGTATCACTTTTCTATAATTTTTTTTTACTTTCAAATGTTTGACTTGGTGACATACATAGTTTCTGGAAAGGCAAGACCCAAACAGAATGAGCCGAAACGAATTTTTGAAGTGGCCAAGGCTGATTAGCTGATTGAGTGAATGGGCTTTTCAAATACATACATGTATTAAAATTGGTTCAATAAGTCCTATTATAATTTTTTTTCAAAATATCGCTTGAAACTTTTATATACTCGTACACTCCTGGACTAGAAGTCGTAGTCATTGGTTAGACGCATCAACTTTTCTGTAAAAAATATTGTTAAGATAAAATGAGGCAATAATATGTTAAGTGTCCAATATGTTCTTCTAATCAAAGTTCTTATACTGTTTTAAAAAATTCTACTCACTGTTCTTTTTTTGTGAAACGCATAACTGTGCTTTCAAAGATTTACGAAACCATTTTAAGCGGTCATTGAAATAGACGCAATAAACCTTTTATGTCCTTATATAAAAAAACAAAATTGTTTTCGATTAAAATTTTACGCAAAAATTGGTTAATCAATTGTTTTCAGCCTTTGGGAGGAGTCATAAAATTAAATTCTTCTGCTCTCAAGAATTTGATGATCAAAATATTGTCAAACAGATAAAATGCTGCTTCAGATCTGACGATGTTTAAAACAGTCGTGGGCAAGCTCTTGCTTTTCTGGCTCTCAGACGACCATGAAAATACCTGACACACTGTGTGAGGATCGCTGATCGCTTATAAGGGTTATTGGACTGCTCCCAATCTTAAATTGCATGTCCTTCTTTAATTTAAAAGAAAGAAAAGTCTAAGGGAAACGTTTTAAAAGAAGAAAAAAATTGTTAAACTCCATAAAGAGATTATATGGGGTGGATCTATAGTATTTACTGTGGAAAAACGCTTTATTCTAGATGGCCCTGAAGGATACTATTTTCAATTACTATTTTCACGATTTGTGGAAGTACGAAGTTTTTTTTAAGCTGCCATCATATCATATCGATCGCAAAATATATGTAGATGGAAAAATTACGACAATAAAAAAACGTTAACTACAACAACTAAACTTGTTTGGAGCGAGAGTTCGTTTAACTACGTTATCCACCTGCACTGCTCAATAAATGAATAAATACATTTTCAACCATTTAAGTAACCAATGAGGCAACATTCATTCCTAAAAATAATATGATTTTTAGTGTAACTAATATAACTAATAATCATGCTCACATTCACTTTAAATAGACAAAACATTGATTTTCTTTTGTGCGTCTATTCATGTGACCAATAAAAAGCGCCTTACTTGAGGTTCTTTCAAGAATAATTTTGAAATAAATTATTTTGTTACATTTATAACTTTAATCTTTCTGATAATAAACTAGGAAGATCATTATATTAACTATATTTCAATTTCTTCTGAATTTGACAAACCATGCGCTGTATTTTCCATTTCAAGACAATAATTTATGTTTATATTAATAGCCGTTTTAATTATTTTAAACAACAGCAGCATAAAATGTTTTTTTTTTTTAGGTTTTATCAGGGTTCGTAAAATAACACACATTTTTCTTTACACCCAAGATATTAACAATAAGTTAAATATAGAAGCTGTAAAAAATTATTATTTTCAGACATAAAACAAAAAAAATTTACGTATGGGAAAAAAATAGTTTTTTCTTGTAACTAACACGAGCTTTTTTGACACGACTGTTCTTTACAGGCGTCAAGAAGGCAACTCAAATTGACATGCCTTTTAAAAAATAATCGTGTCAAAAATGCTCGTGTTATAATACGAGTTACATATAGTTACATGAAAAAAATAATTTTTTTCAAACGTAAAATTTCTGTATTTTCATGTCTGAAAATAATTATTTTTTAGATCGATGTTTTTTATCATGGCGTAAAAATAATGCTTTTGCATTTTACAAACCCTGGGTTTTATTTTCAATTTTTTTTATTTTTTTTTTGGCGATATCGGCCTCAATTTGATGAAACGCTCGTATTAAATTAATAAAGAAAGATTCTTTGTGGAACAAAAAACTTTTTTTTAAATAACAAATAATTTTATTTTGAACATATTTACAGATTAAATGCATTAATTAATATGTCAAATCCGTAATGACAATTTCAAAACAAAACTCGCGCAAGAGAAACGTCAACGCCAAATTGAAATCTGAATGCAATCCACAAACAAAATGCAACATCTCAACGAAACTCTCTTCTTAAAAGAGAGAGAGAGAGTTTCTCTCACTCTCTCTCCAACAAATGTCCCGCCACCAAAAAAAAAACATGAGAGATTCTTACATCGTTGCCCCACCGTCGCTTCGGTCGTCAGCTCTTGTGGCAGTTTACAACGCTCATGCAATTCAATCGCTCGTCAACCTTCGTGCGGCACGTTACAACAAGCGAAAGGCAGGCAGCCAAAGCAGCGGCAGAATTTAGTCTCAGCTAACGTCGACTTGGCTTCGTGTAAACGCGACTCGTTCTTGTTCTCGGTTCAGTCAATCAGTCTCATCCCGACGCTCGTGGCCACCACAACAACACTTTTACGCCAATATTTCGATCATTCCGGTTTCGCGAATCGCGCGCGCGTTATCTAAAAAACGTTAAAAACAGTGCAGCAGTGATGCAAAATTATTAAGTAAAAAGGCCGTAAAATGCGGCAACTGTGCATTAGCCGCAAGGCGAATTCTGTGTGAAAAAGTGTACGCTACCTGAATTAAAATGGATAAGGCTGAGCACTATGTAAAAGCAAAAGAAGCTGGCCAGTCCACCTGCGAGTGCTAAAACATATCCCAAAACCTAAAGAATTAAATAACAACAAATTGTTTGCATTTGCAATTGTGTGTGTTTATTTTGGTGTTTTCTATTAAGATACAAAATTGCGACAAATCAGCGTTTAAAAGGATATAAAAACAAATTCAACGGCAATTTGATTAAAAATCATTTAGGTAAGTCGTGAAATTGATTCATTTTCTTTAATTGGTGGAAAGTTAGTTTAAATGTGTTTAAAATGTTTGTGAAAGGAATTGAGAAATAGTCGTGGAAAAGCTATCAAAAAGTGATTGGAAATAAAAATTTTAAAGTTTAAGTTCGCTCAATAACAGATTTTAATGGTGCGGGCTTAAAAAACTGCATTACTTTTATGAAATTATTTTAAGAATCAAAGTGAAAGTTCTTGGAATTACTTCGAAGTTCGAAGTGTTACTTTCCCATGAACAACACCAAATTTTAAGTGATTTTTAATAAAAAGTTTTCACAATTTCGAATGGGATTAATTTTTGCGAAATTAGAAAAAATTTCGAAAAATGGAAAATGTTCAAATTGTTTGCCTCTCAAAATTCGATAAATTTTTCCGGAATTAGACAAAATTTCAAAAAATTTAAAAATGTGAAAATTGTTTTCCCTTACGTTAGTCAAAAAATGGAATTTCTAAGTTAGGCTAAAATCCAATAAAATCCAAAACTTTTTTAAAAAAGACCAATTATCGGAAAAAGTATCTATACATTGAGCGCAATATGTTGCTATAACTATACAGAAATAAATACAAGCATTAAAGTGCCTTCATACATGACTTTTATCTTTTTAAGGAGTAAAAAAAAACTCAGAGATCGTTTTGCCAAATTTCAAAGCTGACAAACTTTCCGAAACTGCAGTTTATTGAACGTTATTTTGGGCTATAGTGAAAATAAAATTACTCAAAAGTCAGCTGGTTTTTTTTTATATGTAATAAAGTCTGGTTTTGCCAGAAAAAAACTTTATAAACAAACAATGTATTAAATTTTTTTTTAAATGTATTGAATTCAAAGTTCAGAGCTAAAGCCTCTTTTATTCTAGGACTTTTTTTAAGTGAGCTAAAATTTATAGGAAACTTCGGTTTTACTAAGGGAACTAGATCAAAATTTCTTTGTAATTTTTTGCCTTCTATGAAAAAAGACATTCAAATGTATCGTGTACAAGACGCTTTAAAAACGTAGTTACCATACATAAAAGCTTCTGAAAATGTCTGTCTTATAAAGACCAGGCCCGTTATTTAATTACTTTAATAAATTTCATTCAAAAAATATGAATTTTTTCTCTTTTAAAAATGCTCGTGTTTAAAAATGTCATTAGAATATGTCCCAATTCTACAACTAATTTGCTTTGCCGAATTCGTTACGTACGGAGTTTTTAGTCGAATTCGCCAAACGGTGATTAAGCTAGTAATTTTGGAAAGTTTCTTAAAAACCAGCGATACAGAAGCGCATTTAAATCAGAATCTTTAACCGATTGTAGAAATATTGTGTAAAATAAATGCTTTATTTTTCGGAATAAATTTTTTTTACAAGTAAAAGCCAACACCCAGAAAAAACCATCATTCAAAATTTAAGTTTGTCCATGCATGAATTTATGCCGTTTTGTTCTTAAAATTTAAAGACATTTTTATTATTTTTTCCTTATATCACGCAGAAATCAGTCTTCTATTTTAAAACATAATAGTTAGAATAATAATAATGTCATAGAAAACATTTTATTTCAAGGTAAATGGACTTTAGAATCAAAAAACGAATGATAATTTTGTTCCCAGATTTGTAAATTCCGAACTTAGTCTTCCGAATTTCCCCTGTTTACGTACGTAATTCTTGAGTTTTTCTCTGAGTGGAATTAAAAATTGGCTTGGGAGGTCCGAAATTTTGTTTAAATATTTCTGACCTGACTGAGGAAGCATTTCAATTCTGGTCCCGTGGGAATCCCGTCCTGCTTCCATCTGTAGGCGGGATAGAACGATGATGTCTGTTCCATCAATTCAAAAATGTTTACCATAATAATGCTTAGAGAAACTGTAATGATTAATTTAAAGCTTTATCGGTTGCCTATTCTTAAAACTGTCATACTTAGAAAAACGCATAATGAAAAATTTAAGTACCAACGCTCTAGAAATAATGTTTTCGTTCTTGAGTTGTAAAAAATTTCTTAATTGAAATCTAGCTTAAATCGTTCTCAATTAGGTTTTTATAGGCACGGAGATTGAGTGATTAAACAAAGTGAGCAAGCAATGTTGGCATTCAAAATTTTTGAATCAAGAAATTGGGCATACATAATTCATACTAGGATCAAGAAAAGCGCTATTGGAACCAGAATTTTCATTCTTACAGTACTTTTGACTTCAAAAACTTTTTATGCAAATTTGAAATTCACCAATTTTTTTTTTGCCAGTAAATAGGTCTGAAAATGGGTTGAAGTGCGAACCACTTTATACCTATAGTAGAAGTATTTGTTGTCTCTATTTATCTGTAATTTGTTGGGTTTTCCATCACTCAATGATATGAAAAGTTTTCGAATATAAAAGACTTGTTTAAAAGACTACTAAAGGCATGGTGTATACACCATTATATAAAAAACCGTCAGATTTTTTTACTTATATAAAATTGGAGCATAACATTTGCTTTTAAACAACAATTGTGATTCGTCATAAAACCGATATTTACTATTTTTGCTCTTTTTTGAATTAGTTATATTTTTATTTTAACTTTTAACTGTCTGCAAAACCTCTCGGAAGATCTAGGTCTTAAGATTCCCAGAGTATTGCATAAAGCTCTTTGAACAAGATCTATTTGTCAAGGCTAAAATCGAAATAACAATATCTTTAAAAAATTTTGGCATCTCAAATATTTATTTTCATAATTTTGTTCCCCTTGATAAAATATTGAACAAAAAATCTTGAGAAATGAAATTAAAATATTTAGTTCTGGTTCTTTAAATCAATCAAATCAAATTTGCTTAACAAAATTATTTACACCCCCAACATTTGTCGGTCATAAAAACAAATAAGACAAAATGAATATCTCAATATGGTTCAAGTAGCATAAACAAATGCCAAGTCATAAACAAGACAGCAAAAAATTAACCAATTGACAGTAAAAAGGAATAAACGAAAAAATTCAATTAGTGGCAAAAATTTATAAGAAGAATAACATAATTGAAGTAAAGCAGAAAGACCACAAAATGTGTTGCAAAGTGAAAAATTGTTGCATGAATCAGAAGATGTGTGTTTTTACAGGAATTATTGGGATATGAAGTTAAACTTATAACAATGAGAATGTATGGGTGAACTTATTCGGATATTTTGCACTAGGGGAAAAGAAAACAGATAATCATACGAATGCTACATCAACAAAGCGCTCAGCGTTTCTTTTTGTACATTTAGTCTATCCCTTCGTCGCAGTTTTCGCCACTGTGTGCCCTTCCCCAACGGATGTTCAGCTTCCTCTTATCTCAGCCTCTTGACACCTTCACAAAGGTTAAATTTTTATGTTATCAGATTCCCAGCATTCTTGTAATTCCCCCTTCACATATCTAACCCATTTCCCCTATCAACTAAAACAACAAAAGTCCCCCTCTCGTGGCATTAATTAAACACAAATTAACAAAAAAAAAAAAAAAAATTCAAACTGTCAACATCTTGGGCTAATCAAAATAACCTGCTGCATCTTATTGCCACGAAATGTTAGACACAGAAGCGGCGGCGAGGTCGTAAAAAAAAACAAAACAAAAAACTAGAAAAATAAAAGAATTTCTTTTAGTTGAGAGAAAGATTTTTTTTATCTAACTGTTGGCTGGTGGCGTAAGTAATTTCATAATTTTCCTACGCGTAATTAAGTGGAAATATGTGTGGCAATTAAACTTTTCAAGCCCCCCTCTCTCTGTTCATTTGTTTAGAATTGAAGTGTAGAAGATGCAACAGCAATCGCGCATGCATAATTAATTTCGTGTAAAAATCATAATTACAGCAATTAAAATTTTGTGTAAACAAGTTGGCAGCACCCCGTAGGCGCCATTGCGGCGCAATCATTATAATAATTTCTTGAAAAATAAAAAAAAAAGTTTTTCGTGGTCGATTTTCTTGGTCTCGTCGCCTCGTTATGATAAAAGTTGGAGATAATCTTGTTTGTTATGATGAGATGTTTGATGCTAATGTCTGTAGCGGGGAGGAGAACGTAAAAAAAAAAAACAACAAACTGGACATGTTGTCAAGAAACTAAGTAGATTCTTGTTTAGGTTTTGGTCACAACTTTTTGCTGATTAGTTTATAAAGTTTAAATGTTTGAAAATAACTTTTGCTGAGTATACAAAAAAAAAAAGTTGAAAATTTCGTTGATTCATAAAATTAAGAAAAATTAAATTTTAAATAATGAAAAATAAAACAAAATATATGAAATTATATTAATATTAGAAAAAAGAAGACAGAATCGAAAAAAAACAAATTTTCTTTGATAGGAAATTGATAAAAAAAAAATATGAAAATTTCTTTGGGATCGTAAAATTTGTATATGGGTATTTCCACTCTAATGTGAAGTGACATTCGTACGATAAAATATAAAAACAAAAATTGAAAGAGATAAGTTTTTAAATAGTGTTTTTATATTTAGCTAGTAGAAAAGTCATTACAAAAATCAACCTAGAGGATTCAAAGATATAAGTAAAAATATAACATAAAACGAAAGTAGGTTTTGACTCGGAGTAGAAAATTGCTAAATTCTGTAAATTAAGAAAATTTTGTAATTTCTTTTTTTGCAATTTACCAATCTTAAAAATTTTTTGTCTTTCTTTTTTTATTAGCTCTTTTAATATGACGTGACGTTACATAAATTTCCTTTGGCAATTTTTTAGTGTAGGTTTTTTTTTTTCGCTTCTCACGGCAAGCAAAAAAGTAGTTTCAAGAGATTGTCTAATACATGAAGAAAGTCTTACTCATTTGTTGAACAAAATCATGTTATTAAATGAAAATTACAATAGTTCAAATAATAATACTTATGAAGGTAGCAAACCGGACTAATAGCGAACCCTTCAGATTCGGTTCGGCTTAGGTTTTTTGTGGGTCACTTTTCACTTATCCTAGGCGAATTTAAACTTATTCGCAATCAGATTTGAATTTCTTAATATGTAAAAAAAACTTTAAGGAAATACATCAGTTAATTAAAAAACATCTATAGCATTATAGACACGAACTTCCATTAAGCGAATCTCAAGAGGATCAAGAAAATAAACTTCGTTAGACAGAAAATTCGTAGCATTGAAATGTTTTAGAATACATCGAAATTAAAGGGTTCTGAAAATTTTTTCGTCGTAAAGAAAACTTCGTTGTACAAAAAATCGTAATAGAGATGTTGGACTGTATATTCTTTTTAGCCTACTTAGAAATTTACATAAATCAAATAATTTAAAAAAATCAGGGATAAAAAAAAATCGTTACGTTTATCTTATGAATTGAAAATAATATTTTATTACTCCGAAAATTACTGTTTTTCGAAAGACTTTCATTATTTAACTAGGTAAATAAAACTCAGTCAGAGACTTCTATTTTTTAATCACAACATAAAAGTCATCTTTATTTATCGAAGGTAATGATAGGAACACCCATTTGATCATTCAAGCAGAAAGCAAACCGCTAAAGCTATAATAAATTAAAAAACTTTTATATTGTGATTAAAAAATAAAAGTCTCTGAATGAGTTTTATTAACTGAATTTTATAATAAAAGTGCCCATATTCCGACCTTTTCAGTAAATTCCAGTTTTCGGACCAAGCAGCTACCAAAACGAATTTCATTCCGATCGGCTCACAAATAACGATTGTCATTGATCCCAAACACGCGCACCATTTTTCAAACCTCGGCGGAAATTCCACCACCGAGTAATAACATGTTTAATTATTTGCTATAATGTGTTCTAAAACCGAGTTTGAAGTCAATCGGATAAAAAAAGATTTTTCAATACTGAATTTTCTTTGGGGGCGGATTTTCCATCATCCGAATATCTCATGTCAAATTATTTTGCTTACTATGCTTACAAACCGAGTTTGAAGTCAATCAGATAAAAAAGTTTTCCAAATAGAATTTTCCGGGCATTTCCCGACTTTTCAGGCGGATTTTCCGACATCGGAAAATCTCATGTCTAATTATTTTGCTTACTATTCCTACAAACCGAGGTTTAAGTCAATCGGATAAAAAATAGATTATTCTATAGAGTTTTCTTTTTTCTTGTGGGTGGATTTTCCGACATTGGAAAATCTCATGTCAATTTATTTTTCATACTATCCTTACAAACCGAGCTTAAAGTTAATCGGATGAAAAATACTATTTTCGATATAGAATTTTCCTGGCATTTCCCGACCTTTCGGACCGATTTTCCACAATCGAAAAAACACATGTCCAATTATTTTGCATACTTTCCTTACATGAAAAACATTTTTTTCTTTAACAATTTTTTTCGGGAATTTCCCGACTTTTCTTGCGGATTTACCAACATTTTAACATTTATTTTGCATACAAACCGAGTTTGAAGTCAATTGGATAAAAAATAGTTTCCTTGAAAGCGGATTTTCCGAAATCGGGGAAATAGGTGTCCATTTATTTCGCTCACTTTACTTACAAATCGAATTTGAAGTCAATCGGATGAAAAACAAAAATTTCCCCATAATAGCTTTTCCGGGAGTTTTCCACCACTTAGGATAAAATTTTCCAAAACCCCGCGCTAGTGCCCACTTTTAATTTATTTGGAAACTTCTGTGAAAATTTCAGCTTTATATCTCCTACCGTTCAGGCTCTGCGTAGATTGCCAATCAGTGAATCAGTCAGTCAGTCAGTGAATCAGTGAGGACCAACTCTTTTATATTTAGAGAGAAGATATCGAAATCAGAGTGGCAATATCATGGTGGGCAATAGTGTTAAAAATTGCATGTATGTATGTATGTATACTGGCAACATTAATATGAACTTAAAAAAACTGTATATTTGCTTAAAAATCTACAGTTTGGATAAGCATTTTCAACCGAAATCAAAGTGGCTTCTTTAGCTAATCGTGTGGCAAGGCCTAATACATTCCCGATAACTTTGGCAAGCAGAGGAAAAATTTTCTGACAAATTGCTGGGACAGCAAACCATCTTGTGTGAACTGCTAATAAGCCCCTGGATGTGCTACCCCTATAATCCTCTCGTTACTGGCAAGAATTTAGATCCTTAAACATATGGACTGCTCATTTTGGAGGTGCTCGGCGATTTCTTTTGTTTTTTGCCAATTTTTTCAACAACATTCTAACAAGTTTAAACCGAATTGAACACACAAATCCAACTTGCTAAATTTGAAAAGATTTTGACCATTTTTAGACATTTCAAGGAAGTGATATATAATATATTTTTAAATTCTGTTGTCCCCCCTCTAGACAACTTAACCTCAATTCTTTGCTCATTTCTCACTGCCTGCCACTGCCACGGAGCAATCAAGAAAATTTATACTCATTCAAACATTTGCAGCCAAAAGTGTCATTCTCGGTTTGCATCGACAACAAAGTTTTGTAGCTCCGCGAGCTTCCCACATACATATTTGCCACCGAATTGGCCCCTGGAAATTGCTCGGTGCCCTCTCGCGCGCGCTGTCTTCTAATTAATTAGCATCTAACTAAGAATAATGTTTCCTGTGGTCCCCCAGCGGCGAGGAGAGCCAAAGCGAGTCGAGTCGAGGCGACTGTCATAACTTGGCAGCCGGGTTATTTGTTTTGGGCGGCACACACAAAAGATACAAAAACAGATACACAGGTGCCACCACAATTTCTTTGGGCAGTCGAGCATGCCGCAAGGAAGAAACGAAAGATACAGTGCTGTGGCCTTTTTATTGTCTTTTTCTTCTTATTTTTTGAGGTTTTATTTTTCGTATGCTGCTGCTGCTTGTTGCCTTGTGAAAAATTTTCAAGTGTGGCGGCCTCGTAAAAGTGGCCAAATGTATCTACGTATCTATGGTAGGGCGTATGTATGTCTGTGTGTGTGTGTTACTTGGCATGTTGTTGAGAATTTTTCGTGTAATGACTTGGCGCCAGCTTACTTACTGAGTTCTTGTTGTTGTTTTTGTTTTATATGCTGGCACATTTGTTGTGTGTCTTTAGGAAGCTTAAAGGCAACTTGAAGTTTTCAACAGTTTCTGTTTCCACTTTTAATTTTTTTTCTACTGTGGCGGCGCTTAATTAGTAAAAAAAAAAAACAAATAAACTTTGGGTGTTAAAGTGTCTCAAATATTTCAAGTTGTCAGCTAATTGGAAAAGCTTTGGTAAAAAATGGTAAAAATTAAGCAGTAGCTCAGGATATTAAGAACTGTTATTAAGGTTGCCAACAGATCGGTTTTTATACCAGGCCATTTAATTTATATTAGGCGTCGCTTAATTTAAGTATTTATAAAATATTTACAGTATTTATGAATTTTAAGGAAATACCGTTTTGCCTTCCTAAGAAACTTGCTTATCTCAACTTATATAGGGGACATTTTTCTAACCTTTTTCTTACCTGTCTGAAGGGCAAAATAAAGTTCAAGAGGTTATCAGCCATGCTCCCTTTTTAATTTCGCAAGCATTTTGCGATTTAGATCAATCCAAAGAGGTTTATGTTTGTTTTTCAGAATCAATCAAGAGGTGGGTATTAGACTTGCTTTATTTCGTGTCGTGTCATGTCCATCGTGTCAGGGTATTTCTTCGTGTGATGCCGAAAACCCAGGACCGATAAAAGTACAAAATCTGAACAGTTAAAAAAAAAATTAAAATCTAGAATAAAACAAATTGTTAATTGAAATTTTTGAATTTATAATTATGAAATTAAAATATTTTCATGTAATATTCTACAGAAATTAATATTTTTAGTTTCTTGACGCGCAAAATTCGGAAAAATACTGAAGTTCCTGCAAGAATCTCGTGCTGTTAGTTTAAATCAAATTTTCAAGTCACGTCGCAGTTTGACGCTGAGTAAGAAATTTCTAAACAGAGACAATTGCGTAGGGTCTTGATTAGGGTCAACACGAGCACATAATTTTAGAACTGTTCAAATAAACTTTTATATGGAATTCTTAAATTACTCTTGCCCTTTCAGGATCAGTTTTACTTATAGGTAACATTGTTAAAATCGCTGTTACGATAGAATAAATAGCGTATACTAAGCTCGTGGAAATGTATGTTACAGGCAGAAGGAAGCGTATCCGACCCCATAAAGTATATATATCAACAATAAGATCAATAAAGATTTTCAGAACAAAAGAGCTTGAAGAGTATAGGGCTTGGGCAACTCTGATCTATAATCTGTGAAATTTTCAGAACGATTAGATAATATTCAGCGGAGATATAAATATTAAAACTTTTGTCATATATCACTGTGCGCTCAGTCTGCCAACATAATATATATGCTTACTTTTAATGTTAGTATTAACACCTAATGTTAATACTACCATTTTATTTTAATTTTTCGATTTTTGATTAAAGGCCTATTCTCAGATGACATAAATATTATTTTCGTCACAATACTTTATATAAATAAGACAGCTAAGACAGCTAAAAAGCATTGAGATTTCAAAGCTCTAAAAAAGTGTTTCTATTCATATAAAGTATTGTACCAAAAAAAAAATAATTTTTATGTCAGCTACGCATCCGATGACTACTTCTTATAGCTGCCATAGAACGGATAGGTAAGAAAATGAGTTGTAGTGGGAAAAACGTTTTTGTTTTTAAAGATACCGCTCTTATACTCAGCAATTATGAATAATATATGTTTCGAAACTGTTTTGCAAAATTTGGTTAAAGTCGGACAACGGCATCGTATAGCTGGACTGATTGGCCAGAAAATATATTTTAGTTGGAAAAACTTTTCGTTTTCAATGTAAGCGTTCATAAACTTACCAATTATGAATACTATACGCTTTCAAAAAGCTCTCAGAGAACCAAAAAGAGCTATCAGAAAACCAATCGGTCGAAAAATAATTTTTAGTGAGAAAACTTTTGGATTTTGATGGTAGGGCGGTCGAGCGGGTTTTTCAAGTGTATTATAACTTCCGCACAGTGGAAGTACGCTTCGCCTTCTCGTTCACTATGATTTTAGTAATTGAAGAGGGCGTTTTAGAAATTCAGATTGTTTCGTGCTTATTTTAAAAACACCTATAAATTCAATATATGTTTTCAAATTCTTGATTTTAAAGTGCTATTAATCTCTAAATCAAAATCTAGAGAATAAAATATATTAATTTTCCCATTGTTGGCCAACTTGTTGGTGGGTGTATTGTCTTGATTAAACACCATCTTCTTCATCATTTGTGGCCATTTTCTTGTTTTTTTTCAATATCCTCTTTTAAATGCTCCAATGATTAGTGTTAAATGGTAATCCATAAAATTTCTGATAAAATGAATTAAACTCCACCAAGTCAAGATAAGTTGTTAAATTGTTAATATTGTATTGAATATAAAATGATTATATTAGTGTTTTATAATCAGAGCTGCAACCCGGTTTTGAATCTGACTTTTATTTTACTCTGAACCGAACCTTGAACCGAACTCCTTGTGAAAAAATTGTCGAATCTGAACCTGTTCCGAACCAAAACTTTTGATTGGGTTCAGAAAAAGTTTTAGTTAAGCGCTAGTTAAGATATGTCTGATCAAATAAGCAGAATAGACCAAAAATTACTCGAAGAAGTTCTTTTAAAAAATTTAATTAAAAAATAAATTTACTCGTATGTGCAAATAAACAAAAATTCAGAATTTTGGGATATTTTTTGTATATTTAAAAAAAATAATTAATTTTGGTTTGAACCCCCGAACCGGATCTCCGCAAAAATTATTTATGTTTGCAGCCCTGTTTATAATGCACTCAAACTATGTTGAAAAATTCGTTTTATCTCTGAGGACTGATTATTCGGTTGTGTCTGTTTTTTTTTTTGTAAAGTGTGCGAATTATTATTGATATCTTTACATTACCTTCAACGCGAAATCAATTTTTGAACTGCTTTTCACTTTTTCTTGAATATCAGCCCTTTTTGAGCAATCTGAGTTGCTTTTAAATTTTGCATTTTAGGAATGGCAACCTAGTGGCTCTGTGCGCCCTTTCAATAAAAATGCATTTTCCATTTACGTAACAAAACAAGAAATATTTTTTGTAAATATTGTTGCTGTATTTAAAACCTTCGTTTCTGAAATCTTATACCTCTGTGATCTGGTAGTTGTTTGTCCAAATTTTCAGGCAGGGTTGCTTTGTGTATCCCCTTTGAGTATTACTTTCAGTTTTCATTTAACCCTTTCACATCTACTACAACATTCAGCACTTAACCCTCTTAAACATAAAAAAAAACAAAACAAAAACCCATCAGATGTTCTAATTACACAAACATGTTGCCCCAATTTGCCGGCAAAAAGGCAAAAAAGCGGCCAACCCTCTGACAATGACAAGTTCCATTGAAACATTTTTGACACCTGGCATGTGGCACGATGCGCTTGAAATACACTTGGGACCTTCGAGGACAAAACGAATCTACATTTGTGTGTGGACTGTGAAAAATTATGTTGCATGTATGACAAAACTTTTTCAAAAATGATATCAAAACTGTGCGAGAAGGTGTGGAGTGTGTGGGGAGTGGGGGGAGTGGAATATGAAGTGGTGGACCTTGATTAATGAGTCGAGACTTTCGGTGTGTTATTGCATACATGAGTTGCATTTGGCAACTTAGAACGTAATTACCAAACCAAATTGGTTGTCTCCCGCATTATTTTTTGGGCTTGGGCTACACTAATGACGCTTTATTGTTTTGTGATGCGTAAAATGTTTTGTTGACGTAGAATCCGCCAGACTGACGATGGCTAATTTTTCCCCAAAAAGAGACAGAGAGAGTGAGTCTGTCTTGCTTGAATGCCCTTTACAAATCGAGTGAGTCTTTTGATTAAATACAAAGACGGCAGACAAAAGAGACAGAAATGCAGGCGGGTGAAGTTGATGAGCGGCGATTCATTTCCGTTCTATGGTTCGTGGATCGGGGCACTCATCATCATCATCATTTTCTTCCTTCTAAATACATATTAAATATAGGGCTCTCCCTGTCTTCTGAGGCTGATCGCAATTTTGCGCAGTGAACTGTAACCGAAAGTTAATTAGCTCAACGAAATTGTCGCTAGGGGCTTGTGATGTGTGTGAGTTGTGGACATTTACATAAACAGCCAGCCAGATAAGGGTCGGTCTTAGAAGATGAACCAGGAAATGTCGTAGCACTTTTATTAAAAAAAAAGAAGCTAAAGTAAACATAAAAAGGAAGTGAATGTTTGTGTGGTCCGCCGTCTTGGTGAGAAAGAATGGGTGAGAACATTTCAAATGAAGTGAAGAATTGAAGATCTCAGATATTGATCGCATGTGAGAACAAGTCAAGGGAATTTAACGAAAGGGCGCAGCAACAACAAGTAAGAACTGTAATATACTCTGTACCTGTTTGTATATAAATAATAACTTTAAAGAGTGGGGTTACACAAACTGTGCAAGTGCTGCCCATCATGAGTACGGGCAGTGCTCTCCAGCGTAATTTTTTGATTCGAATATCGTTCATCTGATCTAAAAACGGTGTGTGGTGGATCGATAAGTAATGACGATTAAAATATATGCCTAAAAGGTTTAAACAATCTGTCTTTAAAATTGTGGAAGATATGAGATTTTTTCAAACTGTGGGGGTGGCAACTCTGCCATCGTTCATTTGATTGGAAATCGATGTATGGGGGCTCGATAAGTATTAATGAGTAGAATATATGTCTAGAAGGTTCAAACAACCTAACTCCAAAATTGTGGGATATTTGAGGTGTTTTCAAATTGTGGGGGTGACAACTCTACTATCGTTCATCTGATCTGAAACAATGTAAGGGGGCTCGATAAGTAATAATGAGTAGAATATATGTCTAAAAGGTTCGAATAACCTTACTCGAAAATTGTGGGAGATATGAGATTTTTTTCAAATTGTGGGGATGGCAACTCTACCATCGTTCATCTGATCTGAAAACAATATAAGGGGGTTCGATAAGAAATGATGAGTAGAATATATGTCTAAAAGGTTCGAGAAACCTACATCTAAAATTGCGGGATATTTGAGGTGTTTTTCAAATTGTGGGGGTGACAACTCTTCTATCGTTCATCTGATTTGAAAACAATGTAAGGAGGCTCGATAAGTAATAATGAGTAGAATATAAGTCTAAAAGGTTCGAATAACCATACTCGAAAATTGTGGGAGATATGAGATTTTTTCAAAATGGGGGGGTGGCAACTCTACCATCGTTCATCTGATCGGAAAACGATGTATGGGAGCTCGATAAGTATTGATGAGTAGAATTTATGTCTAGAAGGTTCAAGCAACCTATCTTCAAAATTGTGGAAGATACTCTTCACTTTACTTCTTTTTGTACCTTCGTTACAGAGTATATCAACAAGTTTTTGACTTCACTAAAACTAATGTTTACTTATCGCTTGAATTTGAAATAAAAAAGACTAATACACCGAAATTTTCTCTTTCAACTTCCACCCACTTCAAAACTTGTAACATATCTGGACTTTGCCTTAAGTCTGTTTACCACTAACCCATTCATTTAATGTTCATTACCTTATAAAAAGCGCACAAACATAAAACCTACAGAAAAAAAAAAAAAAATATCTTTTCTACTACTGCACAAAGAGGCCCAGACAAGCGTTAAATTTTATGACCACAAAACCCGCAAACCAACAAACAAAAAAAAACCTCTTTTTTTTTGTATTTTTAAAACATGCCGCCCTGTTCCGGGTGCCATTAAGGAGCCGCTGCCGCTTAACCATATGTACAACTATGTCACAATTGTTAAAGTACCAAACATGCATGCGTTTTGTCTATAATCAAACAATTTTGGTCAAATGTGACGCACACGTGTGGCACATGGAAAAATAATTTATAAAAAAAAAAGTGATTAAAAGTAATTTAACTAATTGCATTTATTTGTCAAGTTGAGCGGTAGCTCACTTTTCGAATTGTACATTGAACCCTTTCCCTAAAATAAAAATCGATAACGCTTGAGTCTGGGCTCATGTGTCCTGGCCACGCTTCGTTGATCGGCCTAACGACTGTCTGTCCTCTGGCCTTAACCCCCCACCAACAGCCAACTACCTTCATCTCTTTCTCTCTGTGTGTGTGTGTGTGCTGGCATTTGTGTCTCGTCATTCATCTGTATGTGAGAGCGCGCCTTCCTGTCAATCAGCGCTTTGTTGTTGCAGCCACTTACTACCGCCTCATTGTCAATGTCGTAGTCGTTGTCGTTCTTCTGCTTCTTGTTGTTGCTGTTGCTGGTTGTCATCATCCTCCTCCGAAAAAGCAAAAAAAAAAATGCTTTTTACATATTTTTTCAGCAGCTTCGCTTTTATAATTCATAAAAATTCCTTTATAAAGGGCCCACACACGATGACAGCAACAAACCGCAGACAAAAGCGGGTAACAGGATGTTCGACTGGGGGAGGGGGTGTCCCCAAAAGTTCTGTTCTTCCATCCATTGACAGACAGAAATGTGCTGTGAAGTGCCTCAAACAGGCTTACCAGCTTCGTTTTAACAAGCCATTGATAAGGAAGAAGTAGGTATACAGTGTACACTGTACAGACAGTGCTAGCAAAAATGTAAATATACAATATTTTATTCATAATGTTTTTCGTTCAAAGTGACCAGGCTTAAGCTTTGGCTAGCTTTATGTGAAGGAACAAAAGTCATACCGCTTTCATATTGATAGGAAAAAAATCGAAATATCTTCTAAGTGCCAAAGTTTTTATTTATATTCATTTAGTTATTATATTTTAAGCGATCGGGATCAACTAATCTATTTTTATTCTTTTCATTTCCAATTTCATTCCCTTACAATATGGTGTAAATCATTAAGCACTGAAAATACAAATTTCTCAATGTTTAAAATTTTCTAAAATTATAAAAGTTCGATTCTGTTCTTCAGTTTGAATATAATTCGATTATTCATAGATCAATCAATAAAAGTTTTGCATATTTCTTAGTGTCATTCGGAGGCTCTATGACAAAATAAAGCATATCAAAATTCATTTTTATAACAAAACATTTCCATATTTTTTTCACTACTAAACATAATTTTTTAAGCAAAACAATTCGTTATTTACTTTCCCCTAATTTTAAACTTCTAAACCTAACAAAATCGATTCAAATACATATTTAACCAATTTTACCTGATTGGAGTTAATGAATGAAAAGCACTCAATTGCAAGTCCAGCGGTTCTTAAGACAATTAAGATCAGTTAAGAGCAGACGTCGTCGTCTAAGACACAGGCGTCCGAACACATTCGGCAAATTCACACAGACACGAGCCGAACACATGCCGAGCCATTCGCAAAGAGAGTAAAAAACATGCAAAGCCAATCAGTGCTCGCCTAGCATTCAACAAGGTAGGTTCGAGCCGCTTTGCGTCGCATTATATTCGAACACTAATACACTCTCATATTTTTGCCTTGCTCTTTGTGACTAAGGCTGGTTAAGAGTAATCTGTGCTCGTGGTATCCTTGTTTTGGCCACGGAGGTCTGAATTAAGTAATTTATAAGTGTTGTAAAGATCGTTAAATTTCTTGCACCATCTTTTGATAAAGCCAAGAATACTCATAGCTTTATTGGAAATGACTGTGTGTCCAAATCATCAATCTCGTAAATGCGTTTCAGCGGTTTGTCATCAATTGTACACTTAGAAAAAAAAAACAGAAAACTTTGTACTTATATTAAATACAAACGGTATCAGTAGTACGCTAAGTTCGAAAATACTTGGTAAAAGTACGAAAATACTTGGTACAAGTACGAAAATACTTGGTACAAGTACGAAAATACTTGGTACAAGTACGAAAATACTTGGTACAAGTACAAAATACTTGTTTCAAGTACGATTTTTTCAATCCCGAAATACTTGATTTTAGACCGTTCCGGTAAACATGAAGTATATTTTGGTCTCCTGTAAGGTTTTTAAATCCTTATTTTAAAAACAAAATGATCTTAAGTATTTTGTATTTTATTTATGAATTTTAATCTCATTTTACTTTGCAGCTTCTTCCGATCAGGGTCAGATCAATTTTCAGTGTGACTCTTCAACAGCGAAATACCACCCTTTATGAGCGAAATACCACAAAATTGCAAACGGCCACATTGGTTGCCAGCTGTGTTTTGTTGACATCTACATTTAGTTATACATTTTTTTTCTTAATAAATAGAAAAATGCAGGCTTATTTGGATAAAAAGCAGAATGCAGAAGTCGTGGCCAATAGACCATTTTTTGCTGTTGACATTGTTGCTGACGTTCCAATAGGTACCGTCGGAATAAATACTAACAATTTATCTGCTCATTCCCATCGGTCAATCAGCTGTTTTGGTCGCACAAGGTGGCAACCCCATGAGCATTCCGATGGGTATGAGCGTATAGATTTAGTCCGTGTTTACACGATGAAGTTTGCTTCATGAAGCTCTCTTCGATTATGTTTTGAAGCATCTTCAAAACTTCATGAGCATTTACATAAAGAAGTTTGCATCATGAAGTTTGATTTCAATTCGCCTAAGAGCACGAGTTATCGATAAGCAAATAACCCACAAATCAACCCTGCATCAGTTCAATCAGAACAAAGCAAAGGAGAATTATCGAAAAGCTTCACGCCACGAAAGGTCATGAAGCTTTGCCAGCTTCGGCTGCCCCTCTTCACCTTTTCCCCACAAACAAAAACTTCATGAATAACTTCATGAAGGAAACTTCATCGTGTAAATGCGGACTTAGTTAGTCTGAGAACTGGCACAGCGTAGAGACTAGTCGAAAGCATTCCGACACCCTTTTTTTTTGCATGGAGTTGACACCCATCGGAATCGATTTAGCTGATGTGAGTACCTTGCTTAAGACTGATTCGTACTTAACTTAAGTATAACCCCGTACGAATTATATCTGAAATTTAAAGTACAAAAACGGTACAGGACAATCTTTTTCAAACTATTATTGCCGATTACGAAAACCATCGTAAAAATTGGTGAGAATGTATTTTTCTGGGTTAAAACCGTTAAATACCGAAATAACTATAGTTTTTGCAGATATCTCAGAAAAAAAATGTGTTTTTTTTTAATAAATATCGCGACGATTTTTTCGATCCTATAACATAGCTCAATCGAGTCAGCTCGTCAGCTAACAGCTCGTCCTGATCAAGAATATTGAGTCGAACTACTTTATCTTGAACTTTCGGACAACGAAGTTTTGTTAATAACTAATTAGTTGTCAGAACCCTTTCTATATTACGTTTTTTTGTTGGTCCCTTAGAGATTCGCTATATGAAAGTTCGACTGTATATAGTTTATGGGGTCAAAATATATATACGCTTTGCAAGTGTAAAAAAAAAACATTTTAATCACATTATGGTAAAAAAAAATTGATTGTGGGAATTAAAAATTTTCGGAATTCGTAATGAGCATTATAATGTACAAATTTTTAAACGGGCGTTAACTTTCTTCTATTTTTTTCTGATTTTAAAATTTGCTAGCTCCATCTTCTACCGTTTCAACTCTTTCTGGCCTGCAGCCCTTTGTCAGGTCCTTCAAATTTGTATAATTCACTCCATCCCTAGAGACTGCTTTGCTCTCTCTCACAATTCGTCTGCTGACTTTTGCACATTCATAACTACTGTCAATATCCCAACGATTCCTTGTTTCCCGCCCACCGCCCCCCCTCGTACACTTCCTGTTTGTCTTATTGACATGTGACGACTGTCAGGCTGCCACTTCAGTGCTAAACTCAAACCCCTTTTTGAGCACTTTTGCTTACCACTTATCATGCATAAAAGTCTAGAATTTGCCGCATTCTTTTCACTGAAGAAAACTCGACTAATTTGATCCCCAGGCGCTGCTTGAGCCTGTCAGGTTCCCCCGTACCCATCTTATGCTCCAATGCTTCGCAGTGATTTCCTCAGCTTACCAAAGCGTGAAACATTTTTTCGCAACCTTGCGACCTCGCCCCATGCCCCACCCACCCACACAGCGAGGCATAGAAATTCAATATTGCTCTCTATGTCTATGCTAATGAATGGCTCGCCCCAAAAGTGAGTGTGAGTGTGTGTGTGGAGTGGGAGCAAAGGGAGCTCTTGTCTCGTCTTCTGGCCTTTTCTCTTTTTTTTTTCCTTTTATTTATTTTTCCGGCTTCCTGTTTTTGCTCTGCTGCCTTTTTGCGGTTTGACGCAGCAACTAAAAGTATGCAACACTTTTTTTCGCATGTTGCTTTTTGCATATTTAATGGTCGACGACCACCATAGAGAAGGACAGACAAAATGGCGGCATCCCTTGGCTGTTTTTTCGGCGGTAGCCGTCCACCGCCTTCTGTGGTTAGGCGTTGATTTGTGGGCGCACTCTGTTTGTTTATCGTGTTTATTTGCGGTTAGGCGGAATCGGCCAGCTGATGTGACTTTAATGAACTTGGCTACTAACGAAAATCAATATATAAATTGAAGAGGGGTGTGGGGGTGGGGAGTAGAGGGGCTTGAAGTGCCTTAAAGGCGGCACTCAAAGTTCCCGCCTGCAAGGCTTTCAAACAATAGACGAGCGACAATCGAGAGTCAGCCACGTCGACAGAGTCTCAAGCCTGTCACAATAATAGAAAAATACATCATCATGTTGCTGGTGGAAGGCGAAAGAGGAGAAGCGAACCTACTTCCCTGCTTGCCAGACAGTAACAGGCAAATAAAAAAAAATGTTGTCAACTGTCTTTGGGTTTGTGGCTGGGCTATGCAAAAATGGTTGGGTTTTTTTATTTCAGCACGGAGAAGAGTTTAAAAAGGGGAATGAATATGAAGGAGTTGCTCTACTGGGACTTATTATAACAAATTTTTAATGTTTGTTTAGTCTGTTGATTCTTTCTTCTTTGTGTTATTTCGAACTAGTTAATTTAACACTCTATACTGAGCATGAGCTATGGAATTTCATAAAATCTACAAGGATTTTAGAAAAACAGGAACATCTAAAGTGTTGAAAGACCAACAACAACTTTGATAAAATTGTCCCTCTAGCGAATGGAATGGCGACTGTTCATTACGTTTAATGGGGTCTTCTAACTTTAAAATTTTTTTAGATTTTTTTGTTTTGCATTATTAATAGTTCCGACATTTCCCGTTCATGAACTGTTAAACCATTTTTTAAAAATTTTATAAAATAAACAAATAAATAGCCATTTAAAATGAAGAAATGTTTTTGCTATGAGAAGTATTTTATAATTTGCTTGAAAACTATAAGCGCGTTTTCTCGAAAACCACGTTTATTGACCTGGTAAGCCAATTCTACTAAATCGATTCTGAATAGCCATGTAGCAATCGACGCAGAATTGTTGTAATTCTGGCCCGTGATTCAAACAAGAGTCAAACATTTATATTTTTTTTTACACTAAATTAAAAAAAAAACTTCAAAATTATATTTTTTTAAAGGGCGACAATTTTTTAAACAAATTTAGTTGGCAACAATGTTTCTTCAGCAGTTCGAAGTAAAATGTTTTCCGCAGGCATCAACATAGGTTCCATTTATGTGCTGTTAAACGCAACAGTACTTTTCAGCTCCGTATGGGCAGAATAAAAGGGTGAGGAAATCCTGACTTCTGCTGCTTCTTTCCACAAATTTTGTATGAAACTTTGCGTTACTGCGCAGGTCAGTATAGGACTTTATAGATTAGCTAGGACAGCTAAACGGGCCTTAACGTTTCGTTACCGCCTATATCGTTCTGAAACTGGGATGAAGTAAAGTGAAAGTGAAATAAAGATATTTTGTCCAAACCAAAAATATCAAAAGAATAACCATAGTAATTAATTTCGAATAGTAATTGCAGTGACAACGGCAGACATATACTGCGCGCATTGTTGTTGTAGATTCCTCAAATTTCGTCTGTGTCTGTCAAATGCGAGCTATACGGGCATCTGCCACAGAAACCTCTTTTAACCATAATCTAATCAAATTCAATTTCTTAGGTGCCACAAAACTTTTGCGTTTTTATTAAGAAATTATTTTTTGTAATTCCTAAACTAACAAATTTTGTTTAATAAAAGCAACTTTAGCATTGAAATCATATTCAAACAAATTAAAACTGCATTATATGAAATTTATTTATCTATTTAGTATTTACATATAATGAAAACTTGTTTTAGTTGCAATCAACGTACATCAAAACTCTTAAAGGCAAACACAGCTACAACTTACACAGTATTTTTCCAATTGTGAAGACATTTAAAACTAAGAAGGTATTTTGGAAAATTACATTACCAAGTTTTAAAACTATCTTTATTTATTCAAGAAATTAGATATTTTATTTGCAGAAATCGAAAAATAATATTGAAGCTCGAATAAAATCAAATCTTTTGCTGTTTATCCGACTTCACAAAATCAAATCAAAGCTTTAACTGATCAAATCAAGTTTTACAACACAATAATCAAGTTTAAAAATTTACGTTGATTCTGTCTTGAATCGAACCCTTGACCATTCGATTTCGCGGCAATCAACACACTCCATGTTAGCTTATGTAAATTGCATGCCAACTTTGATAATGGAGGATATTAATGGCTGGCGTTTCATTTTACATTGTTATTAATTATAAAGAGTATTTAATTACAATTTGTTTAATCAGGAAACATATTAATATTGCAATAACAGATCAAAACTGAATTGGTTTTAACAAAAGGAATGTTTTTTTTTGCATAAAAAAACCAAAAAATTTTATTTCTTGAAAGAGTTTCCAGTTTACAAAAGACAGCTCGGTGTTATTTCGTTTTTTCTGAATTCTTTATATGGGCTATTATATTATTTTGCAGTTGCAAATGAAGAACCCTCAGTAGTCCCTAGTATAAAAAAAAAAACAGTTGGAGAGTTACTAGAAAGTTAATGCATCTTGCAGAACAAAAAAAAAAATTGCACATAATGTAAGTATCTTTGCTTTAAAATCGCATACATTTTGCAATCGATTTTATCTCTCCTACTCCATCTTCCTAGCCCATCCTAATTCATTTTTATGGTCTTGCTTCTAAAGTAAATAACTCTACACAATGTTATGCCATCTTTGCTTTACCTATTCATTGGCTACTTACACACTCCAGGATGCGGCCATAAAAACCCTTTTGCTCCACCAGCCGCTCGCCTTACGAACCAAATGTAATGTACTCAGGTTACAAGATGCCTCTCCGATTCTTATCTAACAAATGTGGCCATCCAGGTTTGTGTTGTACCTTATCTGGGTCCTCTTTTGGTGTCCTGCTTGCAAACACACATGCAAAAAATGGGGTAATTTGTCACACAGCTGCTGCCTGAGCTAAGATACTGATACCTCCCTCTCAATGTGTGTGTGTGTGTGTGTGTACCTTTCTTCCCTTGACTCTTGTCAATAACTCAGTGCTTAATTGCTCATCTTTCAACGTCCCAGGCTGTCTTTTTGAGAGCCGGCCAACAAATTAGAAAATTTCCAAGAGAGAAATGCTTGCCTGTCATAGTTTTAACTTGCTGCAAGGCAACCTGGTACACACACACACACACACACTCACACACAATGTAGGTTAAATTAATAGTGACACTCGCTGCTTGGACTCGTGGCATGGCCGCGAGCCAACTTGCTTCTTGCACCTGGCGGGTGCTTTGATATTTCTGGCCAACTCTGGGCCTGCTAGGCAACTTCTTCTTCTCCTCCGTTGTTGTTTGTCTTGCTGCATTTTTTCGTTTGGCGAATATTTCATAAATTGAAATGTACAGTTAGTTAATTACACGCTCAATTGGCTCTAAAAGAGGGGCATTAGTCCAAAGACTTGAGATTTCTTTTGGGGTCTTGTGTAGCAATTTCTGACTGCATTTTTAATGGTTGTCATAAAAGATTTATCGCCTAATGGTGGTCCGTCTCAGTTGCTCTCAGGAGGCAATGGAATGGGTAAGTGCGAGTTGTGTGATCATTGGTATGCGTAAGTTGTAATGTCTGTCAATCGGATGTGTGATATAAGAGGATGGGTGAAGAAATGGTGAGGACGGGGTGTACGTAAAGCTGACCCACTTGAGCAGGTGCAAAATAACTTAATAAACTTTCGAGTTAAGTAGAGTAATTTCACAATTTATAAACTGGAGATTCACAGAGGAATTTTTTTTACTAGTAACTATTCTTGTATTTAAACTCTTCTATAGAAATTGCAGTCTGATATTTTGGTACACATAAGAGGACTGCATGACTGCACTCTAAAAGTTTCAGCAACAATTAGTTATACAAAATTTGGCACACTTCTTTGAGTACAATAAATTCAGCTGAATGAATTGCTGTTGCATTCAATTGAATTGAATGTTAAATGACAAATAGCCAAAGCGACCGAGTATAAATGAATGAATGTGCGTAGAGGAGAGACTTGTCAGCATACTTAGATCACTCAGTGTTAGTATAGCCAACTTTAGAGAAGAAAAGAAAAACATGTTTTTATTTAGAAAGGAAAAAATATCATCTGATTTTTTTTTATAAAAAAAGGCTGAAGAAATCGCGAACGTTTTTATACTCTGTACTGTAGGTACTAAGACATCTCAGAGATGGTAAGACCTAGAGCTTTGAAGTGTGTGGAACATATAATTCATATACTAGCAAGAAGATTAAGTTTATTTTGGATTTTGCCACTCCCCCTGCCTTCCCCGCAATTTGAAAAAAACCTTATATCTTTCACAATTTTGAAATAGAAATATTCGAACCTTCTAGACATATATTCTACTCATCATTACTTATCGAGCTTCCATACATCGTTTTCCGATCAGATGAACGATAGTAGAGTTGCCACACCCGCAGTTTGGAAAAGACCTTATATCTCCCACAATTGTGGAGTTATGTTGTTCAAAACTTCAAGACATATATTCTTCGCATCAATACTTATCGAGCTCCCATATTTCGTTCTCCTATCAGATGAACGCTTGTAGAGTTGCCACCCCCACAATTTGGAAATTGCTTTATATCTCCCACAATTTTGACATTATGTTGTTCGAACCTTCAAGACATATATTCTTCGCATCAATACTTATCGAGCTCCCAACCATCGTTTTCCGATCAGATGAACGATAGTAGAGTTGCCACCCCCATAATTTGGAAAATACCTTATATATCCCACAATTTTGAAGTTCTGTTGTTAGAACCTTCAAGACATATATTCTTCGCATCAATACTTATCGAGCCCCTATACACCGTTTCCCGATCAGATGTACGATATGCGAGTTATAAGCAAATCAAATAATTACGCTGGACAACACCGGCCGAAATACTGATGGGCAGCACTTGCACAGTTTGTGTGTTACCTACAAACAGTTACAGAGTATATTACTGTCGGGCTTGACCGACTTTCTTACTTGTTTGTATTAACTTAAACTCTATTCATAGTCGAAGCAATGAACACAAACAAAGACGACAAAAAGTCAAGTTTTCATCTCTGATACGTTCTCTGACATATGTCAGTTATTGCTCAGCGTCTGATTGTGAGTCTATTGGTTTATTTCGGTTCAGCTCAAAAACTTCCATGGAAAATTCTTCAATTTCATTGGTCAACTCAATACCCTCTTGTAAAAATCAGTTCAGTTTAACTAACTAACCGCAGGGCTTCATTCATCAATCACAAAAAAAAACGAAAAAAAAAGTTTCTATTTAAAATGTCAACACATTCACACACTATTTACTATTCACACACCTCCTCCATTCTCGTTGCTCCCACAAAACTAAAACAAATTGCATTTAAACATCAAACTGTGTTTTTTGGCTGACTTCCTGATTAACTCGAACAAAGAAAAAAAATAAACTAAACCAAACCAAACTAAAATCCCTCGAACAACAAAATTGATTAATTGATGAAGCACAGTTTTCAATGGAAAAGAATCTGGAGCGGGCGCGTTCAAGGGAGGAGGCAGACAGACAGACGGGCATGGTTGTCGTATAGAGTAGGCCACATGGCCCGACACAATTTGCATAAATCGAAATACAAAAAGCGAGTTGACTCTGCGCTGAAAAAATCGGGAGCAAAAGATATTTATCTTCTACAGCCTCAACGCAACGCGTCGAGTGTTTGAATGAGTGTCAAATTAAATTGATCAATTAAGCAATTGACGTGCCCCGGGTACGGGGAGCGAAGAGAGAGAGAGTGAGTGAAAAATGCAACCAGAAAATGCACAACGAACGACGGATGTGGGGCGTGTGGGTGGGTAAAAGTGGTCCTAGGGGTTGGTTAATGCGTCTACAACAAGTGACGCAAATTGTGATGGGTTAGCTCAGCTGCTAGTGACAATTTCTGTCAATTCAGCGGCGCTAATCAACCAGGAGACAGTCGAGCATTTAAACAGGCTGTGTGTACCAAACCAGACAAATTGGCTGCGATTGCCGAGCAGAGTTAGTTAGAAGCTTAAAGCCCCAACAAAATGCGGGTAGGTTCCATACAGATACAGACAGACAACGTCATATAATCCATCAACTATGCAGACAGTTGCAGCAAACGGCGACGACTCGAATTTCCCCCAGTTGTAATCAAATCAAATGACAACGCAGACAGCAGAAGCAGCAGCAACAGCAGCAGCAGCAACTTTGTTGAAGCCCAAACGGAAAGCAACTGTCTAACCATGAGACAAGAACAACAAACCAAAAGACAGACATCATGTAATTCCTGTTCCCTCCCGAGAGTTGGAGGAGCAGGAGCTTAAGCCAACTCTGTCTGACTACTTTTGTCACATTTGAGGGCCAACACTTCTGATGATTTAATAATGGTTTTGTGGGAGAGAAATATTGTTAAACAAAAAAAAAAATACTGATTTACTAATGAAGTTAGGTTGTGAAAATAAATTTTAAAAAATCCTATGAACAGAATAGAATTTATACCGTTGTGTACTTCAAGTTTTCAGTAAGTTATATTTTTAAAATGAACTGAAATTTTAATATGAATTATTTCTAAATTCCAAACGACTGAAAATATTATTAAAAACCAAGCACCAAAATTTAAAAAAAAAACCGGATTGTTTTTGATAATCAATTGGATATTTTCCATATCTATTTAGACTGGATATTATATTATCTTTTTTTTTCAACCATTTGAGATTAAATAATGTTAAATTGATCTTGGTTTTACATCCAATTGAGCTGACCAAAGCCTTTGGTCCAAAGGATATGTAAATGAATATTTTAATATCCCTAATAAAAGATTATTATAATATCCATTCAAAATGAATCTTAATATGCCTGTGCTTAACTTAAGTACAAAATTGATTGATTTTAGTTAGGAATAAAGTAAGCTACGGTTAATCTGAATTTTTCTTATATAAATCTACTAGTTCCATCACTATGCTTTTGGAGTTGTAGTAGATTTCGGACATTAGTAAATAAGGCCTTAGGATCTTTAGAGACTTCTTAAGTTCATTACAGAACAAATTGGGTTTTTTTAATATTAAAAATATAATGTCTTATACAATATTACGAAAAATACTTCAATGGCGTTTATTGAATAATCTGGAATCATATTCTCAATATGGGCATTTCCACTCAACGGACCACCGGGACCAACAAATTAAAAGTTCTTTAAAACACTTTGTTTTAAGATATTTTTGTAGGAAAACAATAAATTTAATTAATATGGTTTATATTTTACATTTTTACAATTACAATTTTACATTTGTTCATAACCCACTTGGAGATATTCAAACTTTTCTCATTTTGATATTACCATTGCATTTGTTGTTTTGATAAAAGTTTATAAATGTCTCTTTTTGCATTGACTTATGCTTTCTTAAATCTTCCCAAGGGTAAAAAAAATGCAAAGAGTCTATGCGATTGCAAACACCTGGATTTTTTGATTTGCATTATGGCATATTTCGATTTCCCGTGCGACACTAAAACACAACATTTGTTATCAGTGCTTCGAAAGTACATACAGAAAGCTTATCCGATATTGACTACATTTAGAGATTTTATTTAATAGAATTCAAATAAAAAAGCATTGCTGAAAAATAAGAAGATTTGTGATCTTGGTACTTATATAAAGTTGGTCCCGTGCGACATCGTAAATGTCAAATTTAAACACTTTTCTTACATAAATGATTTATTTTTTCTAAAATCAAACTTTTTAATTATTTAAATCTAAATGAACAAAAATGGCGGTTATAAAGAATAAAGAGAGCTGCAATCTATGGAGAGAAAAGTTGAAAGACGATCCAATATTTAAAACAAGTTTTTGATTTTTGTTAATATGTAAAAATAAATACATTAATATCTTCTGTTGACTTAAAACCATTTTAGCTAAGCTTGTTTATATATAATTTCGTCAAAAGAGCAACTTAACTAACATAATTATCCCTATGCAAAAAAAAATGTCCCGTGCGACATGTCCCGCGCGAAGGTGCTTAAAATTAAATTAAATAGAAGTATGATACTATTTTGTGTAAAATTAGAACCATTTTAAAGTGACATCAATGCACAACATTCCAAAATTTGACACATTGGAAAAATTTGCCTCAAGAATTTCTGAAATCGATATTTGAACTTCTGTATTTTGTGCCTGACTCGGTCCCCATGAACTCCTTTTTGCCCATACGTCGCTCACTTCGTGAACTTTTTCACGAGCCCCCGTGGTAAGTATATGATTCCACAACAAATATCGAACAGCAGCAAGCCCACATCGTCAAAACTGTTCAGGAAAACTTGTTTCCATCGGACCCACGTAGCCTTCCCACACTCTGATGATCGAATCAGCTGCTGCCGCCATAGGACGATCGGTCTAAACATTCTAGTGGAAAACCTTTTGGTTATCAATGGTAGCGCCTTCAAAACTGCAAGGATACCCGCGTAGCCGATGTTAGCCTTCTTTTTTTTTTAAATTATCTTGAAAGGTACAAATTGCTCGAAATCAACCTTAGCTGAAAATTAAGCCTTCTGACAAAACCAAAATTCCCTTTTATTTTGACTTTTTCGCATCAAAAATGTTCGACGGTCACGTTCGACATAATAGAAATGTCCATATATAGAATATAGATGAGAGATTTTAGTAGATGCAGAAACATTAGGAATCTGTTAGCTTACTTCTAAAATTTCAGCTCGCTTTTATCAAATACAAAAAAGGTATTTACATTTTCTGACAGATCGGTCCTATGGCAGCTATAAGATATAGTCATTTGATATAGTCAATCGATTCGGTTCTGACCAAATTTCGCAGATTGTTTCAATCATTATAATATCATTGTAAACAAAAATTTTGGAGATATGATCAAAAGCATATTATATTCATAATTTTAAGAAAGCTATTATTGAAAACAAGAGAAACATTTTCCACCAAGCCCCATTTTCAGACCGATTGGTCGATAGTAAGCCGATACGGGGGTTTCCATCACAACCCTTGAGCTTGCTATAAAATATAGACTCCGAGCAAAGACTTAAAGAACTGTGCACTTCAGTCGAAATACACAAACAGCACTAGCTGCATATTTATTTTTGCAAAGCACGCAGACATCGGCATACATACAAATACATACAGCACTTCCCAGTTTTTCTTCTCGCTTGCATGTGGTTGTTGTTGTTTGACAATTAATTTCCTACATATGACCTAGAAACCTTTGTCAAAATGTTTTAATTATTTTCAGATTTAGTACTTTACCGCCTGTCTTTGTCTAAGAATATCTTGTCATTATCTCGGTTCCTCGTTTTCGCTTTCTTTTATGCCCTTTCGCTTCTAATTAGTTTTGCTTAGGGTAGCCGCCGCTTTTCACATCCCACATCCCAACTCATTAAAATTAAAAGACATCAAAAGAAATTTGCAAACTAAACACAAACACACAGGCGGAGCCTAGAATGTCCTTTTTGCCGCCTGACTGGCCCGGGGAGCAGCACGTTCTCTCATCATCCTTTTCCGTCCACATTTTTTTTCCCCGTTCGCTTACCTTTTGCCCTTTTTTTTTTTTTGCCCCTGCTGCCACACGCTTTGCATAAACTAAATAAATTTCTTGAAGGCATGTCATAAACTGAGTTTGGGGGCCGCATTGCAGCGCAGCTTCTGCTTTAAATTGCTTAGCCAGCTGACGTTCTGGTTTTTGCTTACGGGCTAGCCGGCGTTAAATTAAAGAGGAGAAGGAGGACCCCAACATGTTTGCTTTGCCCGCTTTCTATGCTCACATGTCTGCCTGCTGCTGCTGCTGACTTTGCTTAAGCCAAATTGTTGCAAAATAATGGTAAATGAAAAGCACAAAGTCATCTCGTAGAGAGAGGGAGTGGGAAGGCTGGCTGACTGACTGACTTCTCCTCTTTCTCATCGTCGTCGTAGTCGTCACGCACATTCACTTTGCATTCATTGAAGTCGACCAAGGAGCAGCGTTTTTTCTCTCTCACTTTTTTCCTTTGCTTTTTGACATCAATTGAGTTTCCGATTCATTCACAGTTAAAGCAAAGTGATGCGATAACTAAACGTGCTTTCTAATTGAATAGACAACAAGTAGAGATTGAAGAGCCACAGCGCAGCAGCTGAGAGTGGGTTAAGATTAAGGGGCAAAACTGAACAGGATAGACAGTTTGGGTATGTAAAAAGATCATGAGTGTGCGACTGGGAGTTTAAGGTATTTGAATATGAATCGAATTGATTTAAGTTAGATTTTGTAAGGCGACCTTTGAATCAGATTTACGAATCCTAGGAATGATCTAGATTTCTCCGTGGATTCTTATTGTATATCTTGATATTTAATAGTTTTAAAAATTATTTCTAAAATTTACTTGACTTACCTAAAACTTTTCTTTTTCCATATTTCAGATCTCACTGCCGCAGGAATTCAATATAAAATTCTCAATATCTAAGCTCTCTCTCACACACACACACCACCAAAATGATGCACAGTTTATCATCATCAGAAAAATTAGCAACAAAAAGAAAAATGTTCTCCCGCCAGTGCCTTTCCACCATCTCCCGCTCACCATCAACATCATCATCCACCTCTACCCACAGCCGCCTAGCTCGGCATTTAACCTGCCCCACAATCAGAACACGAAACTGGAACCTTGGCCTTTTGGCTTTAATGATTGCCATCGGCTGTTTAATGCTCAATACACCAACAATTGCAGCTTTCGATATTGGTAAGTACATTACAAAAAAAAGCAAGTCAATCATTCTAGATTTGATTTAAGTGGCAACTTTTGACTTCCACGACTTTTACGTGGTTAAATTTATTTTAATTGACATTGAAAGCAATTTTTATGTGGCTCATCATTTTTCCTCCTGAGCAGCGACAGGCAACACAGTTGGAGATATTCTTCGACCAGGCGGCACTGCGGGGTGTCCTCAACTGCAACATGTCCCAAGCCAGTTGGCATCTTCTCTCCTTTCTCTCCGGCTCATTAATAGGCATATATTGACATTTATATGCGGTCTTTTAAAGTTTTTGTGCAGAAAATATTTTCCCCCCAGCTTTAATGAAGCCATATAGACATGGCTTAGGATTCAATGGCCAATTTCAATGGCCATGGCATGTCAGCGGTTCATAAATTTCTATGTGATATGAGCCAAAAGACTTCCGAATTGGGAAACATGTCGGCGGCGGCCTTTAGATTAGGCAAAAAACAAAGACAGAGGGGAAAGAAAGACAATTGAAGGGAAACTTGGAAATTAGAATAGCAAAAACATTAAATTTATCTAGGACTGAAAAAGTTTATTAAATGGGAGTTGTTTTGTTTAGCAAATTATTGATTATTTGTTGTTTCTTTCTTTTAATGTATAAATTTATACACATGTAAAGAAACTTCGTGACTGACCGACTGATTTTATATATTTCTCAAACGTATTTTTGATAGAAATCTAAACAATACATTTGTGGTGAAAACAAAAAAAATATCACCTAAATATTCCACTTCCAAGTGGGTTAAAATAAATGGGAAACTGTGTATGTATATGGGCATGTCGAACGGGACCGTCAAACACATTTGAAGTAAAGCAAAAAGTCAAAATAAAACGGATTTTTATTTTCTTACAATAGAATGCTTTACTTGTAGCTCTTAATTAGCTCCATAATTGATGCTAAGTTTTATTTTGAACAAAAACAAAGTGATTTTTGCGATCAACAATTCAAAAGCCGATTTCAGCGAATCCTTAGACCATAATTCAATGGGCACATTCAGCAAATATTTTTGATTTGGGATTTGTGTTTTATGATTGGCCGTGTTCAGCAGAAGAACTTGCTCCCTGATCAAAGATATATGTCTTGGTAATTTACTTAGCCTACTTTTTCTCTTGTGTTTAATATGATATTTACATGAAGCTTTTCCAAATGTCAATTTAACAATACCCCTTAAAGTATGCTAAATATTAAGAGCAGTTTTATTAAGCTGATCAGTGATCAAGAGTCTCTGCTGAACGCGCCCATTGTCTATTTTACCCGCTGAATGCAATGATTGTCGATTGCGATTGGTAAATCTGTCAATCAAGATTGCCAAAAAGGAATCGGTCAAAAAGTATGATTGGTCAGAGCAATTACCGATTGCTGGGTCGGCACACCTCTGCTGTATGCTTTCATACATATACATAGTGTGACCGACTATTTCTAATACCTAAATTTTGAATTTTATTAGTGTGAGTGTACTTTTTGGTGAAATGTACCAAAGATAAAGAATCCCCTAAAGCCTGCAATGAATGGCATTCAGCAGAGCCTCTTTAGTAATCACAAATCGTAAATTTTGAATTGTAAATCGAAATCTAATCTGATGCAGAGATCAATCAGAGGGATACTTTGGAGAATGAACCTTCTAAGAGAGTTTCCCCCGACACATATGATATTATCTTCATGTTACTTTTACATCTACTTAAAAACCATGACATCAGAGTGGCTGGCCAATTGGCGCATAAGGATTAACGAGCAAAAGTGTAAACATGTCACGTTCACACTCAACAGAAGCACCTGTCCTCCACTATACCTAAACGGGACCTTGATCCCACAATCAAGTGATGTTATTCACCTCGAAAGAAGGCTAACTTGGCGCAAACACATAGATTCGAAAAAACTTCAAATACATCTGAAGGCCAATAGCCTCCACTGGCTTATTAACTCCCGTTCCCCATTAAAACTGGAATATAAAGTCTTACTGTATAAAACCATCATAAAGCCTGTTTGGACGTATGGCTCCCAGCTATGGGGAAATGCCTGTGCGAGCAGCGTGGACATCCTCCAAAGAGCACAATTACGAATTCTTAGAATCCTCACTGGAGCGCCATTGTACATTCGAAACGAGTGTATACACAACGATCCCAACATCCCATTGGTCGATACTGAAATAGCCCAAATAAAACGCAAATATATCGAGAAGCTCCATGCCCACCCTAATCAACTTGCCCAATCTCTCACCCTGCGAGCAACGCATACCCGACTCCGAAGAAAAGACCTCCCAACCCAGCGATTGTACTAAAGGGCCGCTGAACACAAAACTACATCCAATTGGAGATAGTTTTCTTATAAATAGTTTTTAGATTAAGATTTGCCAAATTATTGTTGGTCTCATTTAGAGAAGATTCAATAAATACCAAAAAGAGCTTAAAAAAAAAAAAAAAAAAATTGCGCATACCGAATGTATTTTATTTTTGCTCCCGTGTGCTCGTACTGATCTGCCTCCTGCATTGCGTGCATTTTGTTTTTGTTATTCTTTACAATGCAATTGTATGGCAACCCGCTAGCTTAGAGAAATAACGGTGTGGGATGGCTGATACAAAAGGCCAAGGGCTGCCAATCGCTTATCTGGACCATTTATTCTGCGGTCTTAATCGCCTTTTTCCGGCATATGTGCAGCCAATAGATACAGAAAGAATTAAAACTTAAAGATCAGATAGCATAGTAATGGCGATCTCAACTCACCATATATATTCTTCTTCTAAGACGCTTCCTTCAAGGGTGTAAAAAGTTGAAATACCAGATTACAGATCTTCATTTCTTAGCCATCGCATTAAATTTATTAAACCACTGATTACAATATATTATATTCAGATTTTAGGGTAACTCTACAGCGTTCGATCGGTCGTTTCCCGTGTGTTTAGACACTATATCATTGTGTTAAGTTTCAAAATGAAATAAAAGTGAACGAAGTTTTCAGTGATTTTTCAATTCAAATCGATTTTGCTGGTTCAATATAAAGCAGTCTTATCACTCTAGAAATTTTCACACATTAAAACTAAAAACTACTTGAATCAATTATTTGGAAAAATGTGTTCATTAAGAGAATTTGCCATGGAGGATCTCTTCAAATTCAATCATATTGTGTTCGATCCTCTCACAGAGGTTTACAATTTATCTTTTTTTCTAACAAAAATAGTGCAATTTCCCCAATTATGTCAAGCGGTACTTGCTCCAAATGATCGTCTAGCGGGTTTGATAGTCGGAGTAAGAAATAAGAATGCGGAGCAGCATGTAGGCGATGGACACCATGACTTATATGCCAATCATGGACACATTTCAACGTTTGCTGTTAGCCATGAATATCGCTGCCTGGGATACGGGACACGTCTTCTGCAGTGTTTCAACGACACTTTAAATTTGCAGAAAGATTGGTATGTGGATCTTTATGTGCGGGAGAGAAATAAATCGGCTATTAAGCTCTACGAATCAATGGGATATGTGAAATATCGCTGGATACCGCTGTACTATTTCAGTGATAGTGAACATGGCTTTGATATGCGTTTGCCCTTAACGCGGGATGTGCAGAAGAAGTCACTGGAGAGACGAATGCAAAATAAGCTTTATGGACTCGGACATATGCTGCTATATTTTGTGTTGCGCTACTTGGTTGGACTATATGATTTTATATTTGGTTTCATGGAAATGGATATTTTGCCTAGTCCTTATATAAAAAAGGGGAAGAAATAATGTTAATTATGTATACCATTAAAAGTTCATTGCACTAAAATAAATGTCAAAATTACCAGATGGTACAACAAATGATTTGTATACTTGAAACATGGCAACAGAAAGAGAAAAAATTTAAATTGAATGAAATTTCAAGAGCCTTGACCATTTTTTTTTTCTTTGATCCTGATCAGCTTAACAAAACTGATATTATTATTTGGCATACTTTTTGGCGGCCTTATTTGGAAAATTTGATTACAAGAGGAAAAGTAGGCAACGTGAATTACCAAAAAATATATCATTGATCAGGGAGCAAGATCTTCTGCTGAACACGGCCATTGTGTTAATGTTGTGTGAGTTAACAGAAATTTGTGCTTTAATTTGCCGCAATTAGGTTTTTCGTTTAATTAGTTGATACAAAGGAGATTTATGCTACAATCATCACAAGTTATAATGTGCCAATAGCTTTCTCATATCGTACGCATTTTCCGGCGGCTTATCGGGATAGTAATCCAGTAATGTTTCTCGATGTAAATAGCCCAGGGAACGATATAGCTGATAGGCAGCCCGATTACTACAACGCATAAATAAATCCACATAGCAAGCACCTTTCTGTTCAAGCACTTGATCAAAGAAATCCATTAGTACTGTACCTAAGCCCAGACGGCGATAATCGTGAGAGACTGTCAAGGCGCAGACATGACCGTGAAACTGTGAAATCGCATTGTACATGGTCTTGCCAAAAATGTAGCCCATCATTTGACCGCCAGGTGAAACAGCCATTTGGGATAGGTGGGACCATTGAATTAAATGGTTTAGGAAGAAACGTAAACTATAAACCTCGGTGAGTGGATCCAAAACAAGACTATTAAATTTGAATAGATCATCGAGTTGCATCTCACGAAGACTACACATTCTTTTTTTTTGATCACAGGAAATTTAGAATTTTTTTTTTAAAGTTGATTAGAAAATATGACGTAAAATGCAAATATAGAACAGTTCAGCATTAAAAATTATTGGTTACATGGACCAAAAAGCAATGCTTTTAAAAAAAAATCCGTTATGTCAAAAAACCACATTTCTCTGTAAAGCTATAGCGAAATATGTAAAACCACAGACAAAAAATGACCTAACTGAAAAACGGAAAATTTTAAAATTCTTCAAAAATAATTTTTACCACAGAAAAATCAGAAAAAAATGGTTCGTCTATTGGGAACCAATCTATACATATGTATGACCGTATGTTCCTTATAGGCGTCTGAACCACTAAACCGATCTTCTTGAAATTTTCAAAGTATGTTTATGTCGACCAGGAAAGAGTCATAGGCTATGTCGCAAGTTTGTGAACCGATTAAAAAGCAAGTTAAACCGGTTCAAAAGTGGTTCGGAGCCATGTTTTTGAAACAACTGAACCGATCTTTAAGAAATTTTCACTGCATGTTCATGTCGATCAGGAAAGAGTCATAGGCTATCGCCTTAGACAGTGAACTGCCTCCGAACACGCTGTACCGGTTCAAAAGTGGGTCAAGGCTAGATAAGAAACTTTAGAAGTTAAATAAGACAGCCACCCCACCACACCTCTTCCTAAAACAAAGTTTTTAAGAAACTTCATAGGTTTGCTAGGTTACATTTATTTAGCCTATGAACTGAAAATTTGTGGGTTTTTATAATATTTCTATAGTTCAATACTTTTTCCGAACCCGTTGAACTGGTTCAATAATGGTTCGGGGCCATATTCCAGAAGTTATTTAAGCTACGAACTTGAAATTTGGTGTGTATGTTAGTTATATGAAGACTGATCTATTACTGGTTCAAGATTGGTTCCGAACCCATTGAACTGGTTCAAAAGTAGTTTATAGCCATATCTCAGAAACTATTGAAGCTATAAACTTGGAGAAGATTAGTTATTTGGTGTCAGATATTTTACAGGTTCAAGTCAGTTCCGATCCCGCTGAACCGGTTCAAAAGTGGCTCAGGGCCATAACTCAGAAATGATCAAAGATATGAACTTAAAATTGGATGTGTGAATTAGTTTTATTTAGATGCATTTTTCACTGGTTCAAGACCGGTTCCAAACCCATTGAACTAGTTCAAAAGTGGTTCAGAGCCATATCTCTGAAACCATTTGAAGCTATTTACTTGTAATTTCGTGTGAAGATTCGTTATTTGGTGTCAGATATTTTACTGGTTCAAGACCTTTCCGAACCGACTGAACCGGTTCAAAAGTGGTGCGGTGCCATATCTCAGAAATTATTTAAACTATGATCTTGAAATTTGGTGAGTAGGTTAGACGATTGGTGTCAGATATTTCACAATTTGATGGACGGTCTTAACCTATTAAAAAGTTGCTAGGAACGTAAAATTATATCTGTAGGTTTGGAAACGTTTTAATAGTGATTCAGAGCAATATGTGTGGAATTATTTTACTTTTTATTTTAAAACCTACGGGAATATAAAATTAGATCTTTTCCTGATGTCAAATGGTATCCGTAACTCTCACATAACGGTAATGCAATTTTTTATAATATTGTGATAGAAAAACATCATCACAATGTTTAAGAACCCGAGCTCTAGAGTGTAATGGAAATTTTTAGCACTTTTGGAGATAAGTAAAGAACTCAAAGATTTAGATGTGAACAATTAATTGGGAAAGTTAGCTAAAGAACGCCATAGAAATTTCGTAAGCTTGTTTGAAAATGATACGAAGTATGGAACATATTTTAGATCTTTGTCGAAAAATTATCGATTTTTTAGAACGAGTTAGTAAAAATGTCTCTAAATTAACGTAGATTTTCTGTAAAAATCCTATAATAAAAATAATTAACAACCAAAATTGATATTATGGGATCGTCCTTCAATATATCCCTCGACCATTTGCAACTCTTTTTATTTTTAGCTAGTTTTTCATTTAGAATTAAAATATTTAAAAAGAATGATTAGAAAAAAATATTCAGCACTAATGTAAGAAAATTTGTTAAATTTCACACATACGATGTCGCACGGGACCAACTTTATATTAGTAATAAGATCAGAAATCTGCTAATTTTTCAGCACATTTTTTTTGTTAAATTTATTTTGTAATAAAAGTCTCTATTTGTACTCAATATTGGATAAGCTTTTTGCATGTATTTTCGATGCAATGATAACAAATGTAGTTTTCCAATGTCGCACGGGACATCGAAATATGCGACAATGCAAATCAACAAATCAAGAATTTCCGCCACATCATAGTCTCTTATACACTTTTTTGAGTTTAAAATATTTGTTGAAATTCACCGACAATAGCGGTGAAAATTGTTCGAAGATCCCAGAACCAAGATTCGAACATCGAGCTAAAATCTTGGATTCAATGTTCTCAAATCAGTTCCCAACCTTCGACCCAGACCTTTAAAAGGCCAGGTTAAGTCAGCAAGTCTCTTACATAAATATCCAATTGTATTAAACTCTTTTGCACTTACCCACCTCCCCATCTGTCTGCAACATTTCCATTATAAAGTCATTCTCTTGGTCCTTCCGTCCCCACTTTCACAATCAAATGTTTCTGCCATAATATTTATAGTTAATCAAGTAAACCAAATACATAAATACCAATTTATAAACATGTTCATTCAGAATTTGCTACATGCTGTTGTGTAATGCTCAGGCAATATTTGCCCTTTTACCCTCCCCTCACCACCTATTAGCCGCATCCTCGATTCAAAAAACAAACACCAGCCAAAAGGAAGTACACATCGAACCCTGGTTCGAGTTTTGCAAAACATGCAACAATTTTCCAAATGAATGCATCTGCAATATGCAGTTGAAAGTCTCCTAGGTCTCCTAGGCTGACCTGGCCCACATGGACCACATCTCCCCCAGACTTCACCTCACATTAGCATTGCCAGCTATCAAATCCAATCAAGTGCGAATGCAACTTCAGGTTGGGTTCGTCGTGTGTTTATTTATAAACTTCTAAACGAATGCACGCACCTAGGTTGGTTGGGGCTGGGGCCGGGGATTGGTTCCATGCTGTGCCTGGGCAACAAAAGTCATGTCAAATCAGTGTTGATTCTGGCGAAAATGTCAGCAGGCGGGAAGCTGAAGAACTCTCCAGCTCATTCGCAATCGGTAGGCAATAAATTAAGTAAAGTAGTTGACGTTTCTGCCAGTTCCAACTTGACTTTGGCCATGATTAAGTGTTTGCCTTTAAATTGTAGATAGCTTCATAAGAGAGTGATATGGGGCCTAGGCCTTGGGGCCCTATACGAGCCTCCTTCCCCGAAAGCGAAATGTCAAAAAAGTCAAATTGACGCTTGACTTATTTTGATAGATTTGATGGGCGTTGTTGCACTTGGAGTCGGAGAGGGAGGCGACTGTTGCAGTCGGAGCCATTTCTATATTTATGTTGATTTGCCTTTTATGTTCCGGGGCATCATTAATTAATGTGATATTCTTTTTTTTTTAACAAGTTTTTTTAAAAACAAAATATTTTCTTTTTCGATTATTTATAGCTACTTGCAATGTGCCTTTGGGCATGGAATCGGGAGCCATAACTGATGCTCAAATCACAGCTAGCTCAGCCCACGACACGGGCTTTGTTGGGCCACAACATGCAAGGTGAGTTATGGGTGAAAAAAATTTACCAAACAGTGATCATTGGAAAATCTTAGAAAAAGTTAGGTAACATATTTTTAAGAACCTTTTTAAAATATACAGATTTCAGTGTGATATTTTTTAAAAGAATCAGTTTTCCGCAAATTTCTAAAATGTAATACTTTTTTCTGAAATAATCACAAGTCAGTAAGATAAATAATATGAGACCTAAACAGTACCGGTATTAGCGTTTCGGTACGGTTCCTTTTTTCGGTTCTTAAAAAAATGCTAATATCGGTTCCGGTTTTGATGCCGGTACATAGCTTGAAACGGTTTATTTCGTTTAACGATTCCGATTCCGGTTACTGTATTATTCCCTGGTTCTAAGACAATGAAATCGAACTGATTCTTAGCGCGACACGCAGCACTTGGAGAAACGACCTCCATTAAAAAAGGCCAGGACATTGTTTCGCCAGTTAACATATTCGATGTCAATATTTTCCAAATATCAAAAATTCCAAAATCAATGTACGATATTTATATTTTGTTATTTTCAAAAAACCATGAAAGGTTACTGAAAAGTTTTTTAGACATATTTACTATGTAGCATAATGGTATATGGAATAACGCTTAAATATGACCAATAATAATGCCCGCTCTAATCTTTATGATAGAAACTCTAAATTAGAGATGGGCGCGTGTTGAATATTCTACTGTAACACGAATGGCATATTTCAAACATACGCACGACACGATACGCACGACTTAATTAATATTGATAAAATATTCCAACAAATCGCTTCCTGAATTTAGTTTTAAATTTTGTTCAAAGGAGTCGTCTTTAAACAAGTGTGACCAATAGCCGATAAAGGAAAACAGTAGATATTTGTACCAGGGCTGCAAACCCAATTAATATTTTCGGAGGTTTTGGTTCGAACCTTGGTTCGTTACTGGATGTTTAAGTTTGCTTACAACATAAACAAATATTCAGAATTTCCTAAGATTTCATTTATTCCAGTAATTGGTCTATTCTACATCATTGGTTAGTAAAAACAATAAGTTTTAAGCTGGTGAATGCCCGTTTAACCATGACTTGTAACTTGTGTTGAACTTAACCGAAAATTGTTGTTTTGGAACAGGTTCAACTTTGTCCAAAAGAGGTTCGGTTCAGGTTCGGTTCAAGGTTCGGTTAACAGTAAAATAAAAGAAGGAATTCCAGGTTCGAACCAGCTGTCGTGTTAGACCGTGTTCGTGTTTTAAAGACTTAAATCTGAAACGCATGTGCACTCACGAAATAAACACGAAAAAAACACGAAACGTGCCCAACTCTTCTCTAAATGATTATGGGATGTCTTTTCTAGGTATTGTAAATTCTTTGATAGAAATTAGGCCTGAGCAGGGGATAATACCGGAACCGTTTATGGTATCGAAACCGGAACCGATTAAAATTTGTTTGAGAACCGAAAACCGTTATAATAAGAACCAAAACAACCGGAACTAAACCGAAACGCTAATACCGGTACTGTTTTGGTTTGTAATTATTTTAAATATATATTTAAACTGCTAAAAATACAATATATAAACACTCAGAAAAAGTCTTACATTTTAGAAATTCGCCCTTAAAGAATAACCAGAATCAAATTCTCTTTCTAAGATATATAATTTATAGAAAAAGAATTTCAAAAAAGCGGAAAAACTTTTCTTTGGTAAATATAAACTCTCTCTAACTATATTTAAAGGATTTATAAGTCTTCAAAAATCCTCCCTTATATATTAAAATGTTAGAAAAATATTAATACAAATTTTAGAAATGAAGTTTCTGGATTTAAATAAAATTTCTGTTTATGTGATTATTAGAGCTGATATATAGTATTTGATGAAATCTGTTCAAATCGCTAAAGGTCTCTATTTTTGGTGGAGATACGATCGATTTAAAAAAAGGATTATTTCGAACCATTATTATTATATATTTGCCAGCTTTATGAGAAATGACCCTAAGGAGACATAAGAATAGAGAATTTCCTTATCCTCGGTAGATTTTTCCTGAGTGTAGGAATACCACGTTTACAGAAGAGTTTAGCGAAACTTTTCGTCCAAAAAATAAAAAAGTTCCTAGAAATGGACATATTTTAAAAAAGCGCTTTATATGTGGCATATTCTTAGAACACCATTTTTAGCTCTGGTACGTACCGGTATACCGAAATAAAAATCTGACTACCGTATCGAAGCCGACATAAACTGAAAACCGAAAAAGAGCCTTTAACCGAAATTTTCAATTCGGTACGTATCGAAACCGGTACCGGAACCGATATTCGTTTCGGGATTATTCATTGGGCCTAAGTTAATATTTTTTAAGTCACAAAATTCTAACTTTAAAATTGTGGCTCTGACAGTTTTGACTGTGGGATAGAGGGGAAAAATATTCCAAATCTGAAACAGACTTGATCTGCTTATGGTATACACCTTCTTACATGCCATAGGAAACTCTTATGGTTTTTTGAGATCGACGCGTTCATACAGATAGACTGATAGATGCTTATCAAGAATATATATACTCTAAAGGGTCGCCAATGTTTCCTTCTGTCTGGTAACATATATCACATAATACCCCTTTTTTCCCATTTTTATAGATACAAGGTATAAAATGATATTGATACAGTAAAGAATAGAATCGAAAATGTATTGTGACCATCAATCGATATTTTTCAGCTTTTATTATCGCTTAGACTCTCTCTCCCCCCTCATTAACCATTTAACCCCCAAGCTTGGCCCCTGCCAGAACGATGACGTAGCTTTATCAACAATGCTGCTTTTTCCCAGAGTGTTCATTTAATTGCTAATTTTATAGACAACTTCATTAGTGCGATAAGACGACTTAGTCAATAAGAATCGTAAAAACAATTTTTTTTTTTTGTATTTTTGACTTTATGTTATGACACAAACAGTTGCTTGGCTCATCAAAAAATTTTTGCATATCTGTTGAGCAGCATAGAAAACATTTAGTCTTCAGCTAGCGCCTTTTAGGCTGATAAGAAATCTCTTTAAGAAAATCGAATCATGCATATGGATGAGGGAATGGGGGCAACCGTTTAATGGATTTGACAGTCGATGATATCGGGCAACTAATTAAATGCAATTTTTGTAGAAATGCACAAACTGGTTTTTTTGAAAAAGGGCAAAAGAGACCGACCGCCGACTTTATTTAAATTTCCATTTCTTGCAGCTGCCTAGACAAGTTTTTTTTTTGGTTTTTGTTTTATTGACACGTTTTTCGTTTGAATTAAAGTTTTATGATTTCGACTGGCGCAGCAGAAGCAACAGCAGGAAGTGGTGAGGCAATGCGGGTCAGAGAGTTTACAGAGGAAGTTTTGCAAGTCCAATGATTGATGATACCCCCCAATGCTTTTTGGCTTTGGGTGTAATTAGTATAAAATATCACACATTTCGTTTTGTGCTCTTCAGAAAACCATAAACATGTCAATTACCACGTGAGTTACAGGGCAAAAATCAATGCAAACACATCAAGAGGGAGGAAAACTTAAAGATTCTGTTCCTCATTCTGTAATAATTTTGCTGTCTGCTTTTATAGACATGCACTTAAAAAACACTCAAGTGCAGGGCCTGACGGGCAGGCGGACCACATAGTACAAACCACCACAAAGGCATCATTAACATTAACCCTTTATGGCGGCACTAAAGTAAAACCACAAAAACGACGCGTGATGAGCACGTTGAGATAAACAAAATACATTTTTGTTTGGTTTTTTTTTTCTTTCTCTGTAGCAAAGGCAGATTAACTGGAATTTTTTACTAAAGAGCACACAGACCGAATTGAACTTACAGTCAAAGCTAAAGACAAAAGCATTGAAAATGGGTAATGGGAATGGAATTGAGTTTGAGGTAGAGCAGCATTTGATATGTTTCTTTGGATGCGGGCACAGGTCTGCTCCGACTGACTCACCTGAGAGGTTGTGGGATTTGATGCTGCTTCTGCTGGTGGTGGTTAGTGGCAGACGTTCGAGTTTCTGCAAAGTGGTTGGGATTGACAGGCGATGTGTGGTTGCGATTCTTGGTTGGAGGTGGTTAAGTGACTGAAAAGTTAATGGCAAATGAAATGGATTAGCGGGAAATGTATTTATTAAGCTTTAAATAAGAGACAGCCGAGATGTTGGAACTGGTTTTTGAGGGGGGAGGTTAAGTTTAAGTAGTGGGTGGCATATTGTTGTATAAGAAATGAAAAGTCAGTTGAAATGTTTAAATCTTGATTTAGGTTGAATTTTTTGCACAAATGGGAAAAAAAAAAATTTCCAAAATCAGAACATTTGTTGGCACTTTTTGAGCAATTTATCATTTCCATAGCTTTAGTTTAAAGTCTTGCAAAGTCTAAAGTATTGGCTATTTTCACAAATTTATTGAAAAATTTGGACAAATTACTTGCCTATGGGACCTTAAATTTAGGCATAGGCACTCAGCACTATTCGTCTTTTTCTTTTCATCTTCTTGGCCCATACCACTTTCTCGCATGAAGATTTTGTAGATAGAATGTTCAAACCTTTAAGACATATATAGTTATCAGCATTCTTTATCGATCCTCAAAGTTTGGGAATAATCAGATGAACGATTGTCAAGTTATAAGCAAATCAAATTTACTCTGGGCAGCACCTGCCCAGAATGTCATGGGCAGCATTTACTCAGTTCGTTTGGCACGACATTTAAAAGTTATCAGTTATATACAAACTTTGACAGGTACAGAGTAGGGATTAACTGACTTAACAACTGACACTAAAGATCATTTAAGATCGCCTACGGAATAGTTTTATCAAACCGTTTATTAAAAATAATTTACGATATATTTTTCGCTTTGATAAACTCAAGTACGTACGGTCTCAAGTACGCAAAGTACGAAAATACTTGATAAAAGAACACACTACTTGGTTTAAGTACGATTTTTTAAGTACATTTTGTTCTATTCTAAAGGTTTACCTACCTTATTCTTAGAACCAAATGGTCTTGAACCAGTCTCGATTCTTTCTTATTAAATTGATTCGTACTTAGTTGAAGTACACACAAAGTTTAAGTTTATACAAATAAACACAAGAACGAATCATACTTAAATTTTTAAGTACAACTCGGTATAAATTCAATCTCGTTCTTAAACGTTTAAGTCCAAAAATTCTTAATTTAAGTATTTTGTACTTGATTTTAGAATTTTGTTTTTTATTTTAGGAACATTTTGGGTAAATTTGAAACTTAAGACTGATTCGTACTTAGTTTAAGTATAACCAAGTACAAATTTTTTTATTCATTGCATAACTGTATTAAGAATAAAATAAACTGTCTAATTACATTAGAGTACTAGCTACTTTGGCCTACGACTGAAGTACGAATTATACTTGAAATTTTTTAGTACGGTATAAATTCTATCCCGTTCGCTCTAGAAAGCTGGCAGCCTTTTTTTCTGAGCGTAGTTTAAAATTATGCATAGAAGTAAATTTAACATCACTTTTATATATAAAAGTCAAGGTACATATTATTTTGAATCACTTTTTAAACCATAAATCATATTTAAGATAATGTTAAATCAATTTTTAAAAGTTTGAGCACATCTAATTGTGTTGAAAATAATTTTTAATCGCTTGCAACACCTTTTAATTACAAGATATAAATTTCCTTATACAGGACAACGATTAACAACCCCGATTTAGCTTTGTCAGCTTAACCTGCTTTCTGTTTTATAAATCTGTCTCTTAGCTTTGAATCCATTGAACTGAAACTTTACACAGAGTCTTCTTGCTGCATGCTGATAATACACTTCCAGTGCATGAAATGAACTCAAGGTTTTCGGTACTAATTCATTTTTTCAATCGAAAAACCAACTAAACGTCCATAAATATGTTTTTATACCCGTTACCTAGGTAAAGGAATACTAAGTTCGGCAATGTATGACAGGCGAAAGCACCCGACCCCAAATATATAGCCGTCGATATATCCCCCATGAACACCTGATCCAGAACTATAAGAGCGAGCTACCTTTTACGATCTCGACCAGATCTCGTTTCAATTTTGCCACCCCCCCCCCCCCCCTATGAAAAACCCAATCTCCCACATTTTGAAAATAGATTGTTTGAACCTCTGACATATATAATCAACGTTACCCTCACCACCGCCAACCGCGAGAACGATGAAAGTTCCCCGCCCATTTGAAAATTCCTCAACTCCCACATTGAAAAAGATTGCTCCTAGTATATTTAATCTCTTAACGCGCCAACATCTTCCGACAGACGAGCGAAGAAGAGCCGCCCCCGCAAAAAATTTCTCTCCCACCCACGACGCAGGCCGACTTCAACTACGCCGTTTTATTATTTAATATGAGGTTCTTAATTTAGTCATTAAAAAATAGACTTCGATGTCAAAAGGTTATTTAAAAATGAAGAAAAAAAACTATTCGACGAAAACCCAAAAAAAAAATAAAAAAAGTTTTATCGATCATTCAAATAGACTCAAGTACTTAATATTAATATGATGGAGTAATTTAAAAATCGACAACTTAAAATTGTCTGCCAGATTGACTGACTTTGCGCAAAAGCCTTTCCCACAATTTATGGATGATGTTGTGGGCAGGAGAGTAAGGAGGTCACTCCATTAACATATGGACGCTTAATTCATAATCCATATTTGCACACCAATACACTCTCATGTTTTCGCCTTGCTCTTCTTGACAAAGCTTCAGAGCACAATGAGTTTGAGGCATTTCAGATTCTACGCTCTTTGTGTGGTATTAATGTCTTCCTAGCCGAATATTTTAATAACTTGATGGATTTCTTGCAAATTAAAGACAACAGTTTGACTTTTAGAAATTTTACTTCTGCTATCCGCTAGGCGGTAATTTGCCTCTTCTGATAGGCCAATATTTTGACTCTTTCCTTTGCATCTATAGATCAGTTAATATTGCGCATTTGCGGGCACAAACCAAGTTAGCTTTGCCTTCTCGTTTAAAATCCTTTCACATTGCACAACTATTTTAAAATTTTCCCCAAATTTTGAGTAGACACCGTTGATATTAATTTCCTACCAAAAGTTTCCTTTGAATTATTTTTCCCCTGAACTTAACAGCTCTGTTTGAATTCCATTCTGACCTGTCCTCGATTACAAACTGTCCAAAGCGTAATTTAAGTTGCCCCAAACTCACCTCTTTCTCAATGCCACATACAGACACAAACTCTTCAAGCAACTTTCTATTGTCTTTATCCTAGCAGCAACCCAAGTCCAATCAGCCGAACTGCAATTTGCTTAGCCCAATCCCCCACCCCCCTGCTCCACCACCACCCGTAAAAGTTCCAGCCAGCAAAGTTCAAAAGTGCAGGCAGCATTATAATTTGCGGCTGCCGTGCACTTACCTAACCAGACGGCATACTCCAAATGCAAACTTAAAGTAATTCATTACGAGAGGAGCAAAAAAAAACATGCACTTACAACAAATCACGCGGGGAGAGACAGGATGTGAACATGGTTGGTTTTTGAGGACTGTCATCGTCGTCTGGGGCTATTGAATTACAAAGATTAGTTTAATGACAGTTGGCGCTGTTTGATTTTCATTACCTCGCCCTAGCGCTGCTGGCTCCCAAATGGCCTGGTCAGGCCATTAAATTTACAACCTCTTACATATTAAAAACAGCAAAAAAAAAATGAAAGAAAGGAAGGAAGGAAAAAATATCTAGCAGGCGGCGCTTGATTAGAAGCTGGAGGTCCACGGTTTCAATGCCCGGCAGCCAGGCAGTTAGTCAGTCCATCAGGCTGGCTGGGAATGAGCAGCCGACGACGGTGCAGATTGTTAACTTTGGCAATAACAATAATTAAAGTCAAGTTGAAATGCACATAACTGCGGATATTAGCATTTTAAATGATGTTTATACGTATTTTTTTTCTCTCTTTTTCATCTCTCATCTCACTCTGTTGCTGCTGCTGCTGCTGGCCTTTGGGTTATTTGTTTTTGGGAGCTACTGCAGGAGGAGAAGGAGATGGGGCGGAAATCTAAGCAATTTTATGAAGATTAAATTGACCTTTTTTACCCAGTTTGTGGAAGATTTTCTGCTATACATTCTCTTATTTTCTTTTTAATAAAGCAACTTTGATCTATGCACTTGAAAATAATTGCAGTGGGTAATGAATATAGCTGGACGAGAGAGTACTAAAAAGGCAGAGAGATTTAGAAATTTTCATGAAATAAAACCTTCAATCAGCTGATGGATTACACCAGCCATGAGCTTTTAGTGGCTTGTTTCGCCCTCGCAGCCCGCCCCGTTAAACTAAATAAAACTAAAATAAATTTTTTTGTTGGTAATAATTTGGTTTCCACTGCTGGATTACAGTAACCAACAAAATTAAAATTTGGTAAAGAAAAGTTGAGTTTTCTTTCTTAGGCCAATGCCTATACCCCCACCTCCTTAAAAAAAAAATTTTTTTTTTTTTATTAGATATTATAGAATAGATTCTCCTAGGGTTGCCGGAAATAGTGTCGATATATCGAATATCGATATTTTGTCGAAAAAACGGTATATTAACATCGGATATTTTACAAACGCGATGTATCGTACATCAAATATTTTTTTGTGATATTTTCGGCGATATTTTGAAGTTCTGGACAAATTGCCAGCGCTTTCCGACTTGGCACCGATAAGCACATAACTCAACGCGTCTTCCAAAAATCTCTGTCTAACGATTATTGTTAATTAAAAAGTTCTTACGTTCTTGGATTTAACTGCCTATGTTTCTATGTATGTTTTCTTTGTTGTTGATATATTGACTTTCCAACTTCAGCGTCTTCATTCACTTTGAACTCTTAAATAAGTTTCCATATCATCTTATTTTAAAAATAAAATGAAATACATATCTTTGTCAATCTTCTGAAAATAAATTTTATCTATATGTTTTGGGTTTGTGAGCTCTGATCTGTAGATAATTAAGATTTTAAAACGCTTCAAATAGCACCTCAATTACCCCAAAAAAACGGATTATTCTTCAGAAAAAAGTGTTTTTGCTAAAAATATCGAAAACATCGATAATATCGATTATTTTGTCAAAAAAATATCAATATCGAAATGATACTTTTTCAATATTGAAAAAAATTTCCATATGGATATTTTTAAAATATCCGAAATCACTAACTTTCTCCTCCTTCAGTTTTACTTAGTCGCTACTTCCTTAGTATACATTTAGTATACTAAATTTCAAAGTGGTGGAGGGGCTTAGGCATTCTTTATGTAAAGTGATCGAAAAGCTGTATACCACACATTATTATCGGGATATTTCTTCGAATATCGAATATTCGAAAACCAGCTTGGAATTTGCTCAAATGTCTTTCCCTGTCCACCCAAGAGTTAAGTCTGCGAAGAAGTCTTCCAGCAAACGTTTTCGCTATAGCATTCTAAAATGATATGCCTCTGTAATTTGCGGGATCGTTAGAGTCGCCCTTTTTGTGGATAAGAAATATGATGGCCTTCTTAAAGTTTTAGGGAGAAGATCCAGTTAAATATGACCGTTAGTTTTTCTATAAACCTCACAAATGCGAAAGCTATGAACTCAGCTGGAATCCTGTCATCTCCTGGCACCTTTTTTAGCTAAAAATGGCAAAATATTTGTTGCACCTTTTGTATGGTTATGTCTTCATTCAGGACAGAATTTTTGGAAAGGCGAAGCAAGATCTTAAAACCGTACATTGGGGATTTAGAAGCAAGTCAAAGTGTTGAGCTAGCTGGGAAGAAACCAATGCAATGTTACTTTTGAAGGAAAAGCCATTGAACTCACGAAAGATCTTCCAGTATGTTATGCCAGTTTCTGTGATAGATTTTGAAAATACAGAGATTTTATTACATTCTGAAAAAAATCTTTATTTGCGGTTTTATATTTCAAAAAGTCAGCAGTCTATCAGCTTCTTTTTTCCAGGCGCAGCAATCGAAATGACAGTCCATTGTACAATGGCTTCCTCTTATTAGTTGTTTTTATACAAAGCTGAAGCGGTTGAGCTTCCGATTTAATACTAATGTGGTCACTCCACAGTTTGACTCGAAACTTGCATCATCTACCATATCCATGACACATTCAAGATTGCTTTTATATGAAATGGAGTTTATCTATATTTTTTAGTGTTTGGGGAGCTCTGATCTGTAGATTTTGATAGCAGACAGAATGTTGTTTTTAATGCGCTTCAAATGACACCTCGATTGCCTCAATTCTTTATTTTTAAGAAAGGCTTTTTTATTTTGAATATCGAAATATCGATTATTTTGTCAAAAATATCGATATGGAAACTATTCAATTTCAATTTCGAAAAAAATATTTATATAGATAATTTTTAAATTCAATTACTTTAATGCATTACATTTTTGTTTCAAAAAATTGTTAGTGCATAATTGAGTTGGCAATCAATAAATTGGATACTAGCTAAAGCTATTCTACAAATGTACTAAATGTTATAAAAAAGATTTCAAAAGTGGCAAGTCAAGCATTTTGCTACCAAAGTTAAAGCAGTTAGCCAAACGATCTGCAAGAAGTCAATTAATCTTTCCAGCATACACTAAATACGCTGTTTCTTCTGTTTCCCAAGCATCCACCATTAACAGACTTTGCCCAAGGTTCTCCTCCATTTATAGACTATTTACTACTATTGCCCTAAGCCTGACTTCTGTGCCACTCAATCCCATTTATGCGGAAACACACGGATAACTAATTGCATTCACTGCTCTCGCCTGACTGGGAGCCTTAAAATTAATAACAAATTGGCAAAAATGCATTAAGCGAGGAAAGGCAAAAAAAAACAACACGCATGTGTCTCACGTTTAAATAAATATTGCAATCAAATTCAATAACCTGCTGGCAAGACACTGGCTAGCAGGCACAAACACACACTGGTTGGATCGAAATGAAGCAATTTGCAAACGACGACGACAACAGGAGGCCAGAAGAAGCCTCCTTGGCTTCATCATAGTCTGCTGGAGGAGGCCTAGTCACAGACCCATGAATAATGGCCAAACATTAAGGCCCCCAAAATGCAATCAAGCATGTAAAACTTAATTGAAATATAAACCGAAAAACGTATTTGTAGTGGTTAACATATCAATATAAATAGGCGAAGAGCGGGAAGGAAACCTGACTCTAAGGCTAAAATTGATTAAAGCTAGGTGAAGGAGGAGGAGGACTTGTGTATAACTTAAATTAATCCTTAATTACATAGACAACATCCTGCTGTGTGTAAAACCGCAACAGCTTAACGAACGAGACGAGCTGCCAGACAAAGTTCTCCCTCCTCCTACTCCTCGCCAGAAATGTCAGAGTGGTCGTGTGGTGCCGCACGCTTAATGTCAATTAATTTATAAGAAAATTTCCTTCGGCGCAACTGGTTTTCTTTTTTCAGTTGCTACCGCAGTTGAAGGCCTAATTAATAAAGTCTTCTCTCCTCTTTTTTTGCAGACTGAAAACTGATAATAATGGCGGTGCCTGGTGCCCCAAGCATATGGTATCGAATGCCTTGAAGGAATATCTACAGGTTGACTTGCAGCAAACGCATGTGATCACTGCCATACGCACACAGGGACGATTTGGTAAGGGTCAGGGCCAGGAGTATACCGAAGCCTATGTGTTGGAATATTGGCGTCCGGGTTTTGATAAATGGCAACGTTGGAAGAACACCCAAGGCAAAGAGGTGGGTTCTATAGTTCTAAACACTTTACATCTCCTTTACAATTTGTTTTTTTTGTATCTTGCAGATTCTACCAGGCAACATCAATACCTACAGCGAGGTGGAGAACGCCTTGCAACCCATAATATTTGCCTCAAAGATACGCATTTATCCCTACGGTCAATATGATCGCACTGTCTGTCTGCGTGCCGAGATTGTCGGCTGTCCCTGGCAAGGTAAGTCCGCCAAGTGCACAAAAAATTTAAACGAATGCGATAAAAATGCGACATGAGCAATGATAGTGTGGAAAGGCTAACAGAGTTTTAGTGTCAGCGTTAATTTATCATGGAACGAAGAGGAGGAGCGGCCACGACTTGGTCGTGTGTGTGTGTGTCTATTAGGCTGGGCAAAAGAAAAAAAAAAGAAAAAAGAAAAAGCGGCTTAAGTGTTTGGACTGTTTGGACATACACATTAGCTAGGCAGATGCTGCTTTGGCCAAGGAATGCGGAATTTAGATGAGTCTTGGGGCTTGATCTGGTATGCCAGTAATTTGTGAGTTAAACTTAGTTTAGATATGAGGGAAATTTAGTCCAAGTTACTTAAAAATACATGAATTTAACATTTTTGGTTTGAGAAATGTTTGATACTGCACTTATTTGGCTAAAAATGTATGGCTGATCGATAGGTAATTGATATCAAATATATGTCTAACAATCTATTTTCAAAATTGTGCCGGAGATATGAGGTATTTTTCAAATTGCGGGGGTGGCAACTCTACTATAGTTCATCTGATCGAAAAATGATGTATGGCGGATCGATAGGTAATGATGATTAAGATATATGTCTAGAAGGTTTGAACAGTCTATTTTCAAAATTGTGGAAGATATGAGGTTTTTTTCAAATTGCGGGGGCGGGAAGGGGCGTGGCAAAAATTTGAAACAAACTTGATCTGCCTGCAGACAATACAAGTCTACAGTGAAAATTTGGTAGCTCTAGCTCTTATAGTCTCTGAGATCTAGGTGTTCATACGGACAGACGGACAGACGGACGGACGGACAGACGGACATGTCTATATCGACTCGGCTATTGATGCTGATCAAGAATATATATACTTATGGGGTCGGAAATGCTTCCTTCTGCCTGTTACATACATTTGCACGAACTTAGTATACCCTTTTTACTCTACGAGTAACGGGTATAAAAAGTAGGGATGCCGGATATTGTATCGATTATCGAATATCGATATTTTTGTATTAAAAACGATATATCACAATCGGATATTTTACTAATGCGATATATCGTATATGGAATTTTTTTTTGGGTTATTTTTCGCCGATATTTTTAAGTTCTTAATGGAGGGAAAGACAAATTGCTATCACTTTCCGACTTGGTATTGACATATGTTATTTCCTCAGGAAGCTCAGTGCCCTCTGAGCGCTTGGCTTTGCCTATAAAATATGTGGTCTTTGTTATTGATATGTTTCCTTTTCAACTTTAGCGTCTTCTTTCACTACGAATCCTTGAATAAGTTTTTACAACATCTTATGATAAAATTTAAATGAAATACATATCCTTGTAAAACCAAAAAAAAAAACATTTTATCTATATTTTTAGGTTTTTGGAGCTCTGATCTGTAGATTTTGATCGCAGACAGAAATAATATTTGAATACGCTTTTAAATTACACCCCAAAAGACCTGTTTATTCTTAAAAAAAAGGTTTTTGTTTTTTGTTAAAATTTATCGATTATTTTGTAAACAAAATATCAATATCGAAATGATACTTTTTCAATATCGAAAAATATCGATATAGATATTTTAAATATCCGACATCCCTAATAAAAAGGGATCAAAAACAGGCATTCCAACTATAGAGGAATATGCACGTTGTCCAAGCAGTTACAGCTTTTCTGTATGCCAATTATTAGTCAGTCTCAGCACGGATTTTTCTTTGTGATCATAAAACCAACGTAATACTGACTTCAGTAAGGCATTTGACTCTGTCAATTATCAACTTCTTTTACATAAACAATCACTTCTTGGTGTTCCTCCCACTCTGTTGAGCTGGATCGGCTCTTATCTTTATATGCGATCTTAGCGTGTCATGTTTAGAACAAGACTTTCAAAATCCATATCAGTAACTTCCGGAGTTCTTCAGGGAAGCCACCTTTCTCCTTTTTTTTTGTTTTATTTATAAACGATATTTCGCAAACATTGACTTATAGTAGGGCATTGATGTATGTAGACGAAGTTAAACTCTGCTTATCATATAATGACCCTGTCTGTCCACTTCTACTACAGCAAGATTAGTCGTCATTTAACTGCTGGTGCTCTTTGAACATTTCTTCCCTTAACTCAGTTAAGTTCAAATCAATGACTTTTAATCGTACCAAACCATATATCTTTCAAATTACTATCGATCAAATTACTCTTTACCGAATATTCGTGGCTGACGATCTTGTTATACGTTTTGAGCCAAATTTATGCTTCAATAGCCATATCTCAATTATATGCAATAAAGCAGCTGGAATACTTGCGTTCATTAAAAGATGGTCAAAAGAATTTAAAGATCCCTATGTTATTAAACATTTGTACTTCTCATTAGTTAGGCTCATCTTGGAATATGGATCTTGTGTCTGTTCTCCCATGTACCAGAAATATAAAGATCAACATGAATCTGTTCAAAAAAAAATTATAATATTTGCTCTACAAAGCTTTAACTAGGACGTCGAAGGAAATCGAAGAATGTGCCATGGAATAGTTTTCGTTCTCAAACTATTACTGGTTGAAATTGACTCTAGTGATCTCTAAAACAAAATAGACCTTTGTGTGCCTGCCCGTCGAACAAGAATTTATTTATCTATATATTTACCGCCACGCTTCACAAACTATGCTTCTTACGAACCACTCCGCTGCCTTTGTCATAATTATAACTTACTATTCAGCTTTTCTCAATCAATTGTTAGTCTTTGTGGAAAATCAAATAATCACAATTACTTATCTTACCTTGTATTATTTTTTTCTTTTAATGTACTAGACCAAGTTAGTATATACAGTTTAACAGCCCATTGTATAACTATAAACAACAAAAACAACAATAATAATAAGTAGTAGTAGTTTATTCTCAAAACTCATTTAATAGTACATAGTAGGTCAAATCCTACTACCCGAAATTCCCGCACGTCGCGAGAGACCGGATCGTTCTTTGGATATATCTATAAAAATTTCAGACTTGCTTCAAACATTCTGTATTTCATACTTTCCAAAAAAATGTTTGCCCAGCAGTGCGAATTCCAAGGTACAGTTAAGGGCTTTGATGGCATCTCGAAGTTTCACCTGGAGATGAGTAAATAAATTTGCATTAATGAAGTACTCAAAAAGAATTAAGTACGGGATTTTACAAAGTTTATCACAAAAAGTAGGAATCATATTTTGTAAGCTCAAAACTGCTGAAGTATCGTTTAAATATCTCTCATTTTAATTCTTTCAAGTTTTTAATATCTGAATCCAAATCAATATAATTATAAGTCGCCTTTATTTCCCCTTTTACGCTCTTTTACACTTTTTCCAAGTTATACCCCATTAACCTAAACACAAATCATTAAATACTTCCCTTTATATGAAAGTTTTCCTTAGAAAACTTGCAAGGATCTAACAAGTCTAGACTGACAAAGTGTTCAGCTCCCTCGTTTGTTCATTTAAAGCAAGTTCCAGTCGCAGTGTATTAGACGCTACCGCATAATCGAATCAGGGAAAATTGCTGCGCCTATGTTTGGAGAACTACCACCTCTCCGGCACTTGATTCTTCCCCTGTTCCTTTCCGCATCCTCTGGCCAAACAAACTGTATCACATGAGCCACGCAACTTGACTTGTTGTGTTATGTGTACTTGAAAGGAAAAAAATATATCGCGTGCAGACATTGGAAAAACACATTCGCCCATACCTGGTCGGGAAAAAATCGAAATCCCAGACGACGACGACGACGACGAGAGGCAGAAACTATGCAGACGACAAGCGAAAACAGCAAACAGAGAACCAACCTGGTCTCTTTGGTTTGCACGCAATTGTCAAGTAGTGCACGAGCCAGAAACAAGTCTGGACAAACAAATTTTTCTATAATTTCCATAGGACTGGGCGATAACCGAACGCCGCCTAATGACAATTTGTATGTACAAAAGTCCCGCGGGAGCAGGCGCGGAAGTTGAAAATTATTCTGTAAATTAACGCAGTTTCGGCTGGTTGGGGAGGGAGGGGGGCTGTGATAAGTGGCGCCATTTTGTGGTAGGGTCAAAAACTATGCACACGCCCTCGTGTATGACCAGACATGCAAACCTCCTCCACCCACTTCTGCTCCCACTCAGCACATTTTGCGGCCATGTCATTTGATTTGCCATGGGGAATTTAGATGTACATGGAGCATTTCGTATGCAAATTAAGCCCGATAAGATGTGCCGCCCGGTTAGGCTGACAGGCAGGCAGATGGGTCTAGACAACTACCAGACAGTGGGTAAAAAGAAATCAATAAAAATGCTTAATATTGTAAGATTTCTGATCTGAACTCTCATAATTGTTTATCAAATTGTGGCCATAAATTCAGTGGGCAGGCATTTAAATGCAAATCAATGGCCACACCTACACGGCAACAACAACAACAACCACACCCAAAAGGTCTCCACCTGGAAGCGCCACACAACCATTTGGTCACGTCATGTCCAAAAGATTATCTCCCCGGGTCACACTCTGACTCTGATTTCGATTTAACAAAACAGCTTAGCCCTTGGAATCGAATATAAATCGGCATTTGGTTGGGTTAAAGTGCATTATAAATGCAACACAAAACTGATTAGCGTTGAGCTTGGGATTTATGACATCGACTTTTACCATTTGAATAATTTATGTATGTTAAGATTTTATTTGCTCTTTTGTGTAGAAATGAATTGGTGCTTACTGAAGAAGTTGGCGGTTATTTTTTTGAAAGTTTTAAGGTCTTATAAGAGTGGGTGAGTGGTATGAGATATGAAGGTGAGAGCTGAAGTGGTGTGAAATAGTTTAAAAATTGAAATGAAGTTTAAATGAAACTAGATTGAAAGAACTGTAAATTTTCTTGTAATGTGAATTTAGTAATTAAAGTAAGCTTAATTCAAGCAACTTAATACTCCACATTTAAAGTGCATGGAATCTTGAAAGTTTTGTAATTATTAATGGGTTTTCGAATTGGTCGTGATTTCTTGACTAATACATTTTGGAGGGTTTTTCTATTGAGAGGTTCATCTTCGATTGGGAAACATTAAGCAGGTAATTTCTATTTGCGATTACCGAGTTCAGTGCTTTTAGTACTTTTTATCAAACAACACACACGGTCACACTAAAAATTGTAATATGAAAACAGCACATCAGACTTGCGAGCGTACGTCCTACCCCATCGCATCAAAAATAAAGACACGGTTATGAATTTGATACCTTGGAATTGGATAGCGAAATATTAAGGCAGGAAAGCCATTTAGAACGCAGCCGCACCATGTCTTCGTCAAATAAAGCCGGCAATAACGACGTGTGTAGGAAATGCCAGGAATATGATAGGCAAAGATTGTCAAAAATATCGAAGCCGAGATGAAGTTGTGAGAGAGATATGTCCAGAATTCGGCTAAAGCGGGGAACGACATAATTCCGCCAGGAAAAAAGACATAATTTCTCGCGGAATTGTGTCGTTTCAAAACGTCATTATTCCGCTAGGAAAAAAACAAATTCCGCTAAGAGAAAACGACATTATTTCGCGTGGAATTATGTCGTTTTATAATGACATAATTCCGCCAGGAAAAAACTACATAATTTCGCGCGGAATTATGTCGATTCAAAATGACATAATTCCTCTAGAAAAAGCGACATTATTCGCGTCGAAAAAATTAAATTAATTCATTTTGAAACGGCATAATTTCGCTAGTAAAAAACGACATTTTTCCGAGTGCATCTTAAAACGACCTAATCCTACGAGGAAAAAACGACATTATTCCGCGCGGAATTGTCGTTTTGAAACGCCTGAATCCCGCAAAAAATAAAGATATTGTGCCGCGCGAATTTATGTCGTTTTGTAAAAATACGACATAATTTCTCTTTCATTTGTACTAATCGGAATTATGTCGCTATGTAGAACATATAGACAGGCAGGGCATTGGGCTAGGGAGTGCACCGTACCATAAATACTATTTTGCTAGCGTTGCGGAAGAATTGGAGACTTGCCATCGGGGGTGCGGGCAGGGATCAATTGAATCTACTTCTCAAAACTAGTGGGAGACTTGGTGGATGAAGAGAATCAGTTATCAGCCTGGGTCGTGCCTGAAGGACAGAAAATAAGGGTCACAATCAGGGAAACAAACCGGTTGTGAACTGAACCGTACCGAACCGCTTATTTGTGCTCGTAAACCGAACCAAGAACCCAACCAATGTTCTTTCGAAAATGCTAAACCGAACTTAAGTCGCCTTTGAAAACGGTTCGGTTCGGTTGAGTTTAATGATGTATTGTTCTTGTAAATTTATCAATGTTTCTCAATTAGTGGTTCAAGTTCTTAATTTAACGTTTATACGCAGACCATGAATAATTGACTCAACGATTGCACGGTCGCCACCATTTAACAGAGAAATTAATCAGCTGTTCTTTGTTATTGTCGTTCTCTGAGTACAGTCAAGACAATGTCCGTCTCGCTCTAACCAACGTGTTTTCCTATATGTGTAATAAGCCCATAGCAACATTTCGAACTCGCGGGCAACATTTCAAAAGTATCTACATGCGTACCATCGATTAACAGCGACCAAAATTGAGAGGCAGCGAAAATTTTATCTCTAATACTTATTGCTCCATGGTTTATAGAGATTATGGAAATAGACTGACGCTTACTTCTGCTAGACCATCCCACATTTTGTTTAACCGAATGCTATTGCTGGGAATCCAATTGATACGCACTGTTTTCTAAAAGCTATGATTTATTCTAAAACTTACAAACGGTGCCTTTTACATCTCTTTATATATAATAAGATCAGCTGAAAAAGGCAATAATGGATTTAATGGGCGCTACCTGATCTATGTCTATAGGCCCTATTCCAGATGGCATCAACATTTATTTCGGCACTATGCTTAATATAAATAAGACAGCTTTTCAAAAGCATTAAGCTTTCAGAGCTTTTCAAAATTGTTTCTATTCACATGAAGTAGTGTAACAAAATAAGTTTTTATGTCATCTAGGAGGAGGCCTTATATAATAACAATATTTCTATTCGGAATCGAAGTAATGTAAATGTTTTCTAAGAAATCCATATTAGAAAATTTGCCGGCTCGCGGCTAGGAAGTTGTGTTTACTCACAACATAACAACTTGCACCAAAAAATGAGCAGGTTGTCTCAGAAATCTATTTTGAAAAGAAATGCAAAACATCGTAAAATTCATTTTAGAAAGTTCCGAAACGGAAACCACTAAACCGAACCGAAACAGCAACTTGTCTCTTTGTGGCGGCTTAGCTCTAATACCGGCTTGGGTTTGAGAAGGCAGTGGCTTAGCTGCCTTATCTTTACTAAAGATAAAATTTGAATGCTTTCGAAACAGCTGTATAGTCGACCAGGCTCATTTTTGGTATATTGTGGGTGTACTCCTTTGATAGTTATGTGTACATAGACATAACTTATAAGACGACAAAAACTTGTTTTTTGAATATTATAAAGAGCGAACCTAAAACTTCTCTTTTATTGATTGTTATTTGATTAATTTTGATTGTTGGCATTTACCTAAATTGGGTTATAACTAAAAGTTCCTGAATTTTTCATAACTAAGTTAGCTATTCTTCATCCGAACATTAACCTTAATCTTTAAGTAAATTCCCTTCTCCTTTTCTTAAACTTTCTCTTTCAAATACTTAGGTTGTTCATTTGTGCTGTTTTTTCCCCCCAGCCGTTCATTCTCTAACCAATCCAATTGCTGCTCAATTTGACTCATCAGCAAAAAGCGCGTCGACATTGTCGTTGTCGTCGTTGGTTCGCGTGCTGCGACCGAAAAAATAAAGGAAGAGAATTACATTATATTATATTGTAGTTGACTGTCTCTGCCCCCTCTCCATAACCCTCTTATATATATATGTGTATGTCTCCACGCACTAAAGCGAGGACTTGTTCTTTTTGCTCCTCTTATTTTATTATATTTTTTGGGAAGTTTTTTTTTTGTCCATTTTTGTCTCTCGACACGCAAATAAAAATCGCATGCAAGCACGCGAATAATAAGGCAGACAGACTAAGGGGAGCTGCTGCTGCCCCCACCACTTTGTGGGGGACATCCCCCCTTTCATGTGTGTGGACATTGCGTGAATGTTGTCGCCAGGCAATTGTAAAACGCGCTGCCTTAAATGTCTTGGCAGTTAATTAAATATACCCATATACCGTTTTCAACATCAAGTTTTATGTGTCCAGGACAATGCCTGCCCGCTGCTGGGCAGTAATTTATGTAATTAATATTTCTTTTTTTGCTTCCACCCCTCTCTGCATGGATAATTATCTATGCCCAATGCGTAGCATGGCATTCCTATCCCTTAATTATGTGTAATTATGTGATTTTTGGTAATTATTGGAAAATTCCTTTGTCTGTTTTGTGTCCTGTTTTACCACGTGCCCCGATTGTGTAAATAGGAAATTCTAGTGAATTAGTTAAACGTGTGTTTGAGCTTTGGTTGGTATATATCATTAGATTGAGTGCCCCGGCAACCTGTAATTGTTTTGGCGATCGAAAAGGTGCACTTAGTTGTGGTGATTAGTGTCGGGTGTTTGTGTTTTTGTGCCTATTTAAGGACGCTAATTTTGATGTCTTTACCTGCAAGTGTACGAGAATTGCCTTTTATATTCCTAGTATGTATAGCCATATCTGAGGTGTCACTTTTATTCAAAAGTTTGGTTAAATGAAAATGGTTGCCTTATTCTTCCGAAGACAGATTATCCTTCACCATGATAAAGCGTCCTCTCATTCATCCACTCACATACAGAGTTTTAGTGCACTCAAATCATAAATCATCCGCCATACAGCCCTGACTTGGCTTCTAGTAAAATCTATATGTTTCCGATTATCAAAGCTTAATTGAGAGTTCAATGTTTTTCGACGCCTGAAGAGTCTGTTGAAGACAGGGCTGACACCAATACATATGAAAAAGTGTGAGTGTGGTTTGATGGGAAACATGTTAACTGAAAAGAGTTTATATGCCGTGGAAAATGCCACGGTTGGCCAGACGATTGCTTGGAAAACAGTGTTGAAAAACAGTATTAGAAAACAATGTTGTATAATAGTGTTGGAACAGTGCTGTACCAGTACCTGTACCTGTACCTGTACTTGAACCTGTACCTGCACTTGCACCTGTTCCAACACTGTTTTTATTATTGTTTTCAACACTGTTTTTTAACACAATATTCAACTCTGTTTTCCAACACAGTTTTTCAACACTGTTTTCCAACATAGTTGTTCAACACTGTTTTTCAACACAGTTGTTCAACTCTGTTTTCCAACACAGTTTTACAACACTGTTTTCCAACACTGTTTTCCAACACAGTTTTTCAAGACTGTTTTCCAACACTGTTTTCTAAAACTGATTTCCAACACTGTTTTCTAAAACTGATTTCCAACACTGTTTTCCAACACTGTTTTCCTACACTGTTTTCCAACACTGATTTCCAACACTGTTTTCCAACACAGTTCTTTAACACTGTTTTCCCACAGTGTTTTCCAACACTGTTTTTCAAAACTGTTTTCCAACACTGTTTCCCACATTGTTTTTTAAAGGTCAACAGGTCTAAAACATACTAATACTAATGCGTTATTTTGAAATAAAATTTTACCTTTACCAAAAAATCTTTCGTACTGAAATTATAGATGTTTTACATCAAAAATTATTTGTCAAACAACAACAACTGCAAAAAAAATGTAGAAAATCCGATTATTGCCAGTTGCTCTGGGCGGTTTACAAAAACAGTTGTGTTCCTAGGGGCTTTAGCGCAGGCATTTAAAAAAAAAAATAAAGCAATTAACAATAATAAATTAAAGTTCATTTACTGTTAGTCAAGAAACATTAAAGCCAACCCTCGTTTTACAAAACAAAACATTTTGTTAAACTCATGACTCAGTTTCTGACTTTGACATTGAAAAACTATAGCAGCAATTTCTCCTTTCCATCCCGTATTTCCCCAATTTAGAGCTAAAAATAACCACAAAAACCAAATGGCAGACCGAGAGAGAGAGAGAAAAGTGGCCACAAAACGAAATTATGTTTCAAGTAACTCAATATCCTCTAACAACACCCAGGACCTGGCTTTGGTAGGGAAAAAACTTTAAAATTTACCGCAGTTTAAAAACCAGAAGGGAGCTACATTAAAACATATAAAATACAAGACTTCAGTTTGTCAGTCGTTTGTCTGCCTCACGTGACACAGAACGTGACGTGATGTGTGTTGTGTGTGTGTGTGAGTTTGCTGTGGTGTGCAGGCAGGCGGCTCGTGTTACGTTTCATAAGTATTTTTGGGGTTAGGAGGGGTCTATTTATTGTTGTTGGCTTGTTGTTCGCTTCTCCGAATTGTTATTTAAAATTTCAATTTCCATTCATTTCAATTATTTTTTTTTTTTTTTTTTTGCAGAGGGCATTGTTTCCTACAGCATACCGAAGGGAGTACCACGTGGCATGGAAGTGGATTTATCGGACAAAACTTACGATGGGAATGAGCAGGGTGATCGCTATGTGGATGGTCTGGGTCAATTGGTTGATGGACAAAAGGGCAAGGATAATTTCCGCACGGATATTCATGGATTTGGTAAAGGTAAGTTGAGCGGAAATTGATATATGAGTCTCTACGACGGTCATCAACCCCACAAGGGGCGTAAAATTTCTTTTAAAACTAAACCTACAATGAATTGTGAAACAATTTTTATTTAGCTTAAGTGATGTGGAAGGAAACCTTTTTGTTATTTTAGTAAACTGTAAAGTTTTAAACTCAAAGTACATTCGACCTTAAACCGGCTCAAAAGAACAATTTACTTCAGAAAAGAAAGCTAAGAAAATGTGTAAGGCTGGGTTTATATTGCCTAATTTCTTGTCATTTTGAGTCAAATTTCTGTCAATTACAAACCAAAACATTTGTAATTTTGTGTCATTTGCCATTTTATGACGTAGCATAACAGAAAGTTTGTCAATTTAAATTTAAAAAATATTTTTGAAATGTTAAATTAAGTCTTTATTCCATTGACGATAAAATGTACATTTATCCTACCAGCTTTAAGGGACTCTAATGAGACATCTGATTAACTCGAAACAGTCTGTAACTCCAACCATTACTTTCCTGCATTCCCTCGGGCAATTACATTATTGGTTAATTTCGTGATTATAAAATTATCTCGTCACGTTCCGAGGATTTAAAAATATTTTTCGACCTGCCTGGGGAAGCATTTCAATTTTGTTTCCGCGGGACCCGAACTCTACTGAGCTCCATTTAGAATTGCAATCATCCAATTTATATAGCTTGTATATTTATAAAGGCCTTTACAATTTAACCCGATTTCCCAATCAATTTTCCACATTCGAATTCGACAAACTTTATCGAAATTGAAAACCGGAACAGGACTGATAGTTATTAAATAAAGACATTTAGTTAAATTGTCAATCTTAGCTACCAAAATTAAATTAATACGGAATGGATTACCACTTACCTTTTTCCTCCGTATAAAAATAGTCTTTGTGTTCTTAACTTACACACTCTAAAAGCAAAAGATCTGTCATGGTGTAATTTTATAGCATAAGCATGTTTTTGGTTGATTTCCTTCAAGATCTCCCAAATATCTGTAATAAATGGTGCCTCACTGATCGAACTCTTGATACTTTTTAAATGGTTTGGTAAGGAAGACAGTCTTTCTACGATCATAGCGTAAAAAATGGTTATATGGTAACACAATGGGCCTCTATCGACCTAAGCGATGAAGTGGGATTCTCCCAAAACGACAATTGCAACATAATCCAACCTAAGTTGTTGGTGACGACGATTTGTCTTAACTGTAATGCATTCGCAGATTATTATAAATATTATGCGGGCATGTAATAATGCCCGGTGACATATCGCCCGCGGGCGTTTAGATGGTAACTGCATTGCCCTTACCCGGCACGAAATAAGCATATAAGATAGTATACAATATTAAATTTTTTCCAAAAAAAAAAATTAGAAAAATTAACTTCTGACCCCAAAGCTATATATATTTATAAACAGTCTTGTTCTCAATTCCACTTCCACAAAATGTTTTTGAAAGTGGAATTTATTCGTGTTCTGGTAAACGTAAATCTAAAGCATTTTGCAGTTTCAAACTAGCCCTTTGGGTAGTGAAATGAAAAGGAAATTTCAAATTTGTTATGTAAAAAACTTTAGATACCCAGAAAAACTTTATAAATCATCATTTTGTGATCGCACAATGTCGTTTTGTTTTCCTCTGTGGCCAATAATTTGAAATTGATGGCAACTCAGGAGATACAATTTGGCCGGCGGCATTTCTTAACGAAAAGACAAAGTTCACTTCGACTGTGCCGAAGTTTTAATACACTTGCAAATACTCACTACAACTGATTTATCCGACAGAATATATTTAGGGTATAGACATCAGATATCTATATATATTCAAAATCATTAAGAATCTGGTGATTGACTTTAAAATCAAAAACAAATAAGATATCTCAGTACGCCTCTTTTTATGACCAATCGGTCCTATTGCAGCTATAGGATATAGTCATCCGATTTTGACCAAAATTTTGCAGAACTGTGTGACTGCCATAAAATACACATAACTGCTGAGTTAAGCCCTATACGGACCTGCGAAGTAAGTAATTTAGCTTACTTCAACATATATTACGTTAAGGTGAAACGTAAGCATAGTAGTATTTTTCAATTACCGTCGAGATGGTCACACTACTCGATTAGCAATGTGGTTGCTGTTTTTTGATAAAGATAAGCAACTTCTCGTCCAGCCTACAGGACCAACATAAACTTAAAAAAAAATGTTGCTATGAAAACTATTTTGATATGCTACATAGTATGTAGTACATAAATACCAAGCAAATGCAATGTAGAGTATTCAGTTTGCGTAAATGCTCTTGCTACGATTATTTTAATTCTTTAGCACATTTAAATCAATGTATGATTTAGTCAACTTTTTGATTTTTGCAATTTTTAGTTAGTTATTCAAACCCTTGTTAAAACGAGCATTTTCGTTAAGACTGTATAAAAACATTGACTTCTCGAGTTTACTTTATTTTAAGCTGTTTGCTGGTGAATTAACATTGTTTGCAACAATATTTCTTCAGGTGCGCGAAGTAAAGACAAATCCACAGGCTTAACATAGGTTCCAATTATGTGCTGTTAAGCGCAATAGTACTTCTCAGCTCCGTAAGGACACAAAGTTATACTTACTTTGAAAAGTACTTGAAATTGAGAACATGGCTGATATTCTTCATCAGGACAATGAGCTGATTGAGCTTTGTGAGCTCGCTGAACCGCTCGTATCGGATAAATATATCTTAAAGCTGTCATATGACCAATAGGTAATATTTTTGTTTTCATTGATAACGTTCTTAAACTCTACAATTATGAATATTGATTAAACTCTGATCTAAATTTGATGACTATATCCTACAGCTGGCATCTGTTCGATGGGTCAGAAAATGTAACTTTCTGATTAAAACTTTTTGTTGTGAAACATATCTAATTTCGATACGAAAGATTTTTTGGTAGGCGTAAAATTAAATTTCAAAATAATGCGTAACGCGTGACGCACACACGGAAATATTAGAAAATGTTGCTTAGTGAGAAAATTGTGTTCTTTTTTAAGATAACGTGCTCAGACTTATAAGTCAACAATCAGATTCCCAATGATTCCAATTTAAAAACATGTGACATTTGGCAACTTTTCCACAGATTTCATAAAAAAATACACTTTGGAAGGTAAAATAACTATACTAAGCAGATTTCCTTAACTTCCAAAGAGCCTCGCTTACCAGCTTCTTTTCCAAAGACACTTCGAGATATTATAGAAGTAATCCTTCTACATTTCAAGGGAATAGTCAAATTAAATAACTACTGATCCATAAATTTCAATTATATAAATTTTGTCAAATTTTTAGGCTTCTCTTTGGCCGTTCAGTGACATTATTTCATTCGAGACATTCCCAGTCCTAGCATAGCCCCCTCGTTGGGCGCCAAAAACCAAATAAAACCTGAAGACTGCAGCTTCCTGCATGCAAAAACTTTACAACTTAAAAGGTTTGGCCCCAAAACCTACCAACTTTCACCATAGATTTGCCCAACCATATCCACCAACTGACTCCTTTTAGCAAAGCACCGCAAAAGATTTATGGCAATAGAAAAAAATATCCTGATTAACATCAAATAATTACAAAAGTTCACCGACAGAAAAACCATAAGGCAAAGTCCAACCTTTACGCCGGCTCTGGCACTGAAAGGCTCACTTCATTGAACAGCCAGCCAGGCTAGTCGGGGCCAGGAAAACTTTTTGGCTTTTGCAAATAATTTGCCTGCACATAGCAATAGCAGCAGCAACAACAACAACTACAACTACAGCACAATAAACAAAAATAAATAATAACTTTGGGACTACTATTTGCTGGCTTCGCAATAAACTTGCCCGGATACGAAACTATGCGCTGTAAAAATGTAAACATTATGCATATTTGATAATTTATGGCAACACTGGCATTCATTTCCGACTCGAAAGTTCCTCTAGTTTTTTTTTTTTTTTTTTGCCGATTCGCACATTTCTGGCAAATGGCCAATAATCGAAATTATTGAAAACTTCAGCCAGGGTGGAAGGCAAAGTTCGGACAGACAATTAAAAGGAGTCGGAGTCGGAGTTGTCGAGACAGAGTCATAAAAAAAGACGAGCTTTCGCAATGCAGTGCACAAGTTTTTTGGGCGCATAATTTCCATTCTTATTTGCATTTCAGTAAGTTGGAATCGATAGTCGAAGGGCGTAAACCGTATATTGATTTCAGGGCGCCCAAATGTCTCAACTTGTATAATTTCGAGCTTTATATTGCCCGCCCCTCCCGCACACACAAATTAGGGCCATGCAAACAAAGCAGCCGAAAAAATGGCTTAAATGTCGCATTGGCCATAATTTCTAGTTATGAGCTGTCCTCCCCACACCCTGACCCTGCCGTGAGGATTTGTTTGTTTTTTTCTCTGTGTTGGAATCTTTCACTCAGTCCCTCTCTTCTCTTTCATTTATTTTTTGCCACCCCCCCCCCCAATTTCCCCTCTCTTTTCTCGGACCGAAACCAAGAGGGAGTTTTACTTTCTTCCCCCTCCCTTCTTTCTGAATTTTTAGGAGGAAATAAAATAACTGCGGTCGAATCACCCCCTTATATATTTTGAACTTATACAAATGTATGCCATTGACTGACTCTGTGGGGCTTAAATAGCTTTACATGCCAACCATATGTGTTGGATTGGTTTGGCCTCTATTGATTTTCCCCCCCAACCCACACTCTCCATTTCACTTCTGATGGTATTTTCCTCTTTTTTTTATGTTTCTGTTTTCAGGTTATGAATGGATTGGCTGGCGGAATGATACACCCGGTCTGTCGGGTAAACCGGTTGAAATTGTCTTTGAATTTGATACGGTGCGCAATTTTAGTGCCATTGTTTTGCATACGAACAATATGTTTACCAAAGATGTTCAGGTGAGTGTTGAAATTGGAATAGATTTAAGCCTAAATGAAGCGATTCGAATGTCTAAGCAAAAAAAAACAAAAACATAATTTTAAATAAAATGCCGATATATCAAACAAGGGATACATATTTCTTAATTTTTAGATGGCACCATCTGTCACATAAACTTACAAAAAATAAAGTAAACTGTGAGTTTATGTGACTCATATGTAAAAGCCAACAAGAACAGCGTTGGGCATGACATTTGAGTTTGGGAGCAGTCCAACAACAACAGAAGAAAAATAAACCCTTTATAAGCGAGATTTGAGTCGAGCAACCGTTAGTCTTCCCAAGTCTCAAACGCGCCCAGTGCAAGCTTGCTAGTTGCGATCTGGCACCATCATTGGGAGCAGGGACTTGCCCACCGCTGATCTAGAAGATGGGAAATCGCCCCTAAGTGCCCCAAAATGAACGCAGGATATAAATTTGACACTGAGAATTTGTTTATTTTATAGTACGGGAAATCACAGACTAGAGATATCTAGACTGAACGTTTGCGCTGCTTTTTTGGTTGCGACGCTGACGTTCGATTGTTTAAGAGAGGAAAACGCTGTCGTTCGATGGTTTGAGAGAGAAAAACGCAGACGTTCGATGGTTTGACATAAAAAATTGCGTCGAACTGACGTTGCGAACAGCTGTTGCCTTAATTTTCAGTACAAATTAGTAGGCCACATCATACACGTACCGTTCAAGTCGAACTCGTACCGTTCAAAAAGAGAGAAATTCTGCCTGTGCTGGCAGAGAATAGGGACTGAGCAAACGAGCAGTCTAGGTTAGTTCGTTTCCCCCAAAAACATTCTTGAAACCATATACATACATACTTAAAATAAGTAAAAAAATGTTCTTGGTTTAGGCCCATTAAATTCTTAAGCTGTTTCAAATTTGTGCTTGATACGATGTCTCTGTATTGAATCAAATATGGCTGCAATGATCTAATTGTCTTGAGCTAACAAAGTCCAAGAAGGTATAATTGTAGGCTAGAAATATACCATTCCTTCATAAGAAAACTAATATAACCATTTGGAAATTTTAAGGACAGATTCCTGTTGAAATATTTCGCATTTTCCATTGCTTACTTTTTTGGCTTGGCATTTTAGAATAATTTCGTACTTAATCTAAGAAATTGTGTACTTGAATTAAGCATGCGCTTTCTAGAATTTTTCGGCTAACTGTAAGTATGAAAAATTCTTGATTTAAGAATGTTTGTTCGCATTTGAATAAAATTGGCGGTCGTTTTTGGACTTGAGAATGTTTCATACTTAATTTAAGTACACCCAAGAACAAAACATACTTTAAAGTACAAGAATCGAACAAAAAATCGAATCAACCCATTTTTTTGTATCTTTGTATCGAAGATGGGAAAGAAAAAGTAAATTAGATACCATCCCGATACCAAATTTTAAATTTAACCTCGTCTCCCGCGGGAATCCCGTACCTTCAATACACTTGCCAAAAAAAAATGACGTTCTTAAAGGCAACACAAATTTCTAACTTTTATACTTGATCTGTACTAATATTTTCCGTTCTTAAACGATGAACGAACAGAGAAAATTTGTTCTTAAAATGGTTTTCTCTAAATATGGCCGAATTTCTTTGATTTTTGAAGAGGAAGGGAGGTCGGCATTAAAATTTTTGCTGTTCAAAATCAAGAACGGGTTCTTAAACGCGAAACGTCCGATCTGAGTATAAGAAAAAAACGGTCTTTCCATACTATTGAGATCGAAAAACACGCTTTCCGGTACATTTAGTATGGTCTTTTTTTTTAGTGTACTTCGAATATAAACAAGTGCTGGTCAGCCAAGCCTCAAAAGCAATATCTGGTGAATATAGTTATTTTGTTTCGATTTTTTTACGGCCGCCTAGTCGCTGGGATGTTTTCCGACTCATTGGCGGTGTTCAGCAGAAGAACTTGCTCCCTGATCAATGATATATTTCTTGGTAATTTACGTAGCCTATTTTTCCTCTTGTGTTTAATGGGATATTTGCATGGAGCTTATCCAAATGCCAATTTAACATAAACCCCTAAAAGTATGTTAAATAATAAGAGTAGTTTTATTAAGCTGATCAGTGATCAAGTGTTTCTGCTGAACGCGCCCATTATCAGCAGACTTGCTCTAGTTTTGTAATTTTATATGCCAAAGCGCGCTACTGTAAATTTATTTTGTTGCCTTTTGCGCCAAGTAACGTTAGTTTAGTAGAAATACTTGATCTAGCTAAGAAAATTTTTTAAAATATGGAAATAAAGTATTTTCCTGCACTGTACGAATAATCGTAGTCCCAGATAATCATCTTACTCCCGATTTCTCAGCTTCTACATAGCTGCTATGGTTCAGATAAAAATCGTTCCTAAATCTAACTTTAAGCATAAATATTCCTAAGTTTTACCTTTTATTAGCTCTCTCTTAATAAATTTATCACTCTAATTCCAGGTCTTTGTGCATGCCAAAGTATTCTTCAGCATTGGTGGACGTTATTTCTCTGGCGAACCCGTACAATTCTCATATATGCCCGATACCATTATGGATCATGCACGTGATGTGACCATTAAGTTGCATCATCGTGTGGGCAAATATTTGAAAATCAATTTGTATTTTGCTGTCAAATGGATAATGCTATCGGAGATCAGTTTTATATCCGGTAAGTACGTGAGAGATGTAAAAAATTGCCAGAAAATGGCATTTGGCATGCGAAGAAAATTGCATACGTTCAAATGCATTTTTCAGCTTCATTTCACTTTCAAGTGTGCAATGCATTACACTTAACAAGGGGGATAAAACATTTTTCCAACATTTTGGCCAACAACAATGCAGATAAGCGAACAGAGAGGAAAGAAAATGCAAGCAAGTAGGAGGTGGGTGAGCAGGAGTAGGGGGAAAGGGGACATAGAAAGTCAATAGAATGCCCAAAGCCCATGACAGAGAAGGGTCCCGGGCTGTAAAATGTAAACAAAATTCGAAGGCTTAGGGGTAGGTAAGACTAACCCCGCCCAGACATGCATTGCATTTCCTTTGGCATGTTCTGATTAAATTGTACCAAGTGCAAGGCTCAATAGGATTCCCTTTTGTTCAATATTCAGACAATATTTTCATGGCACATTTACCCTCGCACAAATTGAGGGTCCTGACTGGGATCGGTCACTGAACCAGAGCTAAGATCATTTATATTCATTCGGATATATTTGGTGGTTGAACTGTAAATCTATGTATGTGCGGTAGGTGTGAAACAGACTAGGGGATAAAATATTTTAACTGATTTGGACATGTTTGATTGATGAGTCAAATAGAGCGTGCCACATGAATAGGGATTTCCTATTTTGTTTTATTTTCGTTGCAGATGGTTGATGGTATTGAGAAAAAAGGGGAGGGGTAGAGGAATAGGGAGGGTGGCTAAGGAAGTCGCTTATAATTTATATGAAACTGAGATTTTTATAGATCAATTAAACTGAAATAAGAAAGTGGGTTGCACACAACACAAACCCAAAGACAGGAAGAAAGCTATATAAGTAGGGAAGATTTTTGGGGGGACAAAGAAAATGGATTACAATAGTTGGTTCATGATTTAGTGAGGTTCCCAAAATTGTGCAATAAAACCTTTAAGACATTTTAAAAGAAAGAGAGGTGGTTACAATAGGAACAAAGCTCTTAAGGAAACAAGATGGTTACAGAAAATACTTGCCTTTCATTATTATGTCGATATGTTAAGGGGAGATAAAGTAAAAATCTGTGCAATGGTTGATAGTATGTTCTGAAAGGGCACCAGAGACGGAGACAGTTAATATATTGTGATTTTAACTCGCTTGAAGAAGAAGAAAACAATATATTTTAAAATGATTTAGTAAGAAAATCTTTTTTGTTTTCAATGATATCGTTCCTAAACTCCGCAATTATGAATATAATATGATATCACACTGTTCGGCATAATGTGGTTAAAATCAGATGACTATATTCTTTAGCTGCCATAGGATCGGTCAGTCGAAAAATGGATCTTAGTAAGAAAACTTTTTTGTTTTTCTTTAAAGCGTTTTTAAACTCAGCAATAATGAATGTTATAAGCTATTAAACTGGTCAAAATCGGATGACTATATCCTATAGCTGCCATAGTACCGATCGGTCGAAAAATGTGTCTTAGTATTAAAAACTTTTTTGATTTGTATAATAGCTTTCTTAAAGTAAGGAATTATAAATATTATATGCTTTCAAACAGTTCTACCTAATTTGGTTAAGATCGGATGACTATATCCTATAGCTGCCATAGGACCGATCGGTCGGAAAATGTGTCTTAGTAAGAAAAACTTTTTTGTATTCTATGATATCATTCTTAAAGTCAAGAATTATAAATATAATATGCTTTGAAACAAATTTAGTTAAGATCGGATGACTATGTTCTATATCTGCCATAGGACTGACCGGTCGGAAATGGGTGTTAGTAAGAAAAACAGTTTGTTTTCTAAGATAGCATTCGTAAAGTAAGGAATTAAAAATATTATATGATTTCCAATAGTTCTTCCAAATTTATTTAAGACCGGATGACTATATTCTATAGCTGCCATAGGACCGATCGGTCGAAAAATGGGTCTTAGTAAGAAAAACTTTTTTTTTGTATGATAGCATTCTTAAAGTCGGGAATTATAAATATTATATGCTTTGAAACAGTTCTGCTAAATTTGGTTTAAATCGGATGACTATATCCTATAGCTGCCATAGTACCAATCGGTCGGAAAATGGGTCTAAGTAAGAAAAACTTGATTCGTTTTCTATGATAGCATTCTTAAAGTCAGGAATTTAAAATATTATATGATTTCCAACAGTTCTTCCAAATTGGGTTAAAATCGGATGACTATATCGTATAGTTGTCATAGGACCGATCGGTCCGAAAATGGGTCTTAGTAAGAAAAACTTTTTGTTTTGTATGATAACGTTCTTAACCTATAGAATTATGAATGTTATATGCTTTCAAACAGTTCTACCAAATTTGGTTAAGATCGGATGACTATATTCTATAGCTGCCAAAGGACCGATCGGTCGAAAAAGGGGTTTTAGTAGGAAAAACTTGTTTGTTTTCTTTGATAGCGTTCTTAAACTCAAGAATTATGAATATTATATGCTTTCAAACAGTTCTACCAAATTTGGTTAAGATCGGATGACTATATCCAAAAGCTACAATAGAACCAATCGGATAGAAAATGGGATTCGAGAGAAAAATATTTTTTTAATCTTCCAAAATTCAGTCCATTATACTTTTGCCCGCTCATTTTGTGTTTTATCTTCTCAAAGATTTGACAGGGCGGAAAAGAACACAGTTTTTTTATGCACCTTAAAGCGTCCATATTTAAATCTGAACTTAATCCATTCACAATTTCCACCCTGGTTCCTCGTTTCTAATTATTATTTTCATCATCATCATATCAAACCAAAGTAAGAATTTTCATCCTACTGTCATCCTCCCCTTTGACTGACTGAGTAATGCTTGGGTTTAATCATTAATTTCCCCCCCGGCTACTTTTACACTCGAGGCTTATGCTACTTATTAGCTTAGACCGTGGGCCATATTCCATTGGGCCAACACCTGTTCATTCGTTATGCTCATCGAGCGTATTCACTTTGATCTCTAAATACTTCCAGCTTACCGTCCTGTACCTCGAATCCCCTGCAACAGCTAACCTGCAGCATATGGCTGTAAAGTGTTGTCATTTATCTCGCTAACATCTTGAAGGCATGAGAAAACAAAAGCAAGAAAAAGGAAAATGCTGCTGGCTAGCCAAAAAAATAAAAAATATGAAAAAAACAGCCGTCTTCCTTGAGTGGGTGACCCCGTTTTCTTCAGACAGTAAATGGCGTAATTACTGTGTGAAGTTGTTGTTGCCTGACTGGCTGGAGCAGGAGCTGAAGCTGTTTTGAGTTATGTCGCCCCAGCGTCCTTAGAAGTTTTCGTGCTTTTGTTTCCACATTGGCATTGTCCTTCGTTGTCGTTGTGTTTTTTCCTGCTTATAAAAGGGCATATCTGGCATCTCGCTCCCCGCTCTGTGGTCGTCATAAAACGTTTAAAATAATTAAAATATTTCGTGCCACATTTATCACACACAGAGAAGAGAGAGAGAGAGCGGGAGAGTGGACGTAGATGAGAAGTAATGGCAAATATGCCGCATATCCTTTTTTCACAATTCTGTCTTTTATAACTAATTCTCTTTGTGTGTCCCCGGGGCCTCCTCGGTCTCTCTAGCATTGTTTTTTAGCCTTTGTATTTTTAGAAACCTTTAAATATAACTCCAACAATAATGACAACAATCACCGCGAGCAAATCTCACAAATTGGGGTTAAATCTCAGCTATGCATATAACACTGCCTGATAAAAATATACGCATATACCACCACACTAGAAAGATGCCTTCCAACAGCGTTTTGTACGTGCGTTTCTTTTGTTTACCCCTTACCCTAGTTCTTTATGATTTTTTTTTCACTCGAGTGGCATCAGAGCCGTACAGTAAAAACAGCTGGTTACCTCCCTGCCTTCATCTCTTTGTGCGTGACAAATGCTTCGTTGTGGTATTTGTTGCTCCGTCATGTAATTGCTACCGGGGCAGAGCACACAGCATGGGACTTTTTTTTTTTTTGGTAGATATCCTTGGGCTCGTTGTGATGTGTGATGCAGAATGTATTTTGTGGTTAAGCCACAAACCTTTTTATATCAAAAAGTGCTGGGTAATGCCTTCAGTAGCAAAGATTCAAGAAGCAAAAGTGATCTTGAGTGTTTTGTTGTCTTTATGGGTAACTTGTTTTCTTTATTCTACTTAATGGGAATGATTTTTGAATTTAAGTTCCTGGAATTATCTTTGAAATTCAATCAAGAATTTCTCAAAGTTGTAAGTGCCTGCACTAAGTCTAGATATTTGCAAGTAGAATAATTTTTTATATATATTGATGAGTAAATGGCCAATTAATTATCAGTCGCCCCTCGTCGCTTATGATATAGAAATTTAAAAATCTTGTTATAAACTAGATTTTGATTAAAACAATTTATATTTCAAATTAGGTACCATAATAAAATAGCCCAGATGGTTTTTTAGTCAGCTTAAAACAGCGATGGCCGAGTTAGGGATTAGTCCAGAACAACAACAAAAAAAAACCCTATAAACGAGGTCGTCAGTTTGAATTAGAATAATTTTTATATATTGATGAGTAAATGGCCAATTAATTATCAGTCGCCCCTCGTCGCTTATGATATAGAAATTTAAAAATCTTGTTATAAACTAGATTTTGATTAAAACAATTTATATTTCAAATTAGGTACCATAATAAAATAGCCCAAGATGGTTCTTGGTTTTAGTCAAGGCTTAAAATCAGCGATGGGCACGAGTTAGGGATTAGTCCAAGAACAACAACAAAAAAAGAACAACCCTAATAAACGAGGTCGTCAGTTTGTCAACCCAAGTAAATTTTGTTTTTGCTATCGTCTGCTTGTGCGAGGTGGCTACAGACCACATGCTTTTTGTAATTGATTTCGAAACGACGCAATTGCTTGACTCTCGAAGCAGTTGGGAGCAAGAGCTTGCTCACCGCAGGTTTAGTTGATAACTTTTCGCTTAAAGCTTAATTCAATTGACACATGTATGTACTTTTGAAAATTTGGTGATTCCATAGCAAATGTACATTTGCAACCGACATGTGAATAGCAACAATAGATGACGTTTGTAAAGTTAAATTTATCAAAATAAAAACGAAAAAAAGGGTCTTTGAATTTCGAACGGAATAATCGGTCCACTTGAATACGTTAGTGGACCGATTGCCAGGAATAGGAAAGAGGACTCAAATTTCCGAAATGCCATTCCATTGGGCAAGCGCATAGCTATTACGATGTATACGCTCGGAACGTAATCGGAGTACCGCACAAGGGGATGACTATTCTGAGTGTCTTTGATGATGGTCGGTTAAATCCTTTATGAATTAAGCAGAAAGGTATGCCGGGTTTTGTCTTCTAAATATTCGCCCTGTAAATTCCTTAACTTAGAGAAGGTAGGGGAATGTGTCGCCTTTTCGTAGAATTGGAAATTGAATAGGTGCAATAGAATGCCCCTTCTTATCCTGCCATTCTGTAGACTTGGGAATACCCGGATTCTGAGCGTGCCCAACTTGAGCAAACTAATGTTTTGAATGATTTCAATGTTCATCCCGTAAACATAAAGTTAAAGTCCCACTGGCAAATAAGCAGAGTTGGCATGTTTTTATTCGTATACGGATAACGAATAATTTTCAAAAAAATTATTTTTATTCGAATAAAGTAAAAATAATGCTTTATTCGAGAAATTTTATTCGAATAAAACTAAATGAAATTTATTTGTTCAAAAATTTATTCGTATCAGAATAAATTATCTTCGAATAACTATTATCACGGATAAGCAAATTGTTTCGCTGAATAAATCCATAAAAGTTATCCGTACCATTATTCGCATAGTTAGGCATGTCTAAAAAGTAAAAAATTTGGAAATTATATTTGATGCCAAGTATTTTGGGAGAGTATGTCATCGTCTTCATCTTCACTATTAAAATTAGTTAGTTCTTTAATTATATGTAAATGGCATGAAATATTAATTTTATACTTACAAACGTGCTTTTTATTAAGAATATACTCTTGTTTTCAGTAGTCTCAATTTAGTAAAAACAAAACTCAACAAAATAATGTAAAACACACAATGACAACAATGAGAAATACATACTTCTACTAAAACATTTTTTATTCGAAAAATTTTTCATTTTGTAGACGAATAGTTTATTCGAACAGTTATTTGTAGAATAATTTTATCTAGATAACAAATAAGGCTGAGTTCACATTGTTCGACGCATGAGCCATGACAATCTAGTAGGCCCTTATGTTGTCTTGCTTTTATTGTGAATAGTATGTCATTTGAAATTGAAACCAATACAATATAAAGGCTTACTAGATTATCATGTCTCATGCGTCGAACAATGTGAACTCAGCCTAATTTTATTCGGATTATTATTCGAATGATCGTTATTTATATAAAATTATTTACAAATGAAAATTTATGAATAACGATTTATTTAAAATAATTATCTAGATAATTCGTTATTCGAATAATGCCAACTCTGCAAATAATTTTTTTGAAAATTTGTCTTAAAAGGCTAAAATATATAATTTTTCGGCACTTTTTGAACAATTTACGTGCTTGCCCTCAAAATTTGGGAAAATAATTTGCCTGTATGTTTTTAGCTTTAGACAAGCAATTAGGAATTATATTTCAACCCAACATTATTAAAATGACAAAATAAACTTATTAAAAAAATTATTTTACTTTTTATAATATTTTGATATTAATACATTTCATCTAAAATTATCTCTTGATATTTTCATGTGTTCAATGGCCTTCTCAATGCACTCAATGAGTTCAAGGCGCTGATTGCCTATTTTCTTTATGTTGACTAGGGTACTTCATGGGTGTCTGAGAACGCTAGATTTCTTCACTGCCACTTCATAAGTACCGAAATATCAATAAAAATATATTAGTTTTACGAATAATACTCATATTGTTCGGGGCGAATGGCAACATACTTTTTAAAATTTAGAAATATGGGGACAAAAAAGTTTGAAGGTTTGTGTCTAAGATAAGGGTCTCTCTTATCAAACAGGGTTGCGTCTCTCTCAATTAAAATTTTGAGTTAATTTGAAGTTTAATTGAAATTTGTTGAATGTTTTTTATGTTTTTAGATTCATATTTTAATATTAATTTAAATTTAAGTCATTTTCTACAAAAATAAGTTGCAAAATTTAAAACTATTTTTGCGCCAATTATAAAGTAATACTTGGCAACTCTAAGAACGATTGGCGCCTGCAACGCCGACTGCGTTTGAGTTGCAAACTGGTTTCGCTTGGAATGACATGATGGTTTGGGTGGTGTATTTAACAAAAATTTATTTTCAAAGCACTAGAATCAACCGAAAGAAATATACAAGACTTCGAGAATTGGTTTTGGGTTGGAATTTGGTTGACACCTCTGTATAGCAGGTTTTACTTTGTATTATGCAATTTTTTGATAAAGTTTTTTTTTTTTTTAAATATATTATTTTCAAACTCATGATTTTAAATTTAATTTTAGTTACTTAAATGTAACCTGAATCATTCATATGGAAAGTAATGTATGAACATGAAACTTGGTGTACTTGTATAACCCAGCATAACTTTTGATACTGCGGAGCAATACAGACTTAAAAATGTATCTTGAGTTAGGCAAAAAGACTTTTTTTTAGACCAACAATATTCAAATTTTTATAAAGAGAAAGCTTGCTAAGTAAGAAACTATCTAAATTAGTCAGACTAGGGCAAAGGTTTACCTAACATGATAACCCCAAATACCACATGATATATGCGCTTAAGCAACAAAACTTCTTCCGCTATCAGTAAACTAAAACAAACCATCAGCCAAGCATAAACAATGGAAAAATCATTAAAAACCCATGCATATTCAAAAGGCACGCGCTTTCCCAAGAAAAAACGCCCCTTTTTGAAAAATCAAACATCTGTATAAATTTAGTCATAGACCTCTTACAGTATTATAGAAGTTGACAGGAAATGAACACGTTTAGAGGTCATAAGTAAAATAAAAAGAAAAGCATGACGAAAGTCAAACAATTTAAAGTGGAACGAAAGGTGTAAAGAAAAGGGACCAAAAAAAAACCTAATCATTAAAGCGCAGCTGCTATGCAAGCGGCATTTTTTTTGAAGATGTTAAATGAAATGAACTCACTTTTTCTCTTTCTTCGTTTCCCTTTACAGTACCCGCCCAGGGAAATTTCACAGACGAGCAGGAGCAACGTAATAATTCGCCCAGCCTGGCACAGGACACTCGCGAATATCCCTTGCAGAGTAACGACTATCAGCACAATCATAACAAAAATAAATTGAATGGAGCGAATGGAAATGGCGGTGGAGGCCTGTCCACATCGGGGGGCGACCCCAATAACTACAACAATGGACCGCAATGTAAGTAGAACAAAAAATCGACTAATTATTTAGTTGAACAATATTTACTTTTAATTTCGATGTTAATTTAAATTTCTGCCTCTCTCTCTTTTGCAGTAATTGCGCCACGCCCCATTGATCAGGAGCCAAACGATGCGAATTTCATTGGCGTTGTTATTGTTGTTCTAACAACGATAATTATCCTTTTGGTGGCCATTATCCTGTTTATTGTATCGCGCACGAAACGCGCACGCGGTAGCAACGTGCTGGATGCATTCCAATACAGCTTCAATCCCAATACATTGGGCGGCAATGTGGACAAGCATCGTCCGAATGGCAATAGCATTAAGGTGAGTGGATGGTGCACGGGATACCATTTGTTAAATGTATGTGTGAGGCCAGGAATTTTTAGCCTCACAAAAAATTCCACACATAATTGTTCAATGTAGCGTGGAGTTTCCACATTGCTTAGTTTCCTACGTGAGTCCTGGACACACTGAAGTGAGACCAAAAGGCAGGCGAAAGAAAGAGACAGAGAGAGGGGGGAAACGGCGAAGGGGCATTTATTTAATAGAAGTTTTCAACAGCTTGCTTTTTTCTCTGTTGATTTGTGGAGGGGGATGAAGAAACTTAAGTACCTTTTGGAGTGGGCAAAACTTTAAATTTCTCTTTGTTAGCGCCAAAAAAAAAAATGGAAGGTGAAGATTGAAAGAAGGTTTGTAAGGAAATTGGATTAAAGAAGTTTTCTTCAACTGAAACGTGTGTGAAGTTTTAGCCAACATATTGAAGATTACTATAAGATATAAGCACGTTTCCAACTTGAGTTAAAAGTAAAGGTGCGCGAGTGAGCGAATTTCACTACACGTAACGCACGATTCACGAAATTAAAATCTCTTGACGCACGATTCATGCACGAAATTTGTTTAAAGGGTTTGGCGTCACGCACGATTCATGCACGATTTAAGGAAAGATCACGAATGATCGATCACGCACGATCATCCATCCCCGAATTTTTGCGTGTAGAGACCTTTATTCTATTATGGGTTTTACTGCTCCTTTTGTATGGAGCATCTGCGAGCAGCGTATTCACGAAATCAAAACCAAATCAGTTTTATGATATATATTTTTAATGAAATATTGAAAACAAAAAAGTTTTTTTCACTAAAAGTAGTTCTTAGACTGATCATTCCTATGACAGCTTTATGCTATAGTCATCCGATTTTGATAAAATTTTCCAGAATTATGTGGAAGCATATAAAACTAATATATACCAAGATTGGTGACGCTTTAATGTAAAACAAAAAGCTTTTCATACTAGAACTCATTTTTGGACCGACCGTTTCTATGGCCGCTATATGCTATAGTCATCGGACTTTGATAAATTAGTTCACTATTGGTGATGCTACGATGGAAAACAAAAAAGTTTTTCTCACTAGAACTAGTTTTTGGACCGACCGTTTATATGGCAGCTATATGCTATAGTCATCCGATTTTGATCAATTTTTTCATAATTATGTGGAAGCATACGAAACTAATATATACCATGATTGGTGACGCTATGATGGAAAACAAAAAAGTTTTTCACACAGGAACCAGTTTTTTGACCGATCTTTTATATGGCAGCTTTATGCTATAGACATCCGATTGTGATCAATTTTTCCAAAATTGTGTGGAAGCATATGAAACTAATATATACCACTATTGGTGATGCTACGATGGAAAACAAAAAAGTTTGTCTTACTAGAACTAGTTTTTGGACCGATCGTTCCTATGGCAGCTATACGCTATAGTCATACGATTTTGATTAATTTTTTTTGGAGTTGTGTTGAAGCATATCAAACTAATATATGCACCGATTAGTGACTCTACGATAGAAAACAAAAAAGTTTTTATCATTAGAACTAGTTTTTGGACTGATCGATCCTATGGCAACTATATGCTATAGTCATCTGATCCGGCAGATTCCGACAAATGTGAAGCCTATGTGTATTTAAAGACTTTCTGCAAGGTTTGGTCAAGATAGCTTTAAAACTGAGGGAGGAGATAGCATAGAAACAGACGGACTTGGCTATATCAACTCAGCTCGTCTTGCTGATCAAGAATATATATACTTTATGGGGTCGGAGATACTTTGATCTATGCGTTACAAACAACGTGACAATTTTAATAAGGTATAAAAAAGGGTATACAAAAGTTCGTGAATACATCATGACTTCTATTCGCGAGATATATTTTAAACGCGCACGAATCACGCTCGGATCACGGATACACTCGCACGAAAGTCCGTGTTTTCTCACGATCATGTCGTGAAACGGCGTTACACACCGTGACACGTTTAAATTCACGTCACGAGCGCACCCCTAGTTAAAAGGGTCTAAGATTCGAAGGGTCTAGGGTAGTCCTTAACAAAGTCTGATACTGAGAGCACCTGAAATCCGGAGAACCGGAGAACCGAATCATGTTTTCTTCTTCCTTAAAACAAAGTCCCTCAATAATTTCTCTAATTTACCTCGATAGACAGGTAACCTTTAAAAATTCTTTACTTAAACTTAAAAACATTTCATTTAAATATATATTAAATTTCATTAACCAACTCCTACCTGTCTCCCCCCTCTCCATTCCAATTGCAGGCCAGCGTCGACGACAGCGATTCCATTGGCAAGAACAGTTTGTATCACGAGCCCTTTAATGTGAATATGTATACCAGCGGCGTGAATGGCTACGCAGCGGTTAATGATTTACAATGTAATATGACGCCAGACTATACAGGTGTGTATATATATGCGACCTTTGCCAGCAAATCCTGCCGCCCCGCCCACACCATTTCCGGTGTGTTTTTTTGGCGTCATAAAATATGGCAGCGTTGCTGCTAATGCAAATAAATTTTTGTGGCCATTTCTCCTGACTAAGCAAACTTCTTTCTCTGTCTCTCCCCTTGTGTCCGACCACACAGATGTGCCCGAAGGTGGCTATGCGGTGCCCCATATGCAGGACTACATGCCGTCAACGAAATTGGCAAACGCCGGCGGCGTCGGCGGTGGCGGCTATGTGAACGTGCGTCGCACACCGCCACCACCTCTGAGCAGCATATTCCCCAGGCCACCAACCGTGCCGCCACCGCCCATGGAGAAATATTATGCCACTACGGCCATATTTAAGCCCATCAAGGGAGCCGGTTCATCGGTGAGTGGTAGCAGCAACACGAACACCGTCAGCAGTGGCGGTGGCAAGAGCAGCCACAGCGGCAACCAGGAGCACAATGGCATCTATGATGATGGCATGGGCACCATGAATTCCCAATCGACTGCGCCCATGATCAATCCATATAGCAGTGGCAATAGTGCTGCCGCAGCTGCAGCAGCGGCAGAATTCCAACGTGCCCGCACCTACAATTTCCGCAGTTATCCCGATAATCTCTAGTTCGAAGCCTCACTTAAGTTGGCAGCGGGTACAGCCGCAACGGCGAATGGGGCCGATCCGGCGCCATCCGGCAAACGTTCGGCCAACGCCTCTTGTACCACCATGCCAAAGAAGCCGCAACATTTGAGTCTTGCCAGCAACAGTAACCCATCGGGCAAACCCAAATACAGTCTAACTCTGCACAATAACAAATATGCCAGCAATAATGGCACCAAGAATCCCACAACAACAACAACAACAGCAATAACCACTTCAAATATACGCGACAATCATCAGCAGAGACAACACTTGAAGGCTCTTCGTCTGACCAGAGATGTTATGAGTTCAGATGTGACCGTAGACTATAAGCGGCCTACTTTGGTAATGGGTCTATCGCCCACCGAAGATGTGGGCATACATTTAAATCGAAATACCAACAAGTCCTCGACTGTCAATGGTGAAGCTTCAACAAATGTGACTAACAAAACGAATGGGAATGGAATAACAACGACGAGTGTTACGAGAACACAAAACAACAGGCTGTGGTATCATTGATGAAAACCCCATATTGAATGGATTTGAGGTGAGTCAAAATTTAAGTTTTAGAATTGTAGAATCGAGACATTTATAGTTACAGTAAATATCGTTTATATGCAAATGCTATAATGCATCATAATTTTTGCACATAAGCAATACTTGCATACAAGCGGTTATCGGTTATATGCTAGTCGTTTGCCTATATGCAATCAATCGTTTGTAAGTAAATATTTGCATATAAGCAATTCATATATTCATGTTCATTTTATTTCATTTACATAAAGTAATTGTATCACAGTACAATACAAAAAATTATCCCAGTAAGAGACCCCTAAATTCGAAAACTTTGGATTTCTGAAAGCTTCAACTCATACCAAGTATCTATGGATACCTTCAGACTTGCACCACAAAGTAAAATCAATCTAAAGTTTAGATTCTAAACTTGTTGTTAAGGGGGTCTTCTACCTTTGAAAAAATTTGTTTGTTTTGCATTATTATTATAGCTTGGACATTCCCCTTTCATCCCCTTTAAAACATTTCAAAAATAGTTTAGCAGATATGGCCCTTTTACGTATAGTGGAGCAATGTTCTTGCTTAAGTGAATATTTTTTACGTTTTTGATCTGGTAGCCATGATTGTGCCAGTTCTACTTAACAAATTTTGATCAGCCAGGTTGCAATCGACGCAGAGTTGATGTAATTCTGGCCCGTACTCAATGAAGAGAAAAAGCTTTTTTTTTGAATTTTTTTAAAATTATTTTTTTTAATTCCGCCAATTTTTCAAAAAAATATTGAAAAATATGATTGAGGTACGGGCCAGAATTACATCAATTCTAATCAAATCCTTATTTACTGTTTTCAATTCCGATAACCTGAAGTCCCGGAATACACCTTTTTTTTAGACCTTAATTTGCAGGCCGATAACTTTTTGAGCAACCCTCGAAATCCAACATTTTTGTTTTTACATTTTTATTTAAGTAATAAATAACGGAAAACAAAAATACAAATTGAAAAAGCTTTTATGGTTTTTTCTCTAGAATTTTTTTTTAAAAAACACTCAAATAACCATGTGCAAAGGTAGAAGACCCCTTAAAAGGTTCAATATAAAATTCTATGAAATTCAGCATATACGGACAGGGTCATTGTGATTGGGAACACAATCACAAAAGTGCACTTCAATTGAACAATTGGTTAAGGTACCGCCGATTCTAGAATATCTAAAAAGGCGCACAGTAGATTTTTTTCGAATCAAAATTAATGATGGTGTAATTGGCTATAACATGTCCTAAAGAGAATCACCCCCGAACTACGCCTAAAGTTTTACCAAGGAAGCCTTGGTTCGTAGCCTGTGGCCATTAGTGTCGTAGTAATTGACTTAGAACAGTGGTCGGCAAATAATAAAATCAAATTTTAGCTTACGGAATTGAAGCCAGTTTATTTTTCTTTGTCGCAAAGGCTGCGTAGCAGGCTCAAAGAGCTTATACTGTCGGTGTGCTGACGTTGCTGACCATTTTTCTATACGCAATTGACTTAAAGACGTGCTGAACAATGCCTTAAAACAACATTCTACAATGAATAGTCCTTTTTCTCTGCTAATAATATCAAACTTGACAACCGCCTGGAAAAGTCGTACATACAAGTACGCATGAAAAATGCTGTCTGGAGTAAACTTGGTTCAGAATATGCGACAAATTATCTGCGATAAAAGCTGCAACACTTAGCGAAGTTAATATAATTCTGTTCGCAAACTGGATCCAGCTACCATGTCTGGCACATCTTCATTTATCTTAATGACAAACCTCTATGCCCCAGTGAGCAAAACTGGTACGCTAACAGGGCTGCCTCCAAGTGTACATGTGTACTTTTTCTTTCCTTTTTTTTTTTCAGTGTTGAAAAATTTGCTTACAACCGATCAAAATTTTAATTTTGGTGGGAAATGTTTTCATATATGCGATGTTTGCCTTTAAGCGATTTGCATACAAGCAATTCAATTCTTATATAAAATTTGCTCATAATTATCTAAAATGTTGCAGTTTTGCATATATCCGGTACTTGCATACAAGCGGTTCGTCATATATCCGATATTTACTGTAGATCATTCGAACTAGTTAATGAAAATCGGCACAACTATGTCGTAGGTGGTCAATCGACTACAGCGCTCTTACTTGTTTTTAAATTATTTGTATGTATGTTAAAACGTAGAGAGATTCAAAGTTGAGTTTATTTGGAAATATACACTTGCAAAGGTTTTTGTAACGCACGACCCCCATGTAAAATTTGCTGCTACAGCCCCAAAGGGCCCACAAGCAGCCAAGCTTCTCTCAATCCCTTGGCTCGTGTGTCTTTTAATTTTCGGTCAAAAGAAAAGCGGACCTACAGTTTAACTCCTAATCCGAATCGCAAAGTTTTTAAGAATCTTCTATAAAGAAAAATTCTATACGTTTTGTAAATGCAATTGACATATGTCTCCATTTGCTTTTTGTATCGGCTGATTATTTATGCTATTGAAACCTACTCAAAGGGAAATTTTTTTAAAGATTTAACTGTAACTTAATCAAAAGCATCATTTACTTTAATTATTATACAATTTTAACCTCCTTTACTTTGTTATTCTCTCTCATCCACAGCGCTGAAACTCTACACGAATATGCCAGAAGAACAACAACAAGAAATAGTTACGCCAAGGCTAAGTATTCCAACTTTGGTTCCATTTTCTCTGAAAAATGGGCGAGCTACGCGTCAACCAATTTAACCCACTGAGCAAATAAGCGAAAGAACATACTGAATCATGCCAACGAAATAAGAAAAATGAAAAAAATATACAAAAAACACACACACACATCCTGTAAATATATATAGTATATCAGCATGAAAAGGTAGCGAAAAGAAAGCATATGATAGAAAAGCGAGCTGAATTTTAATAAAAACAAAATGAGCACTAGTAAAGAAATCGAATGCAAAACATTAAGGAAAAAAATATATAAAACAAAAACGAATTTAAGGTCTAGCATTTAGCCACACAATTTGTTTATAAAACGAAGCAAGAAATATTAAAAAAAAAAAAAAAAAAAAAAAAAAAAAACATCATTATAGTAACTAGCATATAGCATAAATTTCAACTGATTTTTAGTACCTTTTCGACAAAACAACTACAACCAACTATAAGTCCCACTCTACCACCCTACCCAGCCCCAACCCCCTACCCCCCACTGTAAATTTCTGTGTATAAACTTAGTATGGTATCCGCGAGATACATAGAGCAGATGGAAATGCCGCGTCAAAAACAAAATATGTAGAGAGAAAGTTGATTGTAACGGAATTTAACGGACCAAGAGAGCGTGCAGAGCGTCGTCGCCTAAAACCAAGTAAAATGAAGTTTTCATCAATGATTTGTGATTCAATATTCAACTACTTATTAACAAAAAAAACAAAACAAAAACAAAAATATTTAAACAATGAATATATTCAGTTCTTAATGCTAACTTTAATTTATCGAAACGTGTACTACCCGAAAAAGAACATGACTCTTGACTATAAAAACCCAAGCACTATTGAATATTTAACAAAAAACAAATTAAATATATTAATAAATAAATAATCATGTATATGTTCCTTTTTAGTTTAATGAGCATTAAAAGTATCACTAAAAGTTAAATTGTGTAGTAGCTTCATAGTAGTTTAAACAAAAAGGCAGCAAAAATACATAAAAAAAAACAAACAGCGGAAAGTTAACTTCGGTGTACCGAAGTTTTTGAAATACCCTCGTGCAGAATGATAGATATCAAACGCCACCTGGCGTAAGGAACTTGCGACCTCTAGGCAAATTAATGGCATAGTGTTCGTTCGTGAGCTGTACTAAATGGTTACCGATCCTGAATCCTGAATAAAGAACAGTAAGGATTTGATCAATTTGAGTCTTTGGAAAAGAACATATATACTATGGTTACCGATTCTGAATAAAGAACAGAATGGATTTGATAAATTTGAGTCTTCAAAAAATATTAACGACTGCTTTCTGAATGTTTATTCAGTCCATTTTCTGTCTTTTTTTTAAAAAGTCAAGTTCCGAAACCGAATTACTCAAAATCGGTTCGTTTTCGGATTTTAAAGTTCCCTGAACCGGAACATAAGCCGAACCTTCTTAGTGACTTTCTTTAAGGCCTTGGATAGTTTTCTAAATATGTAAACCTCGGGGTTTCAATGAAGATTTTTTCTAATGAAGAGAAAGAACAAGAATGTTTGAGAGGCCACAAGCCGGTGGCGACTAGCATTCGTCTCGAACAGAGCAAAAGCGGCACAAAAATCACAGCCTATGTTCATTTCAGTGCAAAAGAGTTAGCCAGTGTTTCTCGAAACTTTATTTTTATTTGTTGGCTTTAATAGTAAGAAAATGAAGCATGATTTGACTTAAGTTTTCAAGCTTTTAAGTTTATGGATCCCAAGGAACAGGAATTTGGACTTTTCCATTCTATGCCAAAATATCTTCTGCAGGGGGTGTACAGATTCGTGAATACAGCATTTTATAAATAGGCGTGTTAAATAGCATTAAAAACTCACACAAACAAATCATACAGCAAAACAGTAGTTTAAATAGTAGCCAAGCAAAGACACACACATACACACATTGTCACAGAAAAGTATTTAAAATGTTTGTGCAACATTTTTTTCGAAACGTTTTAAACAATAAAGTTAAACCCCAATTAAAATTAAGCCACAGTTAAAAAACATTTAAAATATAAAATTAAAAAAAAAAACACTCAACTCAACAATTGAACTCTGAAATATTTCTCAACTTTTCCCGCACAGCAATTCTTTCAACCAAACTTTCCCAAATTTCCTTTGCACAACACTGACCTACTCACACACACTCACATAACACTTGGCAACACTACAGCCACAAACACTTTCCGCCACTGAAAAACAAATCACGAACCTACCTACAAGACTTGTATAAAAAAAATATATAAAAACGAAAACTAAATTAATTAATTAGAATTTAAGCTTAAGTTACATTTTGTAAAAATTAATAAGAAATACCCTGTAAAAAATTATAACCTACTTGTAATTGTTTTTTTTTTTTATATATATATCGAATTCTCTGATTTGTCTAGACTAGTTTAATTTCTAAATTAATTTCAAAACATTTTTTGTATTATGTGTACATTTTCGAAAGCAACAAATTATATAATAGTATTATTAACTGATTTGTTCATGTCCTTTTCTCATTAATTATTACAAAAATGGAATTATGGCAAAACAATCGAAATGCGGTAAGCGGCGGGCATATTAGATATAATTTAAAACAAAGGCGTCGTCATATATTATAAATTATTGCTAACAGAATTAACAATAAATATTAATTGAAATATTTCAAAATAATTAAGCGCAAAAAATGGAAAGAAAAATCAATGAAAATTGCATAACAAATGCACAGAAAACACATAAAAGCAACACACACACACACACAAAACAAATGACAATTGAAAACTGGGTAATAAATCATGAAGAAATACAACAGAACACGAGTAAAAAAGAAAACTAAAAGAAAAGCGTAAAAAGTTAATAAAAACAAAAAAATTATACAACTGAAAAATCAATAAGTGTTTATTTTTTTATAAATATGGGAAAAGGGTGGGAATAAATTAAAAAAAAAAAAAAATAATTATGATTTCTTTAACTAAATAGGTAAAATTTGAAATTTATATTAAATCGATTTTCAATAGCATTTCAAAGATGTAAGTCAACAAAGAGTTGGTAAGTATTTTTTAAGCATGACAAAAGAATTAAGCATTGGCCGTATGCAGTGCAATGGTAGTGTGTGCGCCTATTGTGCGGAAGGTCTGCGTTCGATCCCGCTTCGGAACATCTAATAAAAAGTTTAGTCTCTAAAACTTTTACACATCCGGTCACCTTTATCAGCTATTGGCGAAAGCTGTGAAGTAACTAGCCATGAAAATGATTCGAAAAGAGCGCTTGCTGCTCTTAATACTGTGGGTATTCCAAAATAGGACGTATTAAGGATATGTACAATGTTTAAGTTGTGCAATATAAGGGTCATCGAACTCTTTGGACCATCGTTTAATAAATGACAAATCTCCTTTGGCTGTTGAAACATAGTTTATGGTCAAAATGAACACCAAGATTATTTACTTGAGGAATGCGATCGAGGACATGATTTCCTATAGAATAGGAGACCATATGAGGTGAGGAACGATAAAAAGTCATAATTTGGAATTTCAAATAATTAAGAAATCAAATATTATCTGAACATCACTTCTGCAACTCATTAAGGTCTAGTTGTGTACGGGTGTTTAGGAACCATCAGAATAGGGCAGACGGATTTTAACGTCATCTGCGTATATGAATACTGTTGAGTTGAATATGATTTGAGGGAGGTCATTCAAAAAGAGAACAAACAACAACGCACCGAAATGACTGCCCTGTGGGTCTCCAGAAGTCACGTTCACAACTGCTGACTGTTCATTATTAACGAGAGCGTAAGTTGAAGTCGGCCCTGCTCGACTTCGATATACCCGTTACTCAGAGTAAGGTTGCCCAAATTGTGGGAGCGGTAACTCTTCAATCGTTTATCTGATCGAAAAATGATGTATGGCGGATCGATAGGTAATGATGATTTAAATATATGTCTAGAAGGTTCGAACAATCAATTTTCAAAATTGTGAGAGATATGAGTTTTTTTCATATTGCGGGGGCGAGAGGGGGCGTGGCAAAAATTTGAAACAAACTTGATCTGCGTGCAGAAAATACAAGTCTACACTGAAAAAATGGTAGCTCTAGCTCTTATAGTTCCTGAGATCTAGGTGTTCATACAGACAGACAGACGGACAGACGGACAGACGGACAGACGGACAGACGGACAGACAGACAGACAGACAGACAGACAGACAGACGGACAGACGGACATGTCTATATCGACTCGGCTATTGATGCTGATCAAGAATATATATACTTTATGGGGTCGGAGATGCTTCCTTCTGCCTGTTACATACATTTGCACGAACTTAGTATACCCTTTTTACTCTACGAGTAACGGGTATAAAAAGTACTCGTTGTGTACGATTAGATAGGTAAGATAATATCCAGTTCAGTAAGTTTGGTGGGAAGCCCAGAAGTGACAGTTTGCGGAGAAGAAGGGGATGGTTTACCGAGTCGAAGGCCTTACTAAAATCAGTAAAGACAACATCAGTTTGCGATCGGCACTGAAAGCCGCGGTTTATGAGTGATGAAAACTCAGGAAGATTGGTTGTTGTCGAACAATGTTTGACAAATGAATGATGGGAAGGAGATATGAGGTTGCTTCAGAGGTGTTGCAGTTTGCGAGGTAATCATCTGTTCGAGCTGCTTTGGGATAGCAGAAAGTTTTGCAATGCCCCGTAATTCTCAACGACCAATCTAGACCATTTTTATGAAGTGAAATGATATATGATTCATTTTAAATCACTTGGAGACAAGACTAATCCAGTGGAGAGAAGGAATAATAGCGAATTAGTAAAACTGTTTTGGGTCGTTACGGAAATGTATTCTGCATTATGAAAGGTAGTTGGAATAGCTTTGGTTATTAATAATGAGAAATTCAAAACGAACTAAAGAAGAAGAAGCGAAGTCAATAGAGGAACCGGACTTCTGAAATTTTTTTAAAAGTCTAGATTTATATTGAATGGGAGAATTTTCTTCAGGGCCAACTTTAATTAAAATCCAGAAACTTCATTTCTAATATTTATATTTTAATTTTTCTTACATTTCTATATTACGATTGTTTTAAGACTTAGAAATTTTTACATTTAATTTAAGGGTTTATATTTACCACTGAAAATTTTTCTGCTTGTTAGAAATTTTTTCTATATCTTATACATTAGGAAATGCCCATTTCCAAAAAATTGTTTACAAGGAGTAAATTTTTGAAGTTGCACCAACACAATCTAAATTTCTCTACGACCATCCTAAGTCTCAATTTTTAAACAATCCTAATTCCAAAACATTTTTTGTTGCTCAAAAAAATTTGATTTTCAAAAGGCCATAAAATTCCTTTATACTAAGCCAAGGTGCTCCCTACCTATACCAACTTTTAATTTAAAAAATGTATACCCTCTAACGGTAAAACACATTTTAGAACTCTGTTGGCTTATCATTTATTAGCATGTTTAAATCGTTTAACGTAGGGGTTTTTTAATGGAACGAGAAAAATACATCATTTTATTTGCTTACTTTGCTTACTTACTTCGCAAACACAACTTTTTCTTCACTTGAAGCTGGAAAAAATTGGTTCAAAATATATCGCCGTTCAAGATATTGTGCAAGCTGAATTATGTAATGCACGAACGAAATTCAGATGGTTCTATCAAATCTATGGCCCTTTGATCTTATATTGAAAGATTTTGGTAAATCTTAACGGAATACGATTAAAATATCAAGTAGCGACTCGCAGTCTTGCTTAGGTTTTGAGAAATTTAATTATTTAAATAATATATATTCAAAAAATATTTGCATTAATTGGCCATTGGTCATGTGCGCCGCTGTTGGCATTGATCAATTCTGCTCAGCTGATCTTAAGAATTCACCAAATGGTCTCAACTTTGAAATGCGCGATTGTAATGTCTGTTTTTGTAGATTTTGTGAGGAGCTACAGTATGGCCTCAACACTCAGAAAAAAATCCGTTCAAAATGTTCCGAAAACCGTGTTTTTCGTTCTCAATAGTAGGGTAAGTCCGTTTTTTCTTATACTGAGAACGGTGGGCTTAAGGTAAGAACGCTTTTATTGAGACCGGACGTTCCGCGTTTAAGAACCATTCGGTATTGTTATTGGAACGGAAAAAATTGTATTGCTGACCTCCCTCGCACTCCCACCGTTCCACCCTTTCTTCACTTATAGCCCCCTTATCTAAATCAAATGCCGCAATGAATCAAGTTTTCTAATATATTGGGTCGTTTTATAGTACTGGAAATAACTAACGTCACTTTAAACAGCCATAACTTACCAATGCGGGCTGAGCAAACTGGTATACCTTGTTTGAAAGTACTCTGCAAACACTATGTACCACTATATTTATGAGGAGGATATATAAATTGGATAACAAGCAATGGGCAAAAAAATATGCTTACGAATGTAACGTACGTAACACAGGAAATGCCCATATAATATATCTTAAAAAAAGAATTTGATTCTGCTTATTTCTTAAGGGTGAAATTTGAAAATGTAAGACTTTTTCTGAGTGTTTGCCAGTTGAAATATATATTTGAAATAATCATAAATTGATAAGATAAATAAAAAGATGAATAATAAGAATCCGAAACAGTAGGGGCATTAGCGGTTCGGTTTTTCCGTTCCGGCTTTCATAAAAACTTATAAATTATGAATAGGTTAATTAATGTGACCACAGGACTTGAAAGTCTAAACATATCTTTCATAATACACTTTTATCCAAATATTTTCTGATCAAGAAGGGAAAACGGATAATTGATAACACTAGGCAACAGCCAAGCTGCCTTATGGTCGAAACCGATTGTTTTCGATAGGTATGGGCTCCCAATAGCCGAAAAATATAGCTTCAGATTTTTCTGTGTTAAATATTATTTTTGAAGATTTCTGCAATTTTTATTTAGGACGTTTTTTGTCAGTGGTTTTACATATTTCGCCATTGCTTTCGTTATCCTACACAGATTTGAAAATGTATTATTCAAATCACTCCCAATAAATAGGCCTTTAAAAATAAGTTAAAAGCACTTTATAACTTAAGTTTATAGTTTTCAAGAAATTTAGTTCAAAACTTAAAAAAATTTAAATTTTAAGAAATTAAATTTTTACAAATTGTTGCAGAGTTTTGTATGGAATCCCACCCGAAGCCAGGCTTACTCACATGGGTATATCTCGGACATTTTTCACATTGTTTTACTATTTGCTATTTTATACTTTTGAATGCTACGAAGTTTGTTTAAGTTTTTTATACTAAAAACTGAATATTTGTAACCTTCAAATTAAATTATCGTCAATAAGTATCTACTATAATGTATATAAAATTTATTTAAGACCTTTAAAAAATATCTTAAGAAAGTGATGACTCATGTATTCAAATAGTATCCGCATTGTTAAAGAGCTCCGGCTTGTATCAAATGGAAATTGTCAATTACTTACTCCTATGTGCGCATCAACTCCTACTTCAAAGTAATTGAACTCACTGTCAAGGCTGGTTATGATCTTCTCCAAAGAAAAACTGCATAAACAGAAATGCATATTCCCCCACCAACTTTTCTCGAGATAAACAAAAACCCAGACTCTTTATAAACAACCTCCCGGACACAATTAAGTTCTGGTAAGTATAACAGAAACCATGCATATCAAACTGCCTTTTCGTGTTCCTTGGGGACCTGTACACAAGGAAGTTAAACATAAGCTAATGTTTATATAGTGCAACGGGTCGGCCATAAGGTACCTCGGGGGCATTAATCAGAGCACTTATGGTTACCCCGCTGAATGGATCAATGACCGCATTGACATCTGCTTTAATTCCGCGCCATGAATAACTCCCTGTTCCTGACCACAAATCGATGAATGTTCGAGGAACACTGGCGTCACATGTCACGAAATGCTTTTGCGAAACGAACGTTTAAATCAAATATAATAAAATAATAACATTTTCCAGAAGGCACTTGGCTGTCGTTTAATTGACACTTTCGACTGTTCGGGGGCTGACTGAATGACTGACAGTCCCATCCATCCACCTGTCAAGCGTTTGCCGAACAAATTAGTTAAAAGGGAAAATGCTTTCTCGCTTTTTTCTTTATTTGCGTGAAAAATTCTCTCCATTCGACGCATTGTCTGTCATTTTCGATGTTGAACGAATTTATTTTTATTTACTTTGATTGCACTTTTTTACAGGCTTTCAATTTGTAGCACACGCTGAATGACTTTATTTATCGCATTATGTGGGATATTGCCAAAAAAAAAAAAAAACATAGAAAAAGAATAAAAAAGGGTTGACCCTAAGGGCGGTCTGTTCTGGACAGTTGACAACTTGATGTGATGCTGCATGTACGAAAGGAAGGGGGATTTTTTTAGGCAAGGCGTGATAAAAACGCGTGAAATAATTATAGATAATCAGGACTGAAATTTTTTATCAAAGGGTGAAATCTCAATTGCCAACTAAGCGAATCGAAAGGGCTGAAGTGGTGGGCGGAGCTGATAGAAAAAAAGTTTTAAAGCGATTAAACTTCATTTGAAAGTTGCAGTTTTTGAGGCTCTGACGGTTGTACGGATTGTGGGCTTTTTTAACAAATATGTAAATTTTTATGTTATTCGGCGAGAAGAAAAAGATGCCTTCAACTGTTCTGAAGTTTTTAAAACACTTGCAAAAGCAAATTAAATTCTTGAAAAATAAAAAGAAAATTTTCTGAAATATCCAGCTGATCTAAATCCTACATGTTGAATTGTTTGGTCACCTTTACTTTATTAACCATTTCAAGAATGAATCACTGTGATTTTTGCCATTATTTTCATTAAATTAGAATTTAATAAGCAATTACTCGTCGGGGTCACCAAAATGCATATGCAGCTTTACCGCTATGGCTTCAGCTTTTTTTTTGACCTGAGCGAAATCTAAGAAAAATCGTATCATTAAAATTATCTGCATATGAAATGAAGCAGTACTGTACCGATCAAATGTAAGAGAATCATTCAAAAGAATTTAAAATTGCTGAACATATATATTTTGGTAATACGATCATGGAAAATGTTAAATTTTTTACTAAGTAAAACATTTTTATTACAATTATTACCTTTAACACAATTCCTAAGTATTGCACATTTGTCCCAAATCTGATTTTTATTTGGCATAATTTAAACTGAAACTTAGAAAAAGATATGAGCTCACTTCTCGAAAGAGAAAAAAAAAAAAACAATTATGCTATAGAAAAATATTTTAAATTTTGTTGAGTGGACATACATAAATGTAAGCTGCATCTTCGAGTAATTCCTTTTCAAATAACTTGTCTCAAGTGGATTTCCACACCAACTGTTTTCTCCAAGTGCAAACAAGTCCCACCTCTAATCTCTAAAGTAAAAACAAAAGCCAATGCAAATTTATCTAAAACTGGCAAACAAAATACTGTTGGCACATAATTTTTGCACATTTAGCAGAGTTTGTGAAACTAAATAATAGATAAGTAAAACTGAAAACTGCAAATGAAAATATTAACATACATGGCTCGAAGGACCAAAGCCGGAGCGAAGACCAGCAATTAACACACTCGAATCTCGAGTTATGCAAGCAGCATGCAGCACGCAGGCACTTTGATAGTTAGATAAACAAATACACAAATCCAAATACACAGCAGGGACAAAAGGAAGCCGGCAAGGACGTGCGCCAGGAAGCTGCAGCTGATAAGAGAGTGTTAGACAGATATAGAGACAGAGCGAGAGAGAGAGAGATGCAATTCAATGCCAATACAAATGCAAGGTAACATGCAAATTGACAGACAGGACGTTTGTCAGGACATGAGCAAACACAAACAAAAGGGAGAAAGAGATGATGGTAGAGTCAACACATGAATTGCATTAGTTGCACTGGACAGCTGGACGGACGGACAACTTGACATTTAACTTTGTTTTTAGGCGTTCACCAATTTTGAGAGAGAACTTCCCTATGCAAATGGCAACGATAAACTGTCAAATTGCTGCAATTTAACGCTTGATAAAAGCCGCCCAGGGGACAACTTCAGCTCATCAGTCAGGTAACCCAGACGCATGCTTTGTTCACAGTTTAAGCCATTGTATGCTGCAGTTGATCCCTTACAAAAGTCAAAAAGGGTTTCCGGATTCGGGTGCATTGCCTGTCAAAAATGGGCTGCGCTTGGGTTTTTGTTTGCCATTTCCTGGGGTGGCTTGACGTTTTCATTCGTAATTATGAAATGCAACCGAAAATGGAATTTCAACGACACTGAGCCATTTAAGCGATTTGCTTTTTTCTAAAACTCACAAGCGGAAAAACAAACAAAACATTTGCAAAAATTTTAGTTAACCCCCAGGCGAATGAGACACCAAAAAAATGTAACAAAACGCATAGTATGGTTTGGGAAACGACCAGTTGATACCCTAAAGGAACTTAAGTCATTTAATAAGACCAACTTTTGGCCAGCTAGGTAAAAAAAAAGTATTCAAAATTCGCTCCAATTTGAGATTCTATGCCCCGTTTTCTTCTTTCTTTCTTTTCCAATGGTGAATAAATCGACCGATTTTCAATGGATATATAAGGTGTAGCCTTTTAATGACTGAAAAAAGCCAGGCTGCAAGTAGGTGCAGAACCGAACCATTTAGAACCGGTTCGGTTTAGATTTTTTGTGTCTTTTGAACCGAACCCTGTATATTAATGATCTTCAAACGCATCCCCTAACCGGTCTCACACATTTTCGAAATTAAAGTCGTAAAAACATTTAAAGAACTTTTAAATATTATATGATATGCAGATGCCATCCAAAAGTTTCAGTATTATCATTAAGAATATGAATGCAGTAGATATCGTAGGGATATCGAGAACACCGATTAACTATTGGATCATCCACGGAAGTCCAATGTCGAATATCATAGTAAAGTTGGTTTCACAACCGAGTGGAAGACGAACAATATCTTTCTAAAAGCTTAATAGTGCATTAAAAAACAAATCCTATGCTTAAGTAAGATAATACTGACATTATTCGATCTGAAACTTTTAAGGAAAGAATGCAAAATTAGAAAAGACCCGACAATTGCAGAAGAAGGACTTAATCAGATGGAAACACTGAGACCCGACAGTAGATAGATTGCTGTTTTTAAAAAGGTGGTTTTTTATACTCTGTATTGAAGGTTCACAGAGTATATTGGGTTTGTGCAAATGTATGTAACAGCCAAAAGGAAGCAACTCCGTCCCTGTAAAGTATATATATTCTTGATCAGCATCAACAGCCGAGTCGATATAGCCATGTCCGTCTGTCCGTCTGTCTGTCTGTCCGTCTGTCTGTCTGTCCGTCTGTCCGTATGAACGAAGAGATCTCAGAGATGGTAAGAGATAGAGGTTTGAGGTGTATGGAACATATATTTCTTATACTTGCAGGCAGATTAAGTTCAGTTTTGATTTTTGCCACGCCCCCTGCCTTCCCCGCAAATTGAAAAAAACCTCATATCTTTCACAATTTTGGAGTTAGGTTGTTCGAACCTTCTAGACATATATTCTACTCATCATTTCTTATCAAGCCCCTATACATCGTTTTCCGATCAGATGAATGATAGTAAAGTTGCCACCCCGCAATTTTAAAAACACCTAAAATATCCCGCAATTTTGGAGTTAGGTTGTTTGAACCTTCTAGACATATATTCTACTCATCAATACTTATCGAACCCCCATACATTGTTTTCCGATCAGATGAGCGATTGTAGAGTTGACACCTCCACAATTTGAAAAAATCTAATATCTTCTATAATTTTAAAGACAGATTGTTTGAACCTTTTAAGCATATATTTTTATCGTCATTACTTATTGAACCACCATACACCGTTTCCTGTGCAGATGAACGATATTCGAGTTATTCGATTGGGCATCGCTGCCCGTAATCGTGATGGGCAGCACTTGCACAGTTTGTATGACCCCACACTTTAAAATTATTAGTTATATACAAACAGGTACAGAGTATATTACAGTCGGGCTTGACCGACTTTCTTACTTGTTTTAAACTCTTCTTTTTGATAGTCGCGTGAGGACCCTTAATGGATCATTAATTCTTTTCGAAAGTCTCAAAAAAATAGTTGTAAGAAAAAGAAGAGCTAAAGCGATGCAACGCTTTTCGTGACGTTGATTTTCTAAATACAGTTTTCTAATTAGTGGTTCGGTTCGGTTCTGTTCAGAACCGATTTGCATCCCTGGTTTAAAGAACTAAGAAAGACGGTAATATATATCCTCCTGCTTAATTTGTGAAAGATTTTTGATACATTTATCTAAGATGGCTGATTCGTTCAATTCGGCAGCTTTCAGTACATTTGCTGAATATTGGTACTTGGTATAATTGATATACTGCAGTCTTTTATTTTCCACGCTCTCTCTCGCCCATTTCTAATAAAACCGCATACTGATTACTTTTAAATGTAGCGCCACACAAACAGTGTGAAATGATGCCCATCGTTGTTTTCGGTATTAGTTCCCGATTTTTAGTATTAATGCATTTTTCGTAAATTTTTGGTATTATGTAGTAAATTTATTATTTTGAATAAATTTTTGAATTTTTTTGAATTTTGGTTTAGCTATCCTTGACATTTTATAGATTTAAAGAAATTTGATTCAATTACCTACCCACCCATCTACCCTCGTATACCCCGTAGCAGAAATGAACCAAATCCTCACAGGTCGCACTCATGTTGTTGACTGTCTATCCGTCTGTCCCTCCATCTAAGTAGATGTCAGTTATTCTCTCGCTAAGGCTAAAAATCTGTTACACACTTCGCATTTGCAGCTTGCCAAAAAATCTCACTCATTCATTCATTTCATTCATTTCGTTTCGTTTATCCCTTTTATGGCTTGTTTGGGGATTTTTATTATTACAATGACGTAGTCTCTAGCTACATTCGCCTTGTCCATGTTTATTTATAACTTGCAATTGTAATTAGGATTATTTTTTTTTTTACGTATTTGCACAGTTGTTAGAGAGGAACCAAGGACAAGAATACGGGGGAAAAAAAAACAAACATATTTCTGCATTTTGATGATAGGCATTAAAGTATTTGTCCAGACGGCTTATTAGAAAGTATCTAGTTAATAGAATGGGCACATGATGCGGCTATGATTATGGTAAGAGACATAAGTACAACAGCTGTTGTGGATTTGGGTAAAGTCGAGATGGAGAAAATGAAGAGAAAATAAGAATAAGAAAATGTTTGGAGGGAAATGTTGATAGGCTGTAATAATGATTTTAACACAGCGTAGTCCGAGAAGTACTTTGATTTTGGTAGAAATTAACAGCAGTTAATTTTAATACTCTAAACCAGCGGTGAGCACGAAATTTAAGTTTGGGAGCAGTCCAACAACAACAATAGGAAAAATAACTTTTGGGTACGACTTTTGAAGAATTATTTCATTTAACTTTTATTTCGTCTGAAAAATTCTAATCACATTCAACATTAGGTGCCAAAACCAAAAAAATTCGAAGAGAATTATAAAAGTCATTAGGTCATTGGGTAATAAATACATAATTAAAGGCCTTGCTTCTTATGCCAGGCACGATTCCACCTAAAAATGCGCTAATCATGCGCTTAACCCACAAATTTATCCCATCACACAAATTTCAATTACTTAGTAGAAAAATCCATACACACACACACACACACACACTCAATTCCCTTGACAAGCTTCCTCCAGCCATATGAGGCAAATCCTAAAAAATGATGGCGAATAGTGCGTGCTCAAAAACCGATCTGGGTGATTAATGAAAGAGTTTTTCGACGACGAAAAAAAATCGACGCACAGAGTTTGTTTTTTGGAAGAAATTAACAAGTGGCCGGGGCCATTGGTCATGTCAGCTTAGCGTAAGGGATTTCCAGTTGAAGTTCTTTTGAGGGGGTTAGAAGGTGAACTTAATCTTACCCCGCTGGGTCACTGAGGCGAGTCGTGGTTGGCCATGATGGTCTCAGTTACTGGATTACAGGAAGTGGTTAGAGCTGGAGTGTAGAATTAGGCATTGACATTCAATGTTTTAACACCAACTTGTTTGTTGGCATTCTCCCCCCTCTCCACCCTGTGTGCACACCATTTGTTGTCATTTGTTGTTTTTCCCGTGATATCCGCTGCAGAATTGCATTGCCGTAGCTTAACTCCCTGACCAAAAATTTGATTCAATCCATTATTTTTATTTGCTGCTTGCCTTCCTCCCTAAATACAATTTTTTTCCTTCTGCATTTCCATTTGGATTTTCCCATTGTTTTGGTTGGCAAACAACCCTGATGTTTCTCAATTTTAGTCCCAGGTGTATTTGTTTGATATATTGCGCAGTTATTGCACAAAGCGCAAAAAAAAAATAAAACTACTAAAATCCTTGGGAATGCATCATGTGCGTAACGTATGTTGTAATTCTATGCATTATTGTTGTTGTTGTTGCAATTTGGTGAATTAATGTAATGCGATTTAATGGAGAGTTCAATTACAAAAGCGAAGAGTTCAATGTAGGAGGAAATTTTAAGCTATTTAACTAATTTAAAATTTTATAACTTAAACAGCATAAAATTTGAATTTTAGAAATTAGCACCTAGCCTGCCTCTCTGATAACCGTTACCGTTCTAAAGACATACATAGAGACACTACGGCGCAAAGTGGCGCCCGTAGATTACAAATATGCTACCGTGAATAAAATCAGATTTTTATATTAGAAGAACGCTTCAAAGTTGTCCGATTTTCAGCTTTCAAAAAAACACACAATTTTTAGGTATTTGGCCCGCTTTTGGGTAGAATATCGCAAAAACTATTGATTAATTAATTATTTATTTTTATTATTTTATTATAATCTTTTTCAGTTTTCTTTGTGTTTTTCCAAGTAAATCGTTATACCAACTGTGAATTTTTAAAAAATGTTTCAACTTTTTTGGAAAGCAAAAAAATTATTATGACTTCTTGTAGCTGCCATAGAACGGGTCGGTTAGATAATGAGTTTTAGTAGGAAAAACTTTTTTGTTTTTAATGTTAGCTCTCTTAAACTCAGCAATTATGACTAATATATGTTTTGAAACTGTTTTGACTTTTGGTCAAAGTCGGGTAACTGCATCGTATAGATGCAATTGGACTGATTGGTTAGAAAATAGATTTTAGTAGGAACAATTTTTTCTTTTCAATGTAAGTACATATTTAATATATTCAGTCGAAAAATTGTTCTAAGTGAGAAAATTTTTTGATTTTAATGGTAGGGCAGTCGAGCGCGTTTTTCACTTGTATTATAACTTCCGCACAGTGGAAGTTAGCTTGGCCTTCTCATTGGTTTTCTTTTCGTAATGTCACAATTGCCTGTGTCGACTGAGCGGCGTCAAATTAAGGAAATAACGGGTTGGGCTGGCTGATCCATAAGTGCTATGGGCTGACCACCGCTGGCGTAATGTGCCCTCTTCCCTGCAATCGCTTCTGTGGGGTGCGTATTTTTAAATTCAGGAACTCCATTCTTGTCTTGAAAATTGCCGCAATTCCGTTTATGCCTATAGTATCGTTCAAATATTTTTTACATTAAAGCTTATACTCTGGTAAAGGCCTTGCCCTGGCCTACGCATTTTTTCGAGAAGATCTATATCTCTTTGATCAACAATTCGTGGTTGATTTTACGCGTGCCTTGGTTCTCGAAAGAGTGCAGCCGGTGAGCTTACAGGTTTTTTGAGCCTCCTCATATAGATAAGATGCAAGTTGGGGGTTGACATATACTCGAAGTTGCTTTAAAGACCTTGAGCTTTGCTTTGCTTCCGACACCTTTTTTGCTTTAAATGAACTTCACGCACTATTTATAGCAATATTGGCATCCTTGAGACTTTAGCGCAAATGTTTAGAAAAATTTGGGGTCAATAGTATACCCAGATACTTGTACTTTTTGACTATTTCAATTATCGCATCGTTTAACGTACTCTTCTTATTTCTTGCTGATCGGACTATTGAATCCTTAACGCACATTATTTCGACTTGTCGAGATTTATTTGTAGTTTTCATGTTTCATATTTTGTCCGCCAATAGCAACGAGCAAAGGGCTAAGAAGGCTGCCTTGTTTTAAACCGCTTTGAGCTCGGAGGCGATAAGAATTTTTTATGAGAGTCAAGTCGCCATAAAACACTTTTGCTCATTATCATATTACTTGGTATCGGATAACGACTGCCATGAATTCCTTCAAGAAATGGCAGGGCAATCCGAAATACTCCTTATGAGGGCAATTGCACAGCAGACGAACTCGTAGGACCTTTTTTTCGATGAGGAACTTGTCGGTATGTCCATGGCAACGTGCTGGCTTAGTACACAAGACACATACATGCTAAAAACTTTTCAAAATTTCAATCAGTCACTCAGGGTTCATCAAGACATCCGAATGGACCTAGTCTCCAAATAGTTTCTGTCTCTAGGAACTCCACGTTTTTCATACAGCCTCACTCATGGAACCACAATGGGCGAACTTAATGAAGTCAGTAAGGAAGATACCCTCCAGTAACCCCCTTAACCTAACCTTGTGTGGGTATATTGAATAAAAAAATAGAAGGCTAACATCGGCTACGCCGATTTTTTAAATACCCTTGCAGTTTTTGAAAGGCGCTACCATTGATAACAAAAAAGTTTTTCTTACTAGAATAAGTTTTTAGACCGATCGTTCCTATGGCAGCTATATGCTATAGTCACCCGATTTTTATAAATTTTTCATGAATTGTGTGGAAGCATATAAAACTTATATATACCACGATTGGTGACTCTACGATGGAAAACAAAAAAGTTTTTCCCACTGGAACTAGTTTTGGAACGACCGTTTATATGGCAGCTATATGCTATAGTCATCCGATTTTAATAAATTTTTCCAGAATTGTGTGGAAGCATATAAAACTAATATATACCACGATTGGTGATGCTACGATGGAAAACAAAAAAGTTTTTCTTTCTGGAACTAGTTTTTGCACCGTCCGTTTATATGGCAGCTATATGCTATAGTCATCCGATTTTGATAAATTTTACCAGAATTGTGTAAAAGCATATAAAACTAATATATACCACGATTGGTGCAGCTTAGATGGAAAATAAAAAAGTTTTTCCTAGAAAAACTAGTTTTTGGACCGATCGTTCCTATGGCAGCTATATGATATAGTCATCCGATCCGGCCGGTTCCGACAAATGTGCAGCGTATTTGTATTTAAAGACTTTTTGCAAAGTTTGGTCAAGATAGCTTTAAAACTGAGGGAGGAGATAGCATAGAAACAGACGGACAGACGGACTGACGGACAGACGGACGGACGGACAGACGAAAATGAACTCAGCTCGTCATGCTGATCAAGAATATATATACTTTATGTGGTCGGAAATGCTTCCTTCACTGCGTTACAAACATCGTGACAATTTTAATATACCCTCTGCAAGGGTATAATAATAATCAGATCCAAAGGATAAATCCAAATGAAAGGCCCAGAAGGTTTGATATCTATAATCACTTCTTAAGCAAACAGTTAGATTCAATTGGGCATTGAGTGGGCAGATTCGTGTGAGAAGAATTTCATTTTTTCGTTGCATACTTTATTAGATTGGCCTTGTTACTATATATCGTGCTTAATCCAAGAAATTGAGTAGTTCATTAAAAAATTTTAACGGTTGATTTACATTTATAAATAATTTTTACTTTATTTAGGTAAACATAAGTAGAAAAAATTCTTGAAATTTTTGGTATCATTGGGTATATATATTATCTCTTTGTGGGAATAACAGTTATTGCTTACGAACAAACGGCTATTATCGGATAATGGACAGGGTAATGGATTAAGTTTCTATATAAAATGTATTCTATATATTCTTTTGTAATTTTTTTTTAAGTAACATACTTGTATGTTAGAAGTATTAAATAATTTAAAGTGGACTTTCTCAACTATCAAATAATAAACTGTATTTGTTATCATATTGAATAATAAATAAAGGAGTTCTGAGTTACCGATTTGAATTCCGAATCCATTAAGTGTTTAGCAATCAGGCTTGACTTTCTCATTAACAGAATTGTTATTTTGTATCACTTATAAATAATTTAGTTTTTATCTAGAATATTTTAATGATCTGAATACTTAAATGTTTAATTCCCCACCAAAGTGCCTATCATTCATTAGTGTATACGCCCCTCTCCATACATGTCAATACATTTACCCAACCAATTCATATTTCTCATTATTTACCGCCATCTCACTGAAAACTCAATCAATCTAACACACTTGACCACTCAGACTGACCCAACATATGTCGCTATAAATTTCTTTTTGCCCAATAAACAAACTCATATTATAACCATAGATGGCAAATTATGTCGACCCTTCAAATTTTTGCCCAAAAACAAATAAAAGAGGAAGAAGCCAAACAAAAATAATGGCGATATTTCAAACACCCCCTCCAGCTAGGACAACTTTTGCGGCAAATCAAACCGAGTAGCAAAATGACAGATCGACGAACTTGGTGGCCAACAATTAAGTTTCCACATGAACGGCATTTAATGTGCAACTGATTTTCAACATCTGTTTTCATTTTTGGACCGAAAAGTCAATGAAAAGGAAACGGTACAGACGATGTCGCGTCTTCTAAATTTGGAAATGCAATAAAGTGTCAGAAGGCATAATTTGGATAAAGAAGAAAAAAACAGAGGAGCACGTGTATTGTGGTGCTGCACTTGCCACTGAAGTTGGAGTTTTTATCTTTTACAGCGGCGTTAATTAGCCGCAGCCACTTGATGTCGACTTGCCACAGCTGCTAGAAGGGGGGAATCATATAAATACCCTTACACAAAGAACACCTTTCGGTTCATAAATGTACACTAAGGGAAAAAATATCATACCTATTTTAGGTATGGCCGTGCTTGAACTTGGATCTTGAACTTCGTATGACTGTTTTCTATAGAAGCTATTTCTCTCAGTGTAGAGGGATATTCTGGTCAGGGTTAAATCCTTGAGGCATGTCTGACTGCTGGCACTCTTCTGGTTGCAGTGTCAAAAGTGCTCGACGGCGACAAGTCGCCAAAACACTTTGCTTTGCTCATTAAAATTCATCCAAGCAGATTATTAACATTTGCATCTAATTTGCATTTGTAAGATACATGGCCGACAATTATGTGGATCGGAGTTTGGTGGTAGTCAGAGTTGGACTTATTTATGCATATGATTCTACAAGAACAACTACAACACACACACACACACACATTGGCAGTTGCATAAATTATTCAAAAGAGGCTGAGTGGTGGGTTCAACGAGGTTAAGTGTAATTAAATTATCAAATTATTGCCAAGTCTTAGGTTGCAGTTTATAATCCATCCTGCTCCTCCTCTTACTCTCCCTCACTCTCTGTCTTGGCGTATGTTTGTGCCATAAACAAGTATTAGGCAAAGTTTCAATTAGTTTGGCTTTAAGTGGACTCTTAATAGCACCGATTGGGCAACAACTTCACATCAAACTTTAATAAATGTTGCCAAATCAAATAGACAATGGCTTGGGACCGGAAAACTTTAACAACAAATTAAATCTAACCACATCGTCTGGCCAATAGTTTCGGTTTAGACTTGATTCCCCCAGAGTATGGCACTAAAGTAGGCTACATATTTCATAAACTGTCTTGCATTTTGCATAAGTTTTGTGTGGTTATTGATGGGTCGAAGTGTGTGGGCAGGCAAACTTAAGGGTATGTGGCAAGTGGAGGCGGAAGTGCGGTAGCAAGATAGCTTCCTTTCGCAGAATGACAATTAAAAAGGCTGAAACACAAACACCCTACAAATTGACCTACAAAATGTCATTGTAAAGTGTTTCTGTGCAATTTTTAAAATGTGGATGTAGTATTCATTGTTTCTAAGCTATTTCCTCCCGCAGTTTTAAAGCTATATAGAAAAGCTGCCAGAGAAAAAATCGGTCCGAAAACTAAACTGTTTTGTTTTCCATCGTACCGTCACCAATTTTGGTATATATTAGTTTTATAAGCTTCCACACAATTCATAATTGATCAAAGTTGAACAATTTCCTACCGCTGCCATAGAACCGATCGGTTGTAAAATTGATCTTAGTGACAAACTTTTTATACACTCAATGATTTTGAATTTATAAATATCTGATATTTATATCCTATATATATTCTACCGGTTAAATCAGTTGGAGTGAAGTTTTGCAAGTGAATTAAAACTTCGGCACAGTCGAAGTTAGCTTTGCATTCTCATTTTTGTTTTCATGAGAACGTTCTTAAGCTCAGGAATTATGAATATTATATGCTTCTGAACAGTGTTACATAATTTGCTTTAAATTGGATGACTATATCGTATAGCTGCTATTCTATTTTGGCCCATTCTTCAATAATATTCTTTTAGAGCTCGTCCAAAAGTATCAAATTTACGCTTATTGTAAGAAGGGATTTACATGATGAAGCTTAACTTCATGAAGTTTTCCTAGTAGGCGAGAGATTTAAATGTATTTTTTACTATTTGTTTAAAAGGTCTGAAAGATTTTCTCTAAATTCCACGCCTACTAAGAAAACTTCATGAAGTTTGCTTCATGGTGTAAATCCCGACTAATACACTTTGCTTGAAAGTAGTCTCCAAACATTCTCGATTGGGTTAAGCCGGGACTACAAGCGGGCCACCCTAAAATAAAAATTTGTCGGTCCTAGAAAAACTGATTTGTCGCTTTGGAAAAGTGGATTGCAGCGATATTCTGCTGAAAAGTACACTCGTCCTCCCAGTATTTTTCTTCAACCTCTATTAATGCATCGTCCATAAGACTGATGTGCATCAAAGATGATACGAAACATACAGGTGATTTTCCGGGGTGTCGAAATGCAGCCGCCGAAATTGCGCGCCTAGCAAGACTTGCGTTCACGGCGTAAATCACGCCAGTACATCAGTTTTCCGTCAGGACCACACAAGTTTAATTTGTTTCCATCACTAAAAATTCGCTTGTCCAGAACTGGAATTTTTCTGAAATATTATACGAGCCGTATTGTGCCTGGGCAAAGGTAAAGGTTTCCACACCATTTTTTCATATCTAATGTTTTTATCGGAACATAACATTTGCTCTATGCGACGGGGGTGATCAAATTTATAAATATCTGACATCTATATCCTATGTATATTCTATCGGTTAAATCAGTTGCAGCGAGCTTTGGCAAATGTATCAAAACTTCAGCACAGTCGAATTTAGTTTTGCCTTCTCGTTTTTATTCAAAATAAAATTAAAATATCTAATTAAACTTTAAGATAACAGAAAAATAAATTTTCAAGATATGTTTTTGACTGATTACACAGGGCAACAGCCATTTCGGTCTGGCCTTCTGGATGCAAAATTCTGTTCCTGTTCTGTGCCCTGATTCCAAAACTGGTCTCGGTTTTTTTCCATCAGCTCTTGTTTGCGAGAAATCGCGGAAAAACCATTTTGCTGTTTTTTACCTTATAGAAAATTATGGGGGTCACACCAAGCACAAATTTGTAGGTTTATAAGTTTTATGCGGTACTACATACATCAATGCAGCCATAAAAAATCAAGCGAGCCGCGTCAGCAAACCCGAAAGTGACTAAATTGGACCTTGAAGATAATTTTTTCTCAATTTATAGCAAATTTTTCAAAATAAACCGTCATCCACAACCTAGTGCATAAATCGTAAAATTAAAGAAACTATTTTAGCATATAGCCTAACACATCCGCTATTTTTACGAATTTTGTTGCACTTTTATCAGCTTGTTGGACTAAGCTACAGCCGTTTTTTCACGAAAAAGTGAATTAAATTTTATGGCAGGACTACTTGATTAATTCACAAAATGTGTATAGGAAATATTAAAAGGCTACTCGATTTAGCATAGTTCTATACATTTTAATAGTCAAACAAATGGCTACAATAACATTCTGGCCGGCTAACCAACAATGAAAGCACAAAATTCGTAAAATACGATATGTAGCTATATGCTAAATATTGTTGTAATTTTACGTTTATGCACTAGGTGTATGACGGTTTATTTTGAAAAATTGCTATAAATTGAGAAAATATCTTCAGGTCCTTTAGTCACTTCGGTTGATGATGCGGTTCGTTGTTTTTTATGGCGCATTGATGTATGTGGTACCGTATAAAACTTATAAACCTACAAATTTGTGCTTGGTGTGACCCCCATAATTTTCCATAAGGTAAAAAAACAGCAAAATGGTTTTTCCGCGATTTCTCGCAAACAAGAGCTGATGGAAAAAAACCGAGACCATTTTTGGAATCAGGGTACAGAACAGGAACAGAATTTTGCATCGAGAAGGCCACACCTCACAAAAGTGTTCATTTTGTTGCCCTGTGTTATTTTCTAAAGGTATACTCAAAAAATGTTGTTCTTAAATTTTAAATTTTAAGATTAAATTTTAGGCAAACAGTACAAATGATAGACAATATTCTTTAAAAATTCAGACTGCCTAAAACAAAATACACAAAATTGCCTAAAATTTAGGAGGATTTACCTAATTTTTTCTAAAGTTTTTTTTTTTGAATTTTTTTATTAATTTTATTTCGCCCAGCACTACAAGAACAGAGTTTACTTATTTTCATTGGGCTAGTCAGTCGTTAAGCCGTTAAAAACGAAATTCACCGTGAAAAATGTCTATCGGATAGTTGTCGAGATTATATTTATAATTGTTTTTTTTTTTCAAATTTTTTGAAAGGTGCCGTCATTTAAATTCTCATAACTTAATTGTTATTGCTCCGATGTAAAAGTTCTAAAAAGAATTAAGCAGAAAAAACTTGCTGAAATATTTCGTACTCAGACAAAAATGTTATAGGGTGATGAGTTTTAATTCTATGGGCTTAAATTTATAAAAATAAAACAACTTTTTGCTGATTTTTAAAATATATCGGACGTAGAATACTTGTAAATGCATTAAGATCAACCAAAGTGAATTGTTTTTTTAATTTAACAGTAAAGAATATTTGATTTTCTTTTAAAAAAGCCCTTAAACGTGGAAATCGGACATAAAATGGCTTTTGCGGAAAAAAAAATGTTTTGATTTTTGTGGTGTGGTTGATTGGCTGACACTTTTAAAAATAAAAATGATAAAAAAATCTCCCTAATGCACAAACCCGTATTTTTCTAAAGTATACCCATGGGTTCTGCAAATCTCTTTCGACCCAAAATCGACCCAAATCGTATGGGAATTGGGTCGTTTTTGGGTCGAAAGCAATTTGTGGAACACCTGGGATCCTTTTAAACACGAAAATCGAAATGAAAAATTAATCGAGGTATTATTGAAAAACTATTTTCACGATTTTTTCATAATATGCCCATGTTTAATTTCTTATAACTTCTATATTTGAACACCGATTTGAAAATTCTAAAAACTTATAAAAAAAGTAAAATATTTGATCAAGTTTTTTCTCCTAATTCTTTTTAGATCTTTAAAATCGAAGCAAAAACAAATAAGATATAAGAATTTAAGTGGAGGCACCTTTATTAAAATCGAAAAACAAACGATTATCCATCAAATTTCGATGACTTGCGGATAGAATTTATTTCAGGGCGATTTTTGTTTTTATACTTTAGAAAAAGTTGGTTTGGTCCATAGAAGAAAAATCGACTTCCATTTTGTCGAGCAGTGTAAATTTGTTAAGAACGAGCACTTTCAAGGCTAGAAAGTATGTTTTTACTTTACTTTAAGAGCTTATCAAAATGTTGCGCTCCACTCTTACCCACCCTCAGAATACTTGGCCATTGCTGGACAAATGTGTTTGATTCTCTTATCTTATAATTGTATTATTAATTTTTCTTATCTTTTCGTTTGCCCACGGTTGACAACTTGGCTTTACATTTAACACAAATTAATGTTATTATCAATTTCATTATATATAAACATAGCAAAAGTACACTTATTAATAAAGCATAAATATCAAGATTATGGGCAGCAATAAATCCCATATGAACCAAAGGACTTTGCAAATGTTTCGCTCCATGATGTCTAAGGACATATTCGGTCCAATACAGAAACGTTTGTCGTGCAGTTAAGGGTCGATCACGATAGAGTGCAGAAAAAGAACCCACTGTTTGAGCATATTTGGGATTTTCCAGAACTTCCTGTATTGCCTCATGAAATGACTGCTCTTCTAGCTTTAATAGTTCCAAACTGAGGCCAAATCCTTGACTAACCATGACATCGGCATTTCCAGGTTGATCACCAAATACAGGCAAGGCCAACATGGGTTTGCCATGATATTGAGCTTCAGTTAAGCCGCCTTTGCCCGCATGGGTAATAAATAATTTGATTTTGGGATGAGCTAAGATATCATCTTGTGGCAACCATTTGGAGTATAAAATATTGGAGGATATTCCGGGTGTATGCTCCAAGTCCTCCCACTTCCAGATGACACGCTGTTTGAGTTTGGACAGAACATTGAACATTTTTTGCACAGTTTCGGGTTTGATATGAGAGCCTTTTAAATTGGAACCCAAACTTAAGAGTATGGCACCATGTGTGGCTTTTCTAAGGAAATCTTCCATATTTTTGGGCAGAGCTTCAGGTTGATCTTTGATTTGTATGCCTCCCACTTCTATGACGGCTGGAACATTGGGTCTAATGGGTCCCTCACTGAGAGCATGGGAGGCAAAAAATATCAGAGAAATATTTTTGCTAATATCCGCATAGCTACTGAGGCTAGGATCATCTCCGTAAAGTTCTCTAAAATGATTGAAATTTAAAGAAAATTTTTCTTGCTTTAGTGAGGAATTTTAACTTACTTGTAAATCTTTTTATTTCTTGTTTCCAGAATCCAGGTAAACACAGACATGCCCCAATTGCTTACACAATTCACCAATCGTTGTTTTAGAGTCATTGTCTGACCCTTTTCCACAGCGATATTCTGGGTAGGTACATACGACACCTCTGGTGGATTACCCAACATATCACCAACAAATTGCATAGGTGGATTACACACTTGCACTATTAAAGGAACCTTCAGCTTCTGTGCAATGGCCATTTGATATTTATTCATAAAGAAACCCACAATAACCAAATCAAATTTGTTATCTTTGTGCTCGTATAGATTCCGTACCGCCTGATCTTTCATTATGTCTCCCATTTTATTGAACACAAGACTCATTTGCTGTGCCACGCGATACATGAAAAACAGCATATTGCTGTTATCCTTTTTGGCCATATCGGCCACAGTGGAACTCATCAATTGTTGATCAGCTTCGGAAAGTGAAATCTGTATATGATTGATGTCTTTATGGCTCAGGGGTGGCTTAAGAGCTGTAACCACGGTGACATTGTGTCCACTTTCGGCCAAAATTTTGGCCATAGACATTTGTATCACCAAATGCGAGGGACTTAGCCCGGTGAATATACCCAATATATTAGCGCCATTTGCTCCACCGACTAGAATAACGCCGCATAAGGCAACGAGTATGAATTGAGTGTGGAAACGTGCCATGTGTATGGTCTGAATTAAGTAACTAAACTATTTCAATGGGCCGATGATACTTGCCTTGAGGGGCTTTTGAGGCCGATTGATAAGGCTTATCAGTAAAATGTGAACTTAATAGGTAATCAAGCAAAAAATGGTTGAAGATTAGATTTTTTATTATAAAAGTTCTTGCTATAGTTTCTACTTACTCTACCAAAGTCGGTCAAAGCCCGACTATAATAAGTTTGTAAATAACGGAGCACATTCAAAAGTGCTGCCACACAAACTGTGTAAGTGCTGCCCATAATAATTTTTCAATTTGCTTATAACATGATTATTGCTTCTAGTTCACTTGATAAGACTGATAACAGTTGTTGGCCTGCATAACTGCTTGACCAATTGTATTGATAAGCAATTCCCACGCTTATCTCTAAAAAAAAACTGCTAAATCATTTGATAATGCCTCTTTCCTCAACAAACACAGAAATCTATTCAATTATTTACCTCTTAGCTTTTGTATTGCCAAGTTTGGATGACTTGTCTGAACATTTAACACAGACAAATCTTATCCCAAATTTGATCATAAATACACCGGCAATAAGTGAAAAAGTAGCCTAGTAGCACATATATGTTTAGATTATGGGCTACTATAAAGTTCAGGTGTTTATGGGGACTGTGTAAGAGTTTTGGCTCCGTCATGTCTAATCGCATATTCGGACCAATACAATACCGTTTGAAGGGCAGTCAAGAGACGATTTCGAAATAATGTAGGAAAATATTTAGATCGGCAAATATGCCATGATATTGTGCTTCAGTTATATATCCTTTATCCGCATGATAATAAGTAATGTAATATTTTATTTTAATTAGATTGATAATACTAATAGTAAAATTGGTTTCGGATCTTTTTAGAACATCTTAATTTCAATATACTTAACTCGTAATTGATTGGGCGATCTGAACGGTACGTCCCGGCGGTGAAGCCTTTTTAGCCTGTTTCTGCTTCAGTATTTAAAAGAACCTACTGCTATGTTTAGCAACCTCCTCCATCACTCTGGGAGCCTATAGGTCACTGTTGTCTTATTTTTGAGCGTTCCACATCAAGTGGCGATCGAGCCTATTTAACATCATTATACAATTGATTACTCAATTTTTGAAACATTCAAAATGTCCATTACTGCTTCTATATTTTATAAAGATTTAATGACTCAGATATGGAATTTTGCAGTGTTTTTTTTAATATCTTAACAAGGCTGAAACTTTTAATTATAACTTTCATTTCATCCAGTAAAGTTACCGAACTAATACTTATTACAATGTGATAGTTTTTTTCAAAAATAAAAAAGTCATCCCCTAATTCGAGCCTTAGGAATCGAAATGCTTCATTACTTTTTTGAGTTATCTCGATGGTTTCATACAAAAATTTTTTTAGAGTTTTTTACGAAGTTATATTTTATTGTTGCAAATTCCAAAAATATTATATCTGAATCTCGTGAAATCTAAAAAAAATATAAAAGTCCTCGAATTTAATAAATTCACAGTTTTTCGATATCACTGCGCATTTAAAAGTTAAAAGCTAAAAAACATTTTAAAAAATTTGAACATACATTTTATTACCAAATTGACTTTAACTCTAACTTTAAAAGATTGATTTTTGTTTCAATTTTTTTTGTTTTTCATTTTTATTATAGCTTGGACAATCCCCTTTCATCCCCTTCAAACCATTTTCAAAAATTCGAAATCGTTTAGCAGATATTGCCATTTTAGTAAAGCAATGTCTTTGCTTAAGGGAGTATTTTTTAGGTTGCTCAAAACTTGATGTGTGTTTTTCACGAAATCACGATTTTTTACCTGGTAGCCATGATGGCGGTGTTTCTACTGAAACGATTTTGATCAGCCATGTTGCAGTCGACGAATAACACAGGGCAACAAAATTACCAACTTTGTGAGGTGCAGCCTTGTTGATCAAAAATTATGATTTATTTATGTGCACTGAACAAAACTGCATCATCGGTTTTGTTCCATCAGCTCTTGTTTCCACAATATGAAGAAACGGATTTCTTGTAAATTTTTCCCTTTCGAATTTCTTGTGGTCACAATAGGCATGAATTTCTGAATTTATCTGGCCTATTCGACAGAGCACATATCAATGCATCTGTAAAAAATCAAATGCGCAATATTCGATCATGCAAAAGGGTTCAAATTGGTCTCTGAAGTAAGACATTACTCGATTTATGGCTATTTTTACAAAATATCGAGAAGGCAAAGCTAACTTCGACTGTGTCGAAGTTTTGATACACTTGAAATACTTTACTCCAACTGATTTAACCGGTAAAATATATATAGGATATAGATATCAGATATTAAAAACTTTTAAAATAGTTGATAATAAAAATAGGGTACCATAAAAAACTTTTCTTAGTAAAACACATTTTCCGACCGATCGGTCCTATGGCAGCTATATGCTATAATCATCAGATTTTTATAAATTTTTTAAAAAATTTGTAAAAGCATATAAAACTAATATCTACCAAGATTGGTGACGATACGATGGAAAACAAAAAAGTTTTTCTCACTAAAACTTATTTTCCGACCGATCGTTCCTATGGCAGCTATATGATATAGTCATCCGATTTTGATAAATTTTTTTGAAATTGTGTGGAAGCATATAAAACTAATATATACTACGATTGGTGACGCTACGATGAAAAACAAAAAAGTTTTCCCACTAGAACTAGTTTTTTGACCGACCCTTTATATGGCAGCTATATGATATAGTCATCCGATTTTGATAAATTTTTTCACAATTATGTGGAAGCATATAAAACTAACATACACCAAGATTTGTGCCGCTACGATGGAAAACAACAAAGTTTTTCTAACTAGAACTAGTTCTTAGACCGATCGTTCCTATGGCAGCTATATGATATAGTCATCCGATCCGGCCGGTTCAGACATATTAGTTGCGTGCAGTAAAAAGAAGACTCTGTGCAAAATTTCAGCTCGATAGCTTTAAAACTGAGAGACTAGTTCGCGTAGAAACAGACAGACGGACGGACGGACAGACGGAATTGAACTCAGCTCGTCGTCCTGATCAAGAATATATATAGTTTATGTGGTCGGAAATGAATATTTCTATGCGTTACAAACTTCTGGGCAAAATTAATATACACTTTTCAAGTGTTCATTTATGCCATGAATTATTATACGCAATAGAATCGACCCGTCACAAAATTAGTTTTAAAGTTTTTGAAAACTATTTAATAATAAAACTTAAATCTTTTATTTGTACATTCTGTATTCAAAGGTATTTTTAAATATTAAAATATTTTTAAATTTAATAACTAAGTATTTCTTAAATATCCCTTAGTAGAACAGAAAATGAATCTAAAATTGAACATGAATTGTAACAGTTCGTGATGCTCTGGTCTAAGACTCAGCACTGATAAATTTAGTACTGAACTGAAACATTTAGCAATTTATAAAATAATTCAATAAATGTTTAATTTAAACTAGTTGTTATTTTATTAACGGCCAAACTAAGAAGCATTATCAGAATGATCATTATTATTTCAATGTTTTTTCACCTTATTGCTTTTCTTTGAGATAAATTTTCTAATAATAAATTTAAAAATTACTTTTACCAGCAGTAACAAAACTAATAAAATGCTGACTAAGAAGGCATAAACATCTAAATTATTACTAGCTATAAAGTCCATGTGTACCAAAGGACTTTGCAAGTGTGGTGCACCATGATGACGTATCACATATTCAGTCCAATAGATCACACTTTGACGAGCACTTAAAGGACGATCGCGATAGAGTGTGGAAAATGTGCCCACTTTCTCTGCATATTTGGGATTTTCCAGCACTTCCAGTATAGCCTCACGGAAGGGCTGTTCTTCTAGGGTTAACATTCCTAGGCTTAGACCAAATCCCTTTGCAACCATTGTATCAGCATTACCAGGTTGATCACCAAACACAGGCAAGGCCAACATGGGTTTGCCGTGATACGAAGCCTCAATTATGCCTCCCTTACCCGCATGGGTAATGAATAATTTGATATTGGGATGAGCTAAAATATCAGCTTGGGGTAACCACTTCGAATACAAAATGTTTGGTGACTTTCCTGGTGTGTGCTCTAAGTCTTCCCATTTCCAGATGACATTTTGCTTGAGTTGGGACAAGACTTTAAAAATTCTTTGCACGATCTCAGGCTTTAAAAAGGAACCTTGAACATTTGAACCTAAACACAGGAGTATGGCTCCATGTGTGGCCTTACTAAGGAATTCGTCCATATTTTTTGGTAGAGCATCAGGTTGATCTTTCAGATGAATGCCACCCACTTCAATGACAGCTGGAACATTGGGTCTAATGGGACCCTCACTTATGCCATGGGAACCAAAGAATATGAGTGAAACATTCTTGGCAAGTTCTGCATAGCTGGGCATAGTTGGATCTTGGCCATAGAGTGAACTGTCGGAAAGAGTAGACTTATAAATTTTTGTAGCTTTGACCTAACGTTCTATGTACCTACTTGTATATCTTGGCACTTCTGCTATCGAAGATAGACATGACCACCCTGAAGGACAGTGTGGAGAAATAGTTCGCCAACCTTTGTCCAAATGTCATCGTTTTTCCGTTTTCCACTGCAACATTGAAGGTAGGAACATATGCCAGCTCTGGTGGATTTCCCACCATAGCATTTAACATCTCAGAAGGTGATATGGAAGTAATCACAACCGCAGGAGCCTTTAGTTTGTGAGCTATGGCCAATTGATAAGTGTTCAGGAACCAGCCGTGCATAACTAAATCAAAATGATTATTTTGATTCTCATACAGATCCCGTACTCTCTGATCGTACATTATGGACTCCGATTTGGCAATCAAATTACGCATTTGATTTAACATACGAATCATACTGGCTATAAAATTCGCGTTATCATGTTTAGCCATATCTTCGATGCTCGAACTCATCAAACGCTCCTCCTCCTCTGTAAGTGGCACTATTATTAGGTTGATATTCTTATGGTTGACCAAGGGTTTTAATGCTGTTACAACTGTCACATTGTGTCCACTCTCGGCTAGAACTTTAGCCAAGGACATTTCGACAATCAAATGTGAGGGACTTAGGCAAGTGAATATGCCCAAAATGTTGGCACTTTCTATGCCACTGATGAGAACTAAGCAGACCAGAAGTATTCCTCTTATGTTTCGTGCCATTTTGAAGGTGTGAGTGTTGAAAGAATACTGACCAGTTTAAATATTGCTGCGGCCGTTTTATATTGAATGCTAATACGACGAGATGATTTGGTGAATAGCTTATCACGCTGAATTGTTGAAATAACCACGGGGAAGGCTAAAGATTTCATGATGATTTGGCATAATTGATTGAATCATTTATTTACAAATAGTAACTATGAGTGGTGAAAATTGTATCAACCGTAAGATAGTGAGAATTGGTCAGTGACGCAGCAAAATACGCGCTGTAGTAGAAGTAAACGAGGCCTACCCCAATACGGAAGCAGTATCGATAGAGCCATACACACTGTGTATAACACAGTGCGCCTCAACAATGTTGAGGTTTGACTAAAATGACGTCAAAAACTGAGTTCGCAGTTTGTTTAGTACTTGATTATAGGTCATAAAACTTTTAAAACTAAAATCGTAGCTGCTAATTTTTCTGAGAAATCATAAAATTCGTTATTATATTGAAAATGGACATCGAAGTCGGCGACTATTTTAGCTAGAGACTCCAAATAACGGTTTTGAGTTTTAATCGGTTCTTTTCGATATACGGTTTTGGTTCGTAAAAAACGTGTTTATTTTTTAAAATATCAATTTCTAGTCTTTTTATTTTTGGACGACCAATTTTGCTGAACGCTAGTGTCCGCGCTTCCAGTGGTTTCCCTTCACTCAAAAAAAAAGAGCTAGGATTTAGGAATTGTCTATGCTTTTGCCGCCCCGACAAGCTCGCCTTAAGGCCGATTACTCACATTCCACATACTTTTACAACTATCTCTCACGTAAAATTGCAAATAAATGAGTAAATTGTAAGTTTATCTTTCTTAACTTATATAATATCTTTCTAAAAAGCAGAAAAACATTTTTTAATTATAATTATTATTCGAAACTTTTGGTGTTGTAAAATTTTTATATATTTATATTATTATTTATTCATTTTATTTTTTATACACTTGAAAAGTGTATATTAATTTTGCCCAGAAGTTTGTAACGCATAGAAATATTCATTTCCGACCCCATAAACTATATATATTCTTGATCAGGACGACGAGCCGAGTTCATTTCCGCTTGTCCGTCCGTCCGTCCGTCTGTCTGTCTGTCCGTCTGTCTGTCTGTCTGTTTCTACGCGAACTAGTCTCTCAGTTTTAAAGCTATCGAGCTGAAAATTTGCACAGAGTCTTCTTTTTACTGCACGCAACTAATATGTCGGAACCGGCCGGATCTGATGACTATATCTTATAGCTGCCATAGAAACGATCGGTCGGAAAATAAGGCTTAGTGAGAAAAACTTTTTTAGTTTCCATTGTAGCGTCACCAATCTTAGTATATATTAGCTTTAAATAATTTTACATATATGTGAAAAAAATTTATCAAAATCGGATGAATATAGCATATAGCTGCCATATAAACGGTCAGTCAAAAAACTAGTTCTAGTGGGAAAAACTTTTTATTTTCCATCGTAGCGTCATTAATCTTGGTATATATTAGTTTTATATGCGTTAACACAATTCTGGAAGATTTTATCAAAATCGGAGGACTATAGCATATAGCTGCCATAGGACCGATCGGTCGAAAAATGTGTTTTACTAAGAAAAGTTTTTGTTTATGGTATCAATTTTTTATTATCAATGATTTGAAAATTTAAAATATCTGATATCTATATCCTATATATTTTACCGGTTAAATCAGCTGGAGTAAAGTTTTTCAAGTGTATTTAAGCTTCGGCACAGTCGAAGTTAGCTTTGCCTTCTCGTTTTTTTTTCTTTCACTTATTATTTTTATTGTTTATAGCCTTATGTTTAATGTAATAGTATTGGTTTTATTTTCCCCCTAAATCTAAATCAAAATATTATTTTTCAACCTGTTGTGACTAGCGCATTAATTAAATAGCATACCTCGAACACGTTTATTTAATTCTTCTAATACCAAAACGGATAATTGATTTGAATTCAGCGCTTGATTGTGACTATCGCTGGTCCAAATTTTTTTTTGTAACTGTGTTATAAGTCATCTTTATGTTCTTGTAGCGCTGGGATAGTTAAAATAAAATTACTTTCAAATAATCGGCCTTAAAATCTTCTGTATCCCAGCCAAAAATAGTGATCTTTCGCGATTTGGATAGAATTGTACCCAATAGAGCGAATAATACGCTAGTAAAGGGAGGTTTTTTTAAGACTAAGAAATCCATTACATTTAATTATAGAGTGTATATATTTACAATGAAAAGATTTTCCGCTTTTTAGACATTTTTTTCTATATTTTTAAGTGCATAAATAGCTATTTTACCAGTTTTCATATATATTTATAAGTCAGCAAGATAAATAATAAGAAACCGAAACAGTACCGGTGTTAGCGTTTCGGTATTGTTCCAGTTATTTCAGATCCCCTTTCATAACGGTTAACGGTTTTCGGTTCTCAAAAATTTTAATATCGGTTCCGGTTTCGATACCGGTACGTGGCTTAAAACGGTTTATTTCGGTTAACGGTTCCGGTATTCTTCCCTGTTTAAAACCATTTTCTCGAGAATTTTGGTCGAAAATTTATTTTATTTTAATTGTCGCCATTTTATCAAAAATTGAAAAGAATTGGAATTTCAACTATTGCTTCGATCAATCCCAGCATTTATCTATCCTCAAAAAGAATCTATCCCGTTTTTTGATTTCAGATAGGCCAAACCAGAGATAGAGTGATCAACGCCAAACACCTTTCTTAGAAGGACTTTCAGGAGATCGTCTACAGAAGCAGTATCTTTCAATATTTTTATATGATATAAAAGTCATTATAAACTTTTATAATAAAATACTTACTGAATAAATATTACTTGCATCAGCTTAAAAAAATTCCTTTCGAAAACAAACGAGAGCGTAACTTAAAGTAGGCTCTGTCCGACTTCAATATACTCTTAACTCAGGGAAAGGTTTCTTTCAAAATATATTCAAAAAAAAAAAGGTTTGAACAATCTATCTTAAAAAGAGGTGGAGATATGTGGTTTTTTAATCCGATCTTCAGTTGCATAAATTTCCATTTACCACAAAATGTTTCGATGTTTGTAAGTGCTAGTAAATTATAAATAAGTTTATAAATTACGTCACAAAAATTTATTTTATATTTTTTAAGCGTTTTGACATGAATTGGGAGAAGAACGATCCCACACTCAGGAAAAAATCCGTTCTAAATATACCGAAAACCGTGTTTTTCGTTCTCAATAGTATGGTTAGTCCGTTTTTTCTTAAACCGAGAACGGCGGGCTTAAATTAAGAACGCTTTTTTGAGACCGGACGTTCTGCGTTTAAGAACCATTCGGTCTTCAATTTGGAACGGAAAAAAAGTGTATTCCGGACTTCCTCCACAACTCCCTCTCTCCCACCCTACCCAACTCTCTCTCATTTATTAATACACTTCTCAAATAAATCAAACGTCGCAGTAAGCAAGTTCTATAATGTTGCATTTTTTTTTTCGCTGGGACTTGAACCTCGGACTTCTGCACGTTTTTATATATGACAGGCATCTTAAACAGTTCCACCACCGTACCGAGTTAATATGTCGTACCTAAGCACAGTGTTAAAGAAAATCGGTAATTTTTCAAGAACCATTTTAAGAACTGATTTTCTCAGTTCGTTCGTCGATTAAGAACGGATGGTACTCTTTTGAGAACGTGGGCTTATTTCAAGAACGAAAAAATGAGAACGGGCCGGGTATAAAAGTAAGAAATTTGTGCTGCCTCCGCTATTTTTTTCTGAGTGCAGAAACAATGAGCACTTCTTTAAAGAGAGTTTAAGGATGGAGCAATACACCTTCTTAATGCTAGTAAGCAGGCTTGAAGTGTTGAGAAAGAAGGACACAAATTGCCGCAACGCCATTCAATTAGAAAAACGAATAGCCATTGCTTTGTACATTCTAGGATCTTGTACAGAGTACCGAATTTGCACTCAACAGTGTTTTTGCAATATTCTCCACGAATTTTGCAGGGGACTGATAGCCGAGTTTGCAGAGGAGTATTATGATATCCAATTATTTTACGGACGAAAAAATTCAAGAGCAAATAATAGTATTTAACTACAGTTCCACCATTCTGGTGGAGATTTTGAACCTCCATTTCCATCGTGAAATTAAGTTATATCATAACCACCAATTTTACCATTTCATTTTTATCACGCTTATCATAAAACAATAATTTTGAAAAATTGTGGCTCATTCTAAGCATAAGGTATTATTTGCACTTTTAATGTTTTTTCACCTTTTTAGATTTCATTGAGATACATTTTCTATAAATACATTTCACAAAGATTTTAACCAGCAGTAACAAAACAAACAAAATGCTGACCAATAAGGCATAAACATCCAAATTATTGCTAGCTATAAAGTCCATGTGTACCAAAGGACTTTGCAAATGTGGTGCACCATGGTGACGTATCACATATTCAGTCCAATAGATCACACTTTGACGAGCACTTAAAGGACGATCGCGATAGAGTGTGGAAAATGTGCCCACTTTCTCTGCATATTTGGGATTTTCCAGCACTTCCATAATAGCCTCACGGAAGGCCTGTTTTTTTCCAGGCTTAGACCAAAACCCTTTTTTACCATGGTCTCAGCATTTCCAGGTTGATCACCAAACACGGGCAAAGCCAACATGGGTTTGCCATGATATTGAGCTTCAGTTAAGCCGCCTTTGCCTGCATGAGTAATGAATAGTTTGATTTTGGGATGAGCCAAAATATCAGCCTGCGGTAACCACTTGGAGTACAAGATGTTAGGGGATTTTCCTGGTGTGTGCTCCAAATCTTCCCATTTCCAGATGACTTTTTGCTTGAGTTGGGACAAGACTTTAAAGATTCTTTGCACAATTTCAGGCTTTAGATGGGCGCCTTGAACATTTGAACCCAAACTTAGGAGTATGGCACCATGTGTGGCCTCTCTAAGAAATTCTTCCATATTTTTGGGCAGATCATCGGGTTGATCTTTAATTTGTATGCCTCCGACTTCAATGATCGCCGGTACATTAGGTCTAATGGGACCCTCACTTATGCCATGGGAACCGAAGAATATGAGTGAAACATTCTTCTCAAGATTTGCATAGCTGGGCATAGTCGCATCGTGGCCATAAAGAGAACTGTAAGAGAAAATTGACATATAGATTTTCTTTACTTTTATCTAACATTCTATGTACTGACTCGTAAACCTTTGCATTTCTTCTATCGAAGACAAACATGACCACCCACAAGGCCACTATGGAGAAATAGTTGGTCAACCTTTGTCCAAATGTCATTGATTTACCGTTTTCCACAGCGACAAGGAACGAAGGAACATATGTTAGCTCTGATGGATTTCCCACCACAGCATTTAACATTTCAGAAGGTGACGTGGAGGTAATCATTATCGCAGGAACCTTTAGCTTGTGAGCTATACCCAGCTGATAATTGTTTATAAACCAGCCGTGCATAACTAAATCAAATTTATTGTTTTGATTCTCATACAGATCCCGTACTCTCTGATCGTACATTATGGACTCCGATTTGGCCAACATTCGACTCATGTGGTTCATCGAACGAAACATGACGGCTATAAAATTCGAGTTATCTTGTTTTGACATATTCTCGTAACTCGAACTTATCAATCGATTCTCTTCCTCGGTTGGTGGCAACTCTATTAGATTGATTTTCTCATGCTTGACCACGGGTTTTAATGATGTTACAACTGTCACATTGTGTCCACTCTCCGCCAGAACTTTGGCCACAGACATGTGTATAATCAAATGTGATGGACTTGGACTGGTAAATATACACAAAATGTTGGCGCTTTCAACGGCAACGATTAGAACTGACCCAGCGATGGCGAGCAGTAGAATTTCACATATGCAACGTGCCATTTTAATCGTGCGAGTGTTAAAAAAATACTGAACAGTTTACATTTTGTTTGCTGCCGTTTAATAATAAATGTTGATAAGAAAAAATGTTTTGAAATATTATCGGTGAAGGGCAATGATTTCACCGATGATTTGACATAATTGATCGAATTTGTATACCCTTGCAGAGGGTATATTAAATTTGTGCAGACGTTTGTAACGCATAGAAGGAAGTATTTTCGACCCCATTGTTGCGCGTGCTGTGTGGCATGTGGCACCATCTTGTTGAAACCACATGTCATGCAAGTCAAGCTCTTGCATTTTAGGCAAAAAAAAGTTGGATATCATCTCACGGTAGCGCTCAACATTCACAGTTACGTTACAATTCGCATCATCTTTGAAAAAGTACGGCACCAAACAGTGACTTTTTCTGGATGCATTCGTAGCTCTTGCAATGCTTCTGGCTGATATTCACTCCAAAATCGACAATTCTGCTTATTTACGTACCCATTGAGCCAAAAATGAGCTTCGTCGCTGAACACAATTTTTCGGTAAAAAAGTGGATCTTTGGCCCATTCACCAAAAATTCTACGTTGCGGTAGGTCGTTCGACTTCAATTCTTGCACCAGCTGTATTTTGAAAGGCTTCACACCTAAATCCTTTCGCAAAATTTTCCACGTTGTTGAGTAACAGAGGCCGCATTTTGATAATAAAATTCAATAATTTGCAAGCGTTGTTCGTTTGTAAGACGATTCATGGTTAAATTATAGACCATACTGAAGATGTTGGACGGTGAAACAAAACACGAAACGTGCGTGAGCTGTTTAAACCAGTGTTGCCAAACAGATAATAGCTTAAAAATCACCCTTTAGCATTTTCCAAAATTCTAAAGCAAAATATTAAAATGGCAACATTACACCTATTTACAAACATCACCTCAGATGCCAAATTACAGTTCTATTAACCAGTTAATTAGAAAAAAATTTATTGATTTTATTTTGCAAAACAACTTAATGGGTTAAATTGGTTAAAATTTTTTAAGACATTTAATTCCATTTATAACACACTTATCACGCTTACAACTTATAACATAAATACAACAGCAAATTTAAAAAATTTCAGAACACAGTTTTTAATGTTTTTTTACCTTTTTGGTTTTCTTTGAGATACATTTTCTATAAATAAATTTCACAACGATTTTGACCAGCAGTAACAAAACAAACAAAATGCCGACCAATAAGGCATAAACATCCAAATTATTGCTAGCTATAAATCCCATGTGTATCAACGGACTTTGTAAATGTGGCGCACCATGATGACGTATCACATATTCACACCAATAAAGCACACTTTGACGAGCACTTAAAGGCCGATCCCGATAGAGTGCGGAAAATGTGCCCACTTTCTCTGCATATTTGGGATTTTCAAGCAATTCCAGTAAAGCCTCGCGGAAAGGCTGCTCTTCCAGGGTCAACATGTTTAGACTAAGACCAAAACCCTTCTTGACCATGGTTGCAGCATTACCAGGTTGATCGGCAAAAACGGGCAAAGCCAACATGGGTTTGCCATGATATTGTGCCTCAGTCATACCGCCTTTGCCCGCATGGGTAATAAATAATTTGATTTTGGGATGAGCCAAGATATCAGACTGCGGTAGCCACTTGGAGTACAGGATGTTAGGTGATTTTCCAGGTGTGTGCTCCAAGTCTTCCCATTTCCAGATGACTTTTTGCTTGAGTTGGGACAAGACTTTAAAGATTGTTTGCACAATCTCGGGCTTCAGATGGGCACCCTGAACATTCGAGCCCAAACTCAGAAGTATGGCACCATGTGTGGCCTCACTTAGAAATTCTTCCATATTTTTGGGTAGAGCATCAGGTTGGTCTTTAATTTGTATGCCTCCCACTTCAATGATTGCCGGAACATTGGGTCTAATGGGACCCTCACTGATGCCATGGGAAGCAAAGAATATGAGTGTCACATTTTTGGAAAGATCTGAATAGCTGGGCATAGACGCATCATTGCCATAGAGTAAGCTGTAAGGGATTAGGATTACAAATTTAATAAATATTTGCTATGCCAAATAAGTCGACTTACTCATAAGATTTGGCACTTCTGCTCTCCATAACAAACAAAACAACATTAAAGGCAATTGTAGAGATATAGGTTGACAATCTTTGTCCAAATGTCATCGTTTTACCACTTTCCACAGCAATATTTATGGCAGGCACGTAGGACAGTTCTGCTGGATTACCAAACATACCATTAAACATCTCATTTGGTGGCATGGTAGCGGAAATCACAACGGGAGCTTTTAGCTTCTGAGCTAAACCCAACTGATAATTGTTCATAAACCAGCCGTGAATAACCAAATCAAATTTATTATCCTGATTCTCATATAGATCCCTGACTCGCTGATCGGACATTACGGATTCCATTTTTTCCATCATGAAACCCAATTGTCCCAGCATACGAAACATGCCGGCCACAAAGTTAGAGTTATCACGTTTTGCCATATCCGCGATCGTCGAACTCATTAGTTTAGTTTCTTCCTCTGTGAGCGCCACTTCAATTATATTAAAATTCTTATGTTTAACCACGGGTTTCAATGCAGTTATAATTGTCACATTATGTCCATTCTCTGCCAGAACTTTAGCCAGCGACATTTCTACAATCAAATGTGAAGGACTGAGACTGGTAAATATGCCCAAAATGTTGGCACTTTCAATGCCACCGATAAGAACTAATCCCGCCATGGCGAGCAGGAGTATTCCACTTGTGCTTTCTGCCATTTTGACTGTTGAAAAAATACTGAGTAGGTTAAGCGTAGTGCCGCCACTTTATAATATTTATTGTTGATAAGGCATTTTATTTTGGTGAGTAACTTATCAAGTTCGTGGTGAAATCAATTCATAATGATTTGACAAACATGATTTTACTAATTATTTATTATTATTTATAAACTGATTTAACAATTTTAGGTTAATGTTAATTTATTTAAATGGAAATGTTAAAAGACATCTAAAGACTAAATTAATGCCTACCGAGTAACTCATAAAACTCAAATAACAAAACATTGCAAATAAACTGCGTCGGAAGGTGTTAGGCTTGCAATTTAATTCAACTTCTGCAGCATACCTCTGGGGATGCCTCTGGACACTTTGGAGTTCCCAAGTGCTTATTCGGCCAACTACAAGGCAGTTTAAACTAATTTATGAATATTAATTAATCTTATAAACTAATCTTAAAATTAAAAAATTAATCTTAAATAAGAAAAATAAAAAAACTTTAAAAATGTTAAAAACTTAAAATTCAATATTATTAACATAAATCAATATTGTAAAATAAAAAATAGAAGGCTAACCTTCTATTCTATTCTAATTCTGAAAAAATTTATCAAAATCGGATGACTATAGCATATAGCTGCCATAGGAACGATCGGTCCAAAAACTAATTCTAATGAGAAAAACTTTTTTGTTATCAATGGTAGCGCCTTTCAAAAACTGCAAGGGTATTCAAATCATCGGCATAGCCGATGTTAGCCTTCTATTTTATACATATTTAAAATAATGTTTAATGTTCAAAAATTTTAAGTAAAATTAAGTTTGTTGAATTAATATTGTGACTGATGCATTAAATTAAGGAAATCCTTGTAGCACTAGAAATAGAAATAAATAGACAAGAAGGAGTCTGATGAGAGATATGGTTATCTCGAAACAGTATGTTGTAACTCCAACCAATTTTCGTCATGGTTTCGAGCAAGCTTCCGTGTGTGTCTATTTGTAATCTTCCAATTTGAGGCCTCAAACAAAAGCTAATAGCTCTTCTTATGTTAAACAACAATTATTAATATTATGCTTTGTTTTTAAACGTATTCTATTATGTGATATTTGTATCATATACCTACCACATTCAGTATTGGAGTATATTCAGGATCATTTAAGCTAGTCTCTGTTTTTATCATAGATGCAAACTGCGAGAAAATAAGGAGTGGCACGGTTCCGTGGTTTACAGAGATTTTTAACCACCGGTTTGGATCGTAATATGGTTTTTGTAACAATCCGAGCTACGTTTTTGATTCGCTCAGTGGTTCACCACTTATTTCGTTTTCAAATTTCCGAACTTTCTTATATGTTCCATAAGTTCAATTATATCCCATAGTTTTTCGAAAACGGTGCGTATTAATTGGATTCCCAGCTACAATGGCATTCGCGAAAACCAAATGTCAAATGGTCTAGCTAAAGTAAGCGTCAGACTATCCTTTGAATGCGAAGAAAGCTTAAATAGAGAACTTAAAGGACTACCATTACATAGGATTTATACTTCACAATTACAATATCGTAGACTTTATGCTCGCAAGGCTCTGTTTTTTTTTTGCTTACCTCGCCACTATAGTAGCGAGTAAGAAAGTCACACTCAGAGCTCGCGACATACGCGACTGGTAGCTGTGGCTTCTCAAACACAAGAACCAGTTTGTTGGCGAGTGCAACTCAACGTAGATTTTGATTTGTTTTTTTTTTTAAGTAGCAACAATTTGTTGTTTCGATGTTATTTTAATTATAAGACACTCATGGTTTAAGTATTCAAAATGAAATTTTGTCTGAAGATAATTACAGTAATTATTAAAATAATGTAATTTAGATGTTCATTCTAGATAATTTGCATATGCCAACATTAAAAATAGTTCTTTTCATGGAATCCGCCAGTTTCACCAATAATTCTGGTTCAAGCAGGGATTTAAGAGCATTAGTTCTTTCGTCCTTGGTGTTTTCCTTCGGTCGTTATCCTGCATTAAAACATATTTATTCATAAAACAAAACATTCCCTATTTTCATCCAAAAATGGTAGCAGATTTTTCTGTTGTGCCTGTATGTATTCAGTACAGTTCATCCTTGAGCTGTTTAACTGCAAGTCGTGCTATCCGAACTTGTTAAATATACCCCAAACCATTACTGACCCGCCTCCAAAGTTTCTCTTCGAATAATAAAGGGGTAATAGACAGTAAGCATATGCCAGAAAGGAATGCAATATTTTGATTACCGAGTCCGAGTTTTTTATACACTTGAAAAGTGTATATTAATTTTGCCCAGAAGTTTGTAACGCATAGAAATATTCATTTCCGACCCCATAAACTATATATATTCTTGATCAGGACGACGAGCTGAGTTCATTTCCGTTTGTCCGTCCGTCCGTCTGTCCGTCTGTCTGTTTCTACGCGAACTAGTCTCTCAGTTTTAAAGCTATCGAGCTGAAATTTTGCACAGAGTCTTCTTTTTACTGCACGCAACTAATATGTCGGAACCGGCCGGATCGGATGACTATATCATATAGCTGCCATAGGAACGATCGGTCTAAGAACCAGTTCTAGTTTGAAAAACTTTTTTGTTTTCCATCGTAGCGTCACCAAACTTGGTATATGTTAGTTTTATATGCTTTCACATAATACAGGAAAAATTTATCAAAATCGGATGACTATATCATATAGCTGTCATATAAAGGGTAAGTCAAAAAACTAGTTCTAGTTAAAAAAACTTTTTTGTTTTCCATCGTAGCGTCACCAATCTTGGTATATGTTAGTTTTATATGCTTCCACATAATTCTGGAAAAATTTATCAAAATCGGATCACTATAGCATATAGCTGCCATATAAACGGTCGTTCAAAAAACTAGTTCTAGTGAGAAAACTTTTTTGTTTTCCATCGTAGCGTCCTAATCTTGGTATATATTGTTTTATATGCTTTCACATCAATTTGAAAAAATTTATCAAAATCGGATGACTATAGCATATAGCTGCCATAGGACCGATCGGTCGGAAAATGTGTTTTACTAAGAAAAGTTTTTTTTATGGTATCAAATTTTTATTATCAATGATTTTAAAATTTTAAATATCCGATATCTATATCCTATATATATTTTACCGGTTAAATCAGTTGGAGTAAAGTTTTTCAAGTGTATTAAAACTTCGGCACAGTCGAAGTTAGCTTTGCCTTCTCGTTTTAACATAAAATTAAACTTTCAATGAAAATGGTTTGCATATTTAAATTGCATGGCACAATAAAGTAGAAGCAAATGACGGCGTATCTTTTCGGTCATTCAATATATTTAAAGAAGCTGTCTGCATTCGTCATCACAAAGAGAGCAACCTCTTCTTAGTCAAATGGATATTGAAAATTTGTGTTTTTATTTCAAAAATAGACAATAATATTTATATACAAAACAACAGTAATACATCTACTTAAAACTAATTCAATTAATATTAAATTCAAATAATTTGTAAGCCGAAATTAAAACTAACCCTTCTTTGCCATTTCAATGTTTTTTCACCTTTTTGGTTTTCTTCGAGATACATTTTCTATAAATAAATTTAACAAAGATTTTTATCAGCAGTAACAAAACAAACAAAATGCTGGCTATTAAAGCATAAACATCCAAATTATTGCTAGCTACAAATCCCATGTGTACCAAAGGACTTTGCAAATGTGGCGCACCATGATGACGCATCACATATTCCGACCAATAGATTACACTTTGTCGAGCACTTAAAGGACGATCGCGATAGAGTGCGGAAAATGAGCCCACTTTCTCTGCATATATCGGGTTTTCCAGCACTTCCCGTATAGCCTCACGGAAGGGCTGTTCTTCTAGCGTTAACATATTTAGACTAAGACCAAAACCCTTCTTGACTAAAGTCTCCGCATTGCCAGGTTGATCACCAAACACGGGCAAAGCCAACATGGGTTTGCCATGATATTGTGCCTCAGTCATACCGCCTTTGCCCGCATGGGTAATAAATAATTTGATTTTGGGATGAGCCAAAATATCAGCCTGCGGTAACCACTTGGAGTACAAGATGTTAGGAGATTTTCCTGGTGTGTGCTCCAAATCTTCCCATTTCCAAATGACGTTTTGCTTCAGTTTAGACAAGACATTAAAGATTCTTTGCACAATCTCGGGCTTTAGATGGGCACCCTGAACATTCGAACCCAAACTCAGGAGTATGGCACCATCTGTGGCCTCACTAAGGAATTCTGCCATATTTTTGGGTAGAGCATCAGGTTGATCTCTAATTTGTATGCCTCCCACTTCAATGATTGCCGGAACATTGGGTCTAATGGGGCCCTCACTTATGCTGTGGGAAGCATGGAATATGAGTGTCACATTCTTGGTAAGATCTGCATAGCTGGGCATAGTCTCATCATTGCCATAGAGTAAACTGTAAGGGATTATGATTATAAATTGAATAAATATTTGCTATGCCAGAAGAATCGACTTACTCATAAGATTTGGCACTTCTGTTCTCCATGACAAACAAAAGCATCTTTAAGGCCAGTGAAGAAAAAAAGGATGACAACCTTTGACAAAATGTCATCGTTTTACCACTTTCCACAGCAATATTTATGGCAGGAACATAGGACAGCTCTGGTGGATTACCAAATATATCATTTAGCATCGTATTTGGTGGCATGGGCACGGACATTATAACGGGAGCTTTTAGCTTTCGCGCCAAACCCAACTGATAGTTGTTCATAAACCAGCCATGAATAACCAAATCAAATTTATTATCCTGATTCTCATACAGATCCTTGACTCTCTGATCAGACAATATGCCTTCCATTTTTTCCAGCATGAAACTCAATTGTCCCAGCATACGAAACATGCCGGCCACAAAATTAGAGTTGTCACGTTTTGCAATATCCCCGGTGTTTGAATTCAGAAGTTGAGTTTCTTCCTCTGAGAGCGGCACTTCAATAAAATGAAAATTCTTATGATGGACGACGGGTCTTAATGCTGTAATAATTGTCACATTGTGTCCATTCTCGGCCAGAACTTTAGCCACCGACAATTCTACAATCAAATGTGAAGGACTGAGACTGGTAAATATGCCCAAAATGTTGGCACTTTCAATGCCACCGATAAGAACAGATGCCGCTATAGCCAGCAGTAGTATTTCACTAATAATTCGCGCCATGTTGATCGTGTGAATCTTGAAAAAATACTGAGCTGGTTTAACAGGCAGTCGCCGCTTTATACTATTTATTGAAGATAAGACATTTAATTTTGGTCAGTAACTTATCAAGATTGAGGTGAAATAATTAAGAAAGAATAATTGCGGTGAATTGTCAATCATATCATGATGATTTGACTAAATCGATTTTAATATTAATTTTTTATATTTACAACCAATCGGTAATTCCTAATTTATTTTAATGTTGTATTGTGTGCCTTTTTATACCCGTTACTCGTTAGTCCTAGGAACGCAAAAGCCATCAGTTTTCGCTAATCATGTTTGTTTCCACACTGTAAGTTAAATGGTAAAGACGATAAGAAACAACGATAGTATTTATATACATATTGGGTCAAGCAAGTGAATCATGATGGTGGGTTGACGTATTTTACCATCGTTCCGATGGGCATTATGTTTAGTTCAAATATTATAAGTAGCTCGGGTTATTGGTTCAACACCTTTAAACTGCAACTAATTTTTTGTTCAGAAGTCAGAAGTCGTTATGCCTTAGAATTGATCAATTAAACAATTATAAATTAGTCAGTAAACAAATTGTGTATAAGAATATTGTGCTACTGGTCGTGTGCCACAATTAATAATGACGAGACGTATTTGCTGATAAGAAGCAATTAAATTTTGCGCAAAAATAGTTGAACAATGAAGACTGTATACACTTTTCTTACAAAATGTATATCTAATAAATCTAGTTCACTGCCAAAAAAACCATTAAACTTAAATGGGTTTGTATTGTTTGTTTAAGTAACTTTTTGTTTATATATTTTGAAATGATGAACTCAAAAATCATATTCAAAAAATTTTGTTTTTGAGATAAAATTTTCTATAGTTCATTCGGTACGCACTGTTTTATTTTTTAGATCTATTTCTTGAGTTAGAAACAAGGAATCAAGCAAGGATGAAAGTTAAATGTTTTGAAAGTTCTAATAATTGCGTATAAGATTATTTTCCAATCGGTACATGGGCGAAATATCTCGGAAAACTAATAACCTAAAATCATAAAGATTTTGGATTGCTGTTTTTTTATTTGAATGGTAATTAATAAAGGAATTATTTAAAAAAAAAAAAAAATTTGGGGTTAGAATTTTTTATTAAAATAATTTTATATAAAAAAATATAATAATTTTTTTTTTCAAAGTAAATTAACGTAATAAAAATAATATAACAAATAATAATATAAGTCAAACAAAAATTATTCCGAGTCAGAACCCGAACTTCAAGACTTCACATTTAGAAGAAGACTTTTCACCTCCACATCCAAATTTATGTTCTTTTTAAAAATCGATAATTACTTTTGGGTAAAGAACTGATTAAGGGATCAGATCAGTATAAAGGAGCATTCATTAAATCCTGCATAGTGTTTTCGCGTGATGTTTTACGAGTATGCTTCAGTCGATAATTGCGAAAATCCTTATTTCTCGCTTCCAGCGCTTCTTCCGACTTCATGCCCATTGGTAACGGCACAGAAGATATTATGTCGGCTCCATGAATTAAAATTTAAAAAAACCACGGGTATTCTTGCACAAAAATCTCCGCAGGTTGAAAGGCGTATAAACGAAGACAGCCGTATCACTCACGCCTGATGCCTAGCACGTAGGATTACGCTAATAGGCCTTCTTTACGCCTGTTATTTTTGGCTTGGGTTTTCAAAAAACCGCTGGCTGTGTTGCCTTATATGCCGGCCAGGCATCGAATATCCACTAATAACGCATTTCACCTAACTTGCTTGAATTTCTTTTTCTTTTTATTGACGATCTCCTTGTTTTGTCTCAAACTTTGACCTACATCTACAAGACTCCCTCCATTTTCAACCAATTTGCTGTTGAAATTCTTAATTTTTGCAATATCTTAGTGTTTCTCGAATTGTATACGCCTCAACTGCCGAAAATTTTTTCGCAGAACTTTTCGATTGTACCAGAAAAGAGTGCGTTTGCAAACTGACATAGTGCCTGAAAATATTCTGCGTTAAAGTTGCAGTTTGAGCAGCAAGTCTAAACATTTCACAAAGAAAACACATCACATTAATAATTAAAAATAAATGACCGAACCGCCATTAAAAGTTGCATCCACGAAAGTCTAAAAATAGTTGTTAAATGACGTCACTGTTATGAATTCACGTTTACATAAACACTACACAGCCCCACTTTTTATAACTACCTTCACTTTATTAATTAAATAATACTGAAAATTAAATTTTCCATTTAAGCCAAATGTGCACAGTAGAAAAAGCGAAAAATTTAGCCTGTTGCAACATATGTTATGTACGAAAGGTCACAACTGGCTAAAAAAATTGCAAAAATATATCGAAAGTACCGAAAAGCTCAGTGGTGTATTCGTAATCGAATTCAAATCAAAAATTGGCGTTTTTCCAATTTCAAAATTTGAGTTTTCTTCCGTAATCGTTTTCCATTTGTTTGAGATGTGTGTTTGTAACGCAAACTTTCCAAAAGTCTTAAAATGTAATGGTTGTCGATCGCCTGTTCGTTACCATAGCAAAGCTGTATAGAAACGATCGCCTGTGGTCGATTCTGCCCATCTGGCAGGCAATAATAAATATCATTCAAAATAGAAGTATATTTTTGGAATTATTTTATAAATTTTGTGACAGAGCGTGCCTCTCAAAACTGACATTTTACCTATATAATTTAAACAACTAATTTTACACTGCACTTCACAATGGACCATTTTCACAAACACTTGAAAATTAAGACCAATAGCAATTCAAAATTTCTATTCTACGAAAGTCGCGTTGTAGTAACTATACGCTAAAAGAAATGTTAAGTTGGACATCGATTTACCACAAAGGCATATAAGAACATGACGCACACACATTTTTATACCCGTTACTCGTAGAGTAAAAACGGTATACTAAGTTCGTGCAAATGTATGTAACAGGCAGAAGGAAGCATTTCTGACCCCATAAAGTATATATATTCTTGATCAGCATCAATAGCCGAGTCGATATAGATCTGTCCGTCTGTCCGTCCGTCCGTCTGTCCGTCCGTGTATTGTCTGCAGGCAGATCAAGTTTGTTTCAAATTTTTGCCACGCCCCCCTCACGCCCCCCGCAATTTGAAAAAAAAACCCTTATATCTCCCACAATTTTGAAAATAGACGGTTCAAACCCTTTAGACATATATCTTAATCATCATTACCTATCGATCCGCCATACATCATTTTTCGATCAGATCAACGATAGTAGAGTTGCCGCCCCCGCAATTTGTAAAATACCTTATATCTTCCACAATTTTGAAAATAGATTGTTTGAACCTTCTAGACATATATTTTAATAATTATTACCTATCGATCCACTATACATCAATTCCCGATCAGATGTACGGTAGTAATGTTGCCACCCCCGCAATTTGAAAAAAACCTCATATCTCCCACAAACTACCTATCTGAAATGTTGTTCGAACCTTCTAGACATATATTTTAATAATCATTACCTATCGATCCGCTATACATCAATTCCCGATCAGATGTACGGTAGTAATGTTGCCACCCACGCAATTTGGAAATACCTCATATCTCCCAGAATTTTGATCATAGATTATTCGAACCCTCTAGACATATATTTTAATCATAACTACCTATCGATCCGCCATACATCGTTTTCTGATCAGATGAACGATAGAAAAGTTCACGCCCCCGCAATTTAAAAAATACCTCATATCTCCCACAATTTTGAAAATAGATTCTTTGAACCCTCTAGACATATATTTTAATAATTATTACCTATCGATCAGCCATACATCATTTCCTGATCAGATGAGCTATAGTAGAGTTGCCTCCCCCGCAAATTGGAAAAAAACTCATGTCTCCCACAATTTGGACATGTTGATATCCTTGGTAACAGTAAGGGTATATCGAAGTCGAGCAGGGCCGACTTTAACTTACGCTTCTCCCTTAAGCAGTGCAATCCCCATAAATAATGCCCAGCAAGTTTGTAACGGCAAAAAAAATTCATTTCCGACCAGAACTATATATATTTGATGGCCAGTCCGTCCGACTGTCCGTAACTAGCAGTCCCGTCTAGTCTAAGGGCGGTTTGTCTGTTTGTAAAAATTGCCATCAATCGCAAACTAGTCTGACTTTAGAGCACCAATTTGAAATTTTGCATGACAAATTTGCTTGATTTTTTACAGAAGCATTGATATGTGCCGGCCGAATAGGCCAGATAAATTCGAAATACATGCCTGGATTGGCCCCAAAAATTCGAAAGGGCAAAATTGAGAAGAAACCGTTTTTTCTTTTCATCGTGGAAACTAAGAGCTGATGGTACAAAACCGACGATGCAGTTTTGATAAGTGCTTCAAATCTGATAAATCAGTTATAGATAGGGCTGCACCAAAGAACACGGTCGCCATAAGTTATTTGTAGACAAATTGAGTATAAGAATAATGTTCTACTCGTGCCCCAATTAATAATGACCGACGTATTTGCTGTTAGATGCAATTAAATTTTGCGCAAAAATTTGAACAAGAAACTGGATCACTATTGCTTACAAAAGCTTACCTATTAACCGAGAGTAAAAAACCCATTTAAGTAAACTTTTTGTTTATATATTTGAAATGATGAACGTCAAAAATCGTATTCAAAAAATTTTTGTTTTTTAGATAGATAATTTCTGAAAAATTTTATTGTAAAATCTATTGCAATAAACCAACTATGGATTTAAGATTAAATTGACTTATTAAATCTTACCAAATCGCAAAACATACAAAGGTTACCTTTCTAAATCGTAAATACTTCTAATCAGCATCAACAGCCGAACAAAACACATTAAAAGGCGCGAAAATGTTTTTAGGTATGGGCAGAAAAGTATCGTAAGTTTTACACGCTCGCATCGTGACTATCCGAATAGTTTAAATATATAAAAATCGGAATAAATATTTTCGGGATCGGTTAGTTTTTAAGAAAATTAAAAACAAACAACGATCGATTGGTACGAAAACTAATTTTAGTGAGAATAACTTTTTTGGTTTCAATGGTAGCGTCTTTATACTTGTTAATCGTGAATATTATCCGATTTTACTCAATTTTACAGAGTTTGACCAAAATCGAATAAATAGGGAGTACAGCTAGCTTCCGTACAACAATTTGATTCTGGCTTGTCATGGGTAATCTTATCGGCAGATCATCTTGCCTTCAAGTTGTTGCCACCAAGTTAACTTTTAAAATTTAAAGAAATAACAAAAAAAAATTGTTTTGATGTTCCAAAGTGGAGCTGAACCCAGGTCTCCCGCACTGAAGGCTAATATGCTATCCATTACACCACAACCGACCAAATAATCTGGTAATCAAAATCCTACTTTGTATATTTTTGCATACACTGGCAACATTTCCGAAATTTTCTGCTCGCACTGGCAACTCGCTTCAAAGCTCAAGCAAATAGTTGCCACTTTTCAAAAAAGCGCTGTATTTTGCTAACATCAAGATATGAAAGCGAAATGTCTTAAATCCTGAATTTATCATAAAGTCGCCTTTTACTGAGGTGGACTTTAAAGTCATGCCTTAGTGTTGTTTTGAAAGCTGATTGTTGTTGACGCGTTTATCATCATGTTAAGTATGGAAATAACTTCTAAACCATTGGATTTTGGTCACGATTTTACTGTTGATTATGAAAACCAGACTGCGTATAAATAAGAAAGAAAAAAAATAAAATAAACACCTTATTTAGAAAAACTCAGTAGTCGTTTCTTTGATGATATGAAATGAAATTGAAAAAGTGTTAAAAAATTGAAATTTAGGTAGTTTTTGTATATGGGTCATTCTTTTTCAAGTCGAACAGACTTAAAAACTTTTTATTTTTGATTTTAATAAAACGAAAATTAGACCTCGAGATGCCGATCTCTGAGTATATCACGGTTTTGGAAAAAAATGTTGTTGATTTTATAAAAAATTTTTAAAAATTTGGAAAAAGTAAAAAAACGTTTTTTTTTAATTATATCTCGGGTTCTTTTTAACGGAAAATCTCGGATTCGATGTTATAAATAGAATTTCGTTAAGGCTATTATAATTATTTATTAACAAATTTATTTTTACTTTATTTAAATATTATTGCTAAACTTTTTTATTTTTGTTTACAATGATATTGCTTCTAAAAATATAAATGATTTCAAAAATATCAAGGCTATTATATTAAAGTGATATTGTTTTTTAAAGTTATAAAAATAAAATATGCCTCAAAAAGCTCGCGGCAGTCAGTTTCAAGCATTTCAATGAAACTTCCAGTGTGTTATATTTAATTTTTTTTTTTTTTTTTTTCTTACTTTACTCCCTTTTTTCTATTTTTTTTCCTCACTCCTGTTCTTTGCTTTCACCCTCTCCCTCCCAATTACTACACCTTAATATAATACTTTTTTAAAATTGTCACGTTTTTCGCCTCCCTTCTATGCCTCTCCCATTTTTCCCCTGTTTCTTACTTTATTATTTTTTTTTATTTTTTAATTCACACTTTTCTTTTTTCGTGTTTCTTTCTCACTTATCTCTTGCTCTTTCTGTCCATATTCCTCTTTGTTTTGTAATTTTGATTATTACCTCTTTTGTTTAGTAAAACCCACATATTTTTTTTTAGTTTTCTTCACGTCCCCAACATTACCAACTACTTTTTTAATTTACTCTTTTTTTTTTCTTTTACTTTCTTTTTATATTATCAAATTTAAGTTTTGGACCTCAAAAACTGACCAAGAGGACACTCTATTAAAATTTATTTTGGATTAAACGAATTTAATGTTATCTTCACAAAAAAGTCAACGGCCAAATCGGACACCTATATCATATAGCTGCCCTAGGAATTATTTGTTTAATAGGTTGAGGTGTAGAGTGACCATATTATGAGCAGAATTTTTTGCCCTAATTGCAATAGTTTAAGATTAAATTCTACGAAATTCAAAATAAACAGACAGGTTTAGGTACCGCCAGAGAAGCTCAAACCAAAATTTTTGAATACCTTCAAAAGCGCTCTGTAGATTTTGATAAGAATCGAATATTTTGAAGGTGTAATTGGCTATAACATGTCCCAAAGAGGTGTTACCCGGTCACCATAAAACCGCGAAATGGCATAACATTTTCAGATTAATTATTAGACGAATATATATAAATACAATTTATTTAATTAATGTTAAATTTTGTAATTTGTGAATTCTTATGGCCGAATTGAGACTTATAATCAAGAAACATGGCTTTCAACTGCCATTTCAGTGTTTCTTTACCTTTTTGGTCTTCTTTGAGATACATTTTCTATAAATAAATTTCACAAACACTTTTATCAAAATTAACAAAACAAACAAAATGCTGACCAATAAGGCATAAACATCCAAATTATTGCTAGCTATAAATCCCATGTGAATCAATGGACTTTGTAAATGTGGTGCACCATGGTGACGTATCACATATTCAGACCAATAGAGCACACTTTGACGAGCACTTAAGGGACGATCACGATAGAGTGAGGAAAATGAGCTCACTTTCTCTGCATATTTGGGATTTTCCAGCACTTCCAGTATAGCCTCACGGAAGGGCTGTTCTTCAAGGGTTAACATATTTAGACTAAGACCAAAACCCTTCTTGACCATGGACTCAGCATTAAAAGGTTGATCGCCAAACAAGGGCAAAGCCAACATGGGTTTGCCATGATATTGTGCCTCAGTCATACCGCCTTTGCCCGCATGGGTAATGAATAATTTGATTTTGGGATGAGCCAAGATATCAGCCTGCGGTAACCACTTGGAGTACAAGATGTTAGGGGATTTTCCTGGTGTGTGCTCCAAATCTTCCCATTTCCAGATGACTTTTTGCTTCAGTTTGGACAAGACATTAAAGATTGTTTGCACAATCTCGGGCTTTCAGATGGGCACCCTGAACATTCGAACCCAAACTCAGGAGTATGGCACCATGTGTGGCCTCACTAAGAAATTCTTCCATATTTTTGGGCAGAGCATCGGGTTGATCTTTCATTTGTATGCCTCCCACTTCAATAATTGCCGGTACATTGGGTCTAATGGGGCCCTCACTTATGCCATGGGAAGCATAGAATATGAGTGTCACATTTTTGGTAAGATCTGCATAGCTGGGCATATTCGCATCGTTGCCGTAGAGTGAACTTTAAGAGGAGAAGATTAGAGATGACAAAAAATCAAATGAATCGACTTACTAGTAAGATTTGGAACTTCTGCTCTCCATGATAAATATTACCACCTTGAGGGCCTGATATGATAAATAGTTTGACAACCTTTGTCCAAATGACATCGTCTTACCACTTTCCAGAACGACATTCATGACTGGAGAATAGGACAGCTCTGGTGGATTACCAAAAATAGCATTTAGCAACTCATTTGGTGGCATGGGAACGGACATTACAACGGGAGCTTTTAGCTTTCGCGCCAAACCCAACTGATAGTTGTTCATAAACCAGCCGTGAATAACCAAATCAAATTTATTATCCTGATTCTCATATAGATCTTTCACTCTCTGATTGGACATAATGGATTCCATTTTTTCCATCATAAAACCCATTTGTCCCACCACACGAAACATGCTGGCCACAAAATTAGAGTTGTCACGTTTTGCCATATCTCCGATGGTTGAACTCATTAGTTTTGATTCTTCCTCTGTGAGCGGCACTTGTATTATATTAAAATTCTTATGTGTAACCACGGGTTTTAGTGCAGTTATAATTGTCACATTATGTCCATTCTCTGCCAGAACTTTAGCCATCGACATTTCGACAATCAAATGAGAAGGACTGAGACTGGTAAATATGCCCAGAATGTTGGCACTTTCAATGCCACCGATAAGAACAGATGCCGCTAGGGCCAGCAGTAGTATTCCACTTATGTTTCGCGTCATTTTGATTGTCCGAATGTTGAAAAAACACTGAGCAGTTTAAACATGCAGTCGCTGCTTTATACTGTTTATTGATGATAAGACACTTAATTTTGGTGAGTAACTTATCAAGTTCGTGGTGAAATCATTTCATGATGATTTGACAAAATTAATTTTGCTATTTTGTATTTATTTTTACAACCAATTAAACCGGTTAATCGTCATTTATTTGAAAGGGAATGTTAACAACACAAAAATGATTTATTTTGAGTTTTCTTGTACCCGACACTGGTTGAGAAGAATGGGATTACTAACTTCGAGCAAATGTAGATAACAGGCAGAACGAAACACTGCTAAGCCTACGAAGAATATATAACTTGATCAGCGTCAACAGCTGAGTCGACAAAGCCATGTTTGTCTGGCTGTATAAACGCGTCGACGATCAGAGTTAGATCCACCAGGTTTTGCAAGTTAAAAGGTTAACATATACCATTCGCAAATCAAGTTTGTTTAAAAATTTGGAATATGTCCCACTGTGCGTTTTATAGTGAATACGATTAAAAACTTATACCAAGCATCTCATGGTTTGTGTTGGACATATTGACCATAAGTCCTTTGGGCATTAGGATCTGTTTGAATATTATAAGCAGCTGTGATTATTGATAGCGAATTTCTATAAATGGGAACGGTGTGTATCATCAAATCATTCTGTGTGTGTGAACTCAAAAATTGTGATTCATAGTACTTGGTCAGTTAAACAATAAATAATTATTAAATAAACAAATTGTGTATCAGAATAATTTACTACTGGGCGTGTGCCACCAGACGCCTTGCTGATACGAAGCAAATATATTATGAGCAATAAACGTTGACATTGAAGACTGAATACACTTTCTTTAAAAAATAAATAATAAATAATTTTTGAATAATTGAAAGTAATATGCAATTAGGGTGAGGAAAATGACATAAGTATGGTGTGTAGTTTTATGCAGGGATCTTCATTATTTACCAGTTATATTTTGAGTTTTATATTAAAACTCGGGATATACAATTTATTCTTTGATTTTTATTTTAAAACTTCAAAAATACCAATTACAGGGACGGAACATAGCAGTTATTTTTATAAAACTCTTATTAATATAACACAATAAAGCTCATTTTGTAAAATTATTATAAATACACCAAAACGTATTTAATTCCGCAATCGATATCCACAATAAATTAATGAAATGAAATCATTTCCACATTTTTTCATATCAATTTCACTCCGATATGACGAAGATTAACTTGATATGTTAAAAATATCAATGCGATCTTTTCAATTAACAAAAAAAAAAAACAACATTGCCTTGTCAGGGGATCGAACTCTGGACCTTGGAATGGAATAATGTCTCAACGCAGTCGGCCAACGCACACACTCATGTAAATATGTCTAAGTGACTATTTATATTTTGTAGGGAAAAATTAATATTTTTATAAGATCATTTTAACCAGCAAATATTAAATTGATCTTTTCATTTTAACCAGCAAAGATTAAATTGATCTTAAGCTTTTTTGTAAATAATAATTATTAGAGACTTTTTGAATTACACAGTTTATAACAGTAATTTTTTAATAATAGTCTTTTAATTTATTATATCTTCAGCAGTTGGCTCTCTGCTTGAGTGAACCATTGTGTGTACCTTATCATTACCTGCGATAAATAAAAAAGTCTTTTATATTGTTATTGAAAAATAAAAGTGACTGAGTTTCGTTCACTGAGTTAAGTAATAAAAGTTTTTCGATAACTCTTATTTTCTGAGTAATAAATTAAAAGTCTTTAATACTCGTTATGTTCTGAGCAGGGATTAATCCCGAAACGAATATCGGTTCCGGTACGTACCGAAATGAGAATAACTGTTAAAGGTTTTATTTCGGTTTTCGGTTCCGATACGGTACCTAGATTTTTATTTCGTATAAAAATTTAATGATTTAATGATTTAAAAAAAAAATGAATAATCGTTATATGCCACATAAATGTTAAATAACGTTTTTCAAAACATACCAATTTCTAGCCTTTTTATTTTTGGACGAACAATTTCGTTTAACGCTTCCAGTGGTACCCCTACACTCAGAAAAAAACAACCCAGAATTAAGGAATTCCATTCTAATGTCGCCCAGACAAACTCGCCTTATGGCCATTTCACATAAAGCTGACAAATATTTCTTAATCTAAATTCTAAATCAAACCTATCTCCGATTTGGATAGATTTAAGCCCAAGAGATTTTGATTATGGTTATTCTTTAGGGCGAATTTATAAAATGTAAGACCGTTTTCTAAGGGTATATATTGTTAGTTTACAAGTTGAAATATTTATTTGTAATAATCATCAATTAATAAAAGAAATAATAAGAAACCGTAACAATACCGGTATTAGCGTTTCGGTATGGTTCCGGTTTTTTCGGTTCCTATTATAACCAAAAATCAAATTTTTGTATCAGTTCCGGTTTCGATACCGGTAGCTGGCTTTAACCGTTTTACTTTGGTTAACGGTTTCGGTTACGGTTTTTTACTGGTTTTATAAAAGTCTTCAGTAACTGTTATTTATTAACTTTTTAATAAAAGTCTTTCGACAACTATTATTTACTGTATATTATAATAAAAGTCTTTAATAACTGGTATACTCTGAGTGAAAAAATAAAAGTTTTGAACAACTGTTTTCTGCGGAGAAAAAAAAAAAAAGTCCTTAATAACTGTTATTTGAAGCCTAATTAATTAGAGCTCTCAAAATAACTCTTAAGTGTGGCATTTTATAATATAAGTTAAAACTGTTTCCGTCCCTGACCAATTATTATATGACTTTTATTTTATTACTCTGCTTATAACAAAATTTTTTTTTATTTTTATAAATTTTCTTCACATGATATCAGTTAAGGATGACTTTTATAAAAATTATTTATCTTTAATAAAAATTATTTGGAGAAATTTTTATTTTTTAGGTGATTGCATAAAAGTCACTTGCATAAATCACTTTGAAAGAGCCATTGAAGACCAAAATGTAAACATATTCTTGATCAGCTCGACAAGGGTAATCGGAAAATTGCAAGGTTTTTTAGGATAGGCTGAGTTCACAGTGTTCGTCGCATGAGACATGATAATCTAGTTAGCCTTTATGTTGTATTGTTTTGAATGTCAAATGACAAGCTATTCAAAATGAAAACAAGACAACATAAGGGTCTACAGTGGGAAACCTGCCTAAGTTTAGCTTACGGTTCTTCTTCTTCTTTCCTTATAAACCATTTTGACATGAGTTTTAGCAGTGAGGCAACATTTATTTCACTGATTTTTGAGAGATCTTGCGGAAAGACGAGTCGCCTTCTGCTGAGCGCTGAGCAATGATAGAAGAGGTGATGTACTCTCTCCTCTGCATGCTCTGAGTTGCAGCTTCTGCAAAAGTCGTTGTGTCCAATGCCGAGGAGCTGAGTAGTGATTCCAAGCGAGGTTCTTGGCCATCCATGTGACAGTGTCTAGTCATCCAAACAAGACGAATGTTTAAGTGCTGAGCCATCGCATTAAGAGACACTCATGACGAGTTTAATGGAGTAGGTCAGATACGTTTTGTGTCGCATTATATTCGCACACCAATACGTATATAGCCATCAGCACTAAACTCCTCAAATTAAATTGGCTAAACTGGCGAAAAGCTCAAACCGCAAATCTTTTTTAAACTTTCAGTAGATATGTATTTCGGTATGTACTAGGTAGCAATGTGTGAATTCTCTTGTTAAAGTTCGACTGGCGTAACCTAACCTAATTTTAAGTCATAATAAATAAGCATTTATCACCGTCACCGGAATGGAACTATGGATCTATCAAACCACTTATACTTTTATGAATCAAGGGCCGATTTCTCATCTACTATAAAGGTGCTATGTGTCAGATAAATCTAAATTTCACTCTGTTTTTTATGAGTTTATGTGACAGATAGTGTTATGTAGGAGATGAGAAATCGGCCTTAATTGGTAGTCAGTTTCTGTGAATTCTGATTCTTTGCTATATTTTATTCCCAACCTGAATATGCCATGACTTTTCCTTACACTCATTTGACTCGGCACAAAGCTATAGCTGCTCTCAATTCACTTTAGATTGACGTGTAATAATTCTACAAATATTAAACAAAAATTCATTTTCTATTCCACCATGAATGTGGCTTTGCGTAGACAGCGCGTTGCAGAGACGCCGCCACCACCACAAAGTCGCTTCATTCGTCTAATCTGCCTGTTGGCGAATTCCAAACGGATCTTCCGGCATCGTTACACCTCGGAGGAACGTCAATACATGTATAAAGTATACCGAACCCTGATGTATACCACAATTGCCTGTTTGTGTGCCATGTTTCTGCAGTGGTGTGGTTTGTGCTACCTCAATCTGTACTTTGCCTGGATATTAACCAACATGGGGATCCTGATTACATACGTTCGTCTACTGATTCGTATTCCAGCTATAAAGTATCTTATTTTCGTGGGTTTTCTGTCGGGTTTTGTGCTGGAGCAGTGTGCACGATTGGCTTATGAATCGTTGGGCTTACGCGCTTGGCTCATAGCCCTGCAAGTCATTTTTGTCGTTCTTATGTTGATCCTATCGGAGCTGTTTGCTCCTTGGCAAGTGAATGTCATGCCCTTGCTGAGACGCGTTGTACCTTTAGCAATGCTTGTCCTAAGCATTTACGACTGTACTCAGCGCCATAACGAGACTAAACGGTTGGCGTTATTATTGCATTTGGGTTTGAGTATTTTAACCATACCATATCATACAAAAATTCTGCTGGAACGGATGCGAGCGGGAAATCGAAATGTGGTTTTGAGTGCTTTTATTATTTTCGTTGATTCTTTTGCCGTGATCAAAGATTTTTTGCTGTTCACAAGCATTAAGGAGGATTATCGTACGATCGAAGTGAATAGAAATTATGTAAATTCCACTTTTTGAATAAATAAATAAAATGGATCAAAATAAATGCAGAACAAGCAAAACAAATGGTTTTCATGTGCGTGACGCATAATGGAAGGGGTTTCACATTTTCCATACACTCCGTTAATCGTCTGTCTGCCTCGGCAAATTCTTAATTAAAACGCACACACACACACACAGACACAAATAAATATTTATCGGCTTTTGTTCATCCTACGTCTGGTCAGCATAAGGAAGGTTTGTCCCTTGACCAAAAACCCGCATTAAACATTTCAGATTCCGTTTTTGTCTTTTTTTGTTCGCTTTACATTTGGATTTTATTGGTATGAGATTTGAGATATTGATTAAAAAAAGGAACGTGTACAACGCTTACAGTTGATATTAATGATCAATTCGAAACTTTTTACAAAATTAATAGACAGTTCAGTGAAGGGCACTTCTGTAGCTCGCGATCCTTAAAGCAACCACTGTGACGCCGGCACAGGGTTTTCGAAGAACGAAAATAGCGCTATACAAGCCGTGATATTGATATATCGGACCAAAGAGAAAGAGATGAAAAAGAGAAACATAAGATCCGAAAAGGGTCTTGAGATTCAAAATTAGATGTACATATAGTAAATCTAGGAGGGACTGAGAATTGAATTCGGCTTAACAGAAAACCAAAGTCAATGTGCCCGTTCATAAGCTTATGGAGAAGCAGAATTCCAAGGCAGTTTATACGATCCTGAAGAGACGGTGGACTTAATAAAAAAGTATCTGTTTGTACTATAGCAGGTGACGATATGGATTACAGTTTCGAGGGATTCCTGAAACTGATTTGCTTTTAATTTTGATTTGCTTTTGATTTCGTGAAACAGCTGTTCGCAGCGGCTCCATACAAAGCGCGCCGTGTGCCCATGAAACATACAGACAATACGGCCATTTGTTAGTTGGATGGCCACACTGCTCCCTTTGTATGGAGCATTAAGAATAATTATAGTTACGTGCTAAATGGTTTAAAATTCAAGTTTTTGGTAAAGGAAGAGATCATTCGTGTCCTAAGAGGTGGTAAGGTCTTTTATAAAATGCGCAGACAACACGAAATGGTTCATATAAAGTGAAATTAGTTGTACAACGTTTAAGAGAAAGAGGAAAAAAGTTTCTTTTACGTAGGATGCTATATATATTTCTGGCCAAATAATGAAAACGCGAATATTTATGATCAAAAATGGTTTAATTGTTTTTCAAAGTATTCTCCAGCAAGATTTATACACTTTTGCATGCGCTCAAACCAATTTTCGAAGCACTTTTTCCGCTCCAATTGAGACACTTCCAAAACATGGTTTTTGAACTCTTCAACAGCATCTTCTGGCGACGAAAATCGGAATAAGAAGAAGTCATTGTGTGCCAAGTCAGGACTGTACGGCGGATGACCCATCAATTCGACGTTTTGGGCGGTCAAAAAGGCGCTGGTGTGAGCTGATGTGTGAGAGCTTGCATTGTCATGGTGCACAATGATCTGTCTTCTCTTGTTCGTTTTTTGAATTTCTCCAAAGACTTCAGGCAAACAAATTGTGGTAAACCACTCAGAATTGACCGTCCTACGTTGCTCAAGTGGAACAGTCGCCACATGACCGAAGAAATAGGCGACCATTTTATTCGAAGTGCTTCTTCCACGAACGACTTTCGTTAGATTTGGCACGTCTTTGAAGACCCACACAGTCGATTGCTTTTTTGTTTCGGGCTCATAAGCATAGATCCATGATTTGTCACCTGTGACGATCTTATAAACGTCTATTAAAACACCGCGATTGTAATTTTTCAAAATTTCTTTGCACCAATCCTCACGAGCCTTTTTTTGAGCGATTGTCAAATTGTGCGGGATCCAACGAGAACAGACCTTTTTTACTCCCAGGTGTTCAAGCAATATCTTATGTATGCTGGTGGAAGAAATGCCCAAGGATGCCTCTATCTCACGGTATGTCACATGACGATCTTGCATTATCAGTTCACGCACGGCATTAATGTTTTCTGGCACAATGACTGTTTTTGGACGACCTTCACGACCTTCGTCTTCGAGCGAGCGTCGCCCGCGATTGAATTCATTCAACCAATTTTTCACAGTGCTATAGAATGGTGCTCCATACAAAGATTTAAGTTCATCGTTGCACTCTTGTCGTGATAATCCACTTCGAAAGTTGTGAAAAATGATTGTACGAAAATTTTCACGAGTTAATTCCATTTTTCTGCCGAGGTAAGTTTTTGATTAATCGTTAATCGATATCAAACGTGGTCACTCATGAAAGAGTTGTATGGAGCTTTTATCGATAAAAGTCCAAACTTTTTTTGGGAAAAGGCCAATTGGTCCTAAAATGACTAGAAGTGACCTAGGCTAGAAACTTCAATAGCAACCCACGTAATTATGACAGTGCCTTTTAAGTATATGAACGAATTATAAATGAACAAGTTTTCTGCTGATCCAATTTTTATTGAATATTTCCTTCGTAACCGCTTGAACTCAACTTGGAAATGTTAATCGATTTTATGATTGCTGCCCATTACCTCCCTTCGTACCTAATAACAAACCAAACAGATTGAGACTGAAATTTTGCAAAAAAAAATTCTAATGAGTTTTGATGCCCGACAACACTTGAATTCAACCGGCTCCCCCCTTCGCACACAAAGTAAATGTCAAATATTTGATTAGCCCCATTAAAGCAACCCCCCTTTGAGTGACCCACATGCCAGAGAGCTCCATCACCACAAGGGTTGTTCGTTCAAGAAGGAACGAAAAAAAACCTCATTATAATTTTACTCATTAACCCATGTTCTCCATGTAGGAGTTTCGTGCGTTTTCCCCATTTTTACCCCCAAAAACAAAGAAAAAAAATAGAAAGAAAAAACACTTTTCATAATTAAGCATTGTAATTTTTGTTTGTTTAGTTTGGAAGGGGGACTAAAGGCTTCATTTTCACTTAACTTCTCAATTACATTTCTCCCTTTTTTCCGCACTGTTTCTGACAGAAAAAGAAAGATGGACATATGATTGCCTCTAGCACAGAATTTTTGCCTATTCATATTTGTGAAATTCATTAATAGAATCATCGATTGGTATATTTCTGGCCAAACTTGTCTGCTGTCTGTGGGTTCAGGAATTTTCAATTGCTGTCAAAATGAAAAGTAGTAGCCCAAATGGAATTTTCATAACAATTATGCAGAATGCCAAAGCCCAGGAGTCTTTTGGATTTACATTTAATTAGAAAACAAAAACTTTCTGTCAAGCTCATCACAACATGTCATATGAAATGTACCCTGAAATTCCTGGCTTAAAGGGTGGCACAACTAAATACAAGTTTCAGCACCCCGCTAATGTCTATAATTTCTTCTGTACATGGCAGCGGCAGCCGTCTGAGCATTAGTTATTACTACCAAACTATAATTTAAAATAAATGCCAAAGTAGCCGGAGTCTAAAACCGCAACACCACAGCCGCACCAGAGCAAGCTATTAAGCCCACCCAGAGCTATCGCTCCGCACTCTGCTCCTGTTGCTGTTTGGCTTTATAATAAATTTATAAATGAAAATATGAAAAATGGTCGCTGCGTGTTTTTGCCAAACTAAGCAAAAATGCTCGAAAGCTGGGGCAAAAAGTGGTGGAGCGAGTTGGGGATGGGTTTAGCTTGCGGATTGGTCATCAGTGCCCTGTGGTCGAGTTGGCAGTTGCCAAGTTTATTCCTTTTTTTTTTGTATGTATAAAATGCTATTTTTTGAATGCGCTATTTTCTAGCTAAATAAATTAAAAGTTAATCAATTGATGAATTTATAATAAATTAATCATTAAATGAATATAAAATAAGATTTTATTTGGATTATCTGAAATATCTGAAAAGAAATGGTTGACTTTAAATAAGAAGTGTCAAAACGTTGTTTATGGCAGTGAAAGACCCAATACTTATTACGAACTAAAGTTAATTTTTTTAATTTTTCTGACGAAAGCTAATATTTTCAAAATTTATTTATAATTTTAATCAAATAATAAAATAGACAAGACCAACTTTCCCCCTATTTCGGGCTCAAGGAATCGAACTGCATCAATATCTTTTCGAGTTATTACGATTTTTTTATTATAGTTTCATTCGAAGTTAAAGTAAGTAAAATCTTATTAAATAGTTTTAAATGTTCACTAATTTAATACATTTACAGTTTTTCGATATTATTGCGCATTCAAATAAATAGAAAGTTAACATACCCTTGCATTTTCTTTACTTTATATAATATTCTCGATTAACAAGTATATACTTAGTATTAAGAGGTAATTCGGTATAACGGTACAAGTATATTTTTTTTTAATATTCAAAAATTTTATTTGTTTTACAAAATCCAAATGTAATAAAAATAAACCGATTTCTATCTGTTTTTATTTTTGGAAAAACAATTTCAATATGCGCCTCTGTCCGCGCTTCCAGTGGTATTCCAACACCCTGAAAAAAAACGACCATGAATCATGAAATTCTTTTTTCTTTTGTTGTCCCGACAAGCTTAAATCTTAGATCAAATTTTTCGAAGAAGCACAAAGATATTTCTTAATTATAATTCGAAATAATCGGTCCTTAAGTCTGCTGCATTCCTGCCATAAATAGAGATCTTTTGTAATTTGGATAGATTTGAACCTATATTATAAGACTGGGATTCAATACAGCACATAATACGCTGGTAAAATACTTATAGGGGTGCATCAGCTCTAAAAAGTCTCTTAAAAAGTTGGAAACCTAAAATCTGAATGAGCTTTTCCTTATATTACATTTTTCTTAATTTTAAATCGAAACTTTCTTAAAATAGGAAATAATATTTCCGAATTTGTGAGCGAAATTTCTAAAATTTATATTACCATTTTTGTAACCTTTCAATATTAATGGAAGGATATTTCTAAGACTTAGAAATCCTTTACATTTGATAAGAGGGGCTATACTTACAAAAAATAAGTTTTTTCCCCTTTTTAGACATTGTTTTCTATAGAGTATTTATCTTAAAAAAAATATTTGATCCTCCTTTTTCTTTAAGGCCGAGTTTATAAAACGTAAAACTTTTTTTTCTGAGTGTATATATTTTACCGGTGTAAATATATATTTGAAATAATCCTATATAATTCAAATAAATAATAAGAAACCGAAACAGTACTGGTATAAGCGTTTTGGTAAGGTTCCGGGTTTCTATTATAACGGTTCCATAACAGTAGATATGTTTGTAACCTTACATATAACTTTTTTAAAAACGTTTATAGGAAAATAAACTGTGAACTCAAAACTAAACGGGCCGATGAAAAAAGATACGTATAATAAATCAGTGAGCGACTTAAACGACATTGGCTATCAGACGATCGCACATAGTCTCCTCCTAAATTTTTTATAAATAGCTCAATAGCCAGTTTTAATAAGATTTTTTTATAAATTAAGAGCATTACGCTGGGTTCACGCTGTTCGACGCATGAGACATGATAATCTAGTAGGCTCTTATGTTGTCTTGTTTTCATTGTGAATAGCTTGTCATTTGACATTGAAAACAAGGCAACATTATTATTAATGTCTCAAGCGTCGAATAGTGTGAACGCAGCCTAACCAGTATTCATGTAATTACATTGGCAAAATCCCCTCAAAACAATGTGCATAGAGCTAACCTGCTACCCCCAGATATATATAGGGTATTCATGACAACTTGCTTATTTGATAACCTATTGAAAAATAATATTTAATCTTCATCTGTCGTGAACACACTTTTGAGTAAATTTCTTGATTATTAAAACTCAATAAATCAGAGCCAACTATATTGAAAAAATTCATGTTACGTAAATTTAAAAAATACTAAAAGATAATGGCTTAAAATAATATGTGATTGCATTTTATGTAATTACAATCGTTAAAAGTTTCTTAAAGAACAAAAAAAAAATTTAATTATAGACCGACCTTACCGTAATTTGAACTCAGGTTTTGTTCACTATCAGTCTCGCACCTTAGCCTCTACACCATTGCCACTAAGTTCAAAGTGCCAGCTTTATCATCAAAATATTGAAATTCTGGCACCTAATGGGTACACACTGTTTGAAGTGTTTACCAACACTAAAATTCAATTTTAACCAGGCAACCACATGACCCAGCTCTGGGCTGGTGATGTCAGCTTACTTTTCGGTAGTACATTTTGTTGTTGGAGATTTCATTTTTAACAGGTTATCTTTTAAGCAAGTTGTCGTGAATACCCTAACTGATAACAGATATTGAGGCTTTTCGGAAGGGTCTGGAACTCACTCTAGACCTAAATTTGGAAATTGTGCTCCCGGAATTTCATATTAGGCGAGTTGAACGTATTTTGACTCCCCTGGACAGTTTGAACTGCCAGTTTCTTCGATCTCTCTTGTGGAGCTGCGAGAGCAGATCAAAGAACTTTAGTTCAAATCTTTTGGGTGAAGACTCTGAAGGCACTTTATAACTCGGTACTGAGACTAGGTTACATGGAAGAAGACCCAGATTGTAATGAACATCAAGGCCGGGAAGAGTCCTTCAGATGTCGAATCATATCTACCAATCAGCTTGCTATCGTCAGTGGGGAAAATTTTTGAGAGGTGCTTACTATGTAGGCTGCTTAAACCTAGATAATCTCAGCTCCCTTTCAATTTGAGTTTCGAAGGTCGCACGGAACCCTAGAACAGCTACACAGGGTAACAAATTTTATCCCGGCCGTATTTGTGAACGTAAAGCAATGATTTGATCGGGTGTGGCACAAAGTTTTGCTGTCTTACTGACAGGGCATTTTCCTTTGTGATTGATGGAACTAAATCAAGTACAAGGACTTTTCGTGTAGGAGGGAGGGGAGTGTTCTTGGCCTCACGCTTTACACTCTTTTAACTATGGACATGCCCACTTATAACAGGGGATGCTGTTATGATCCAGTGGACCTCTTACTTGCAACATTCGCTGACGATAAGGACATTAGGTCCATTATGCGTCTGCTGCGACATGAACCAGAATCCAAAAACTTTAGAATCAGACAAATCTGCTGTATTTTATTTTGAAGCCCGTGTATTTATGCAAACAAGATCTTGCAAAATTCGGAATAATTTTTAGAATTCTCTTTTTTACTTGGAAAGTAGGGTATAAAAATGAAATGTACACATATTTATTTTTTTAAAAATAATGCCTTTATTCACATTTAGCTACAAGTATTCTTTTGGCATTTCAATTTCAATGTCCAGAACAAAACTCAACAATTTTATTCAAAGCTGACCTCTCACCTACCCAATTCACCCAGCAAAATGCATAATATTTATTTATGTAAAAAATGAAATGGCCCAACTACTGACACATTTTCAACTTTTTGACTTGGGGAGAAGAAACTTTCACTAGACTGGATATATGTGTGTGCGAGTGTGAGTGTGTGTTTTTGTAACCAAACCCAGAAAAGAGCAAATGGCCGGGAGCCTTGCAAACAAACACAACATATTCTCCAGCTGGTCAACGTGAAAAGTCCCACGACAAGAGTCGTTTTTATTAGTTTTTTTTTTTCTTTTTATCCTTATGTATGTTCTGGTTAGTATTTTTTTTTTTACAGTAAAGCTCGTTACTTTTGGTGGGGGCTTTGTGGGGTGATCCACTGCTTAAGGATATATACCAAAAGTTGCAACAGAAATGACTCCAAATGGAACTTGGAGTCGTGGTGGCTTAACTCATTTTTTGGAGTGGGTTGTATGACTTGAATGGTTAAGCTAGCTAAGATTGGTTTTAACCAGGGTTCCTTAAATGCACAAAAATTGTTTTCATGCCATGATAAATAACATCAATGTAAAAAATAATTATTTTCAGACATGAAAATAAAAAATTATTTTATTTTACATATTTTTTACACGAGCATTTTTCACACTATTGTTATTTACAGGCTTGTGAATAATATGAGCTGCCTTCTTTACGCCTGTAAATAACAGTCGTGTCAAAAATGTTCGTTTTAGTAACATGAAAAAAAATATTTTTTTCTAATGTACAATTTTTTATTTCATATCTGAAAATAATTAATATAATCATTTTTTACAGCTTGTATATTTTAATATGTGTTTAATTATCCAGCATGTAAAGAAAAATGTGTGTTATTTTACTTTTATATTTGATCGTAGATAATAAGCAATAGTGCTAAAACGACGTCTACTTGAATGACTAATTCTAACTTCTTCATACTTGTCGATAAGTTTCATGACAGTGGTCCCATTGAACATAGTGTGACGGTAGGAACAATCGCTTGTAAAACCATTGTCTTCATACTGAAGTTCTTCGATTTCCACCAAATAGGTATTGCACCTAGTATTGAGTGAAGTTTTTACAAAATAATATTTTTCTTGCTGATATTTTAAATATAGTAAAATAAAAATACCAGGGGACGCTCAAGATTTAAAAACTAGAAAATTTTAACATATTTTCGATATATTTTGAACCATTTTTGATCTGGATAGGATGGTTTCCATTTCTGAACTGGTTTGAATCGGGGAAACCGGGGTGTCCTGGAAATCCTCAGAGAGGTTTTCGTATAAACGATTGCACTTTGAACTAAAATTATTTGATTTTGATATTAAGTGCCCGGTTACCAGATCAGATGACGAAAGTTACGTGATTTGAAAGCCGACTGCTCAGAGTATTTGGTACTACGTACCCTAGATTCAAAACCCCAATTCCTTTCGGTAGAACCTGCTTTATAAGAGCATCTTAGATTCCGTTTCTCATATTCTTGGTCAGATCCTGGGCATCGTCAACTTCTTTGACTTGCTTTTCGCACACATTGCGTCGTTTTCTGCTCTTCTCCCTCACATAATGAAACTAGCAACAAAGCGTTGGTGCAATGGCGGATATAAAAAACAAACAGCGAAACAGAGAGAGAGAGTGCACAAACTTTTGCCATTTTCTTTGGCAACTTTCCGTTGCATTTGCAGCGAAATGTCTTTGCCAAGTAGTCGACGTCGACGGGGCATATAACTCAACGGTGTTTCCCCTTGGCACCCTCCGGCGGCAACAGCTGTGACTTGGCTTGTACTAAGCTAAGCGTGAAAAAGAAACATTTGCATATCCTGTGACCCACTTATAATCATTTTTCATGAACGTGTGCTGCGGCACCACAACCTGCACTTCTGCTTAGCTACTAGCGCCATCCAGTGTGCAATATTAGCTGGCAGCGAAATGAGGTTATGTTTGCTAGCCCACAGCTCCAGCATCCTTTGCATGAATTGTGCATGTCAAGGTGTTGGTGGTGCGGTGGGCACACAAGACAAATAAAATAATAGAAAAACATATCTTTTAGACTTCAGCCAAATTATGAACAAAAATTCTATTTCGGTGCTCATTAGTGCAGGCACAAAGTGTCAGCGTAATTAATAATCAGAAAAGAGAAATAAAAACGGAAGAAAATATGTGAAAAAAAAACGAATTATAAATGCATACACAGTGCTAAGTATTTTTATCATTTCCACACACGACCAAAAGTCACAGGGCGAGTGTGAGAGAGACTGGAAATTTATTTGCCTGTAATTAATCAGTGCCGAATGGAGATGGCATTGTGGAAACGATGTGTTCGAGGAACTCACGCGAAATAAGCGATGCGGCTTTAAGCCATATGCTAGAAAACCATTTTAATAGTTCAGCTATTCTTAAAAATTGCATCTTAAAGCCAATCATTTGTAAGAAAAATAATATATTTTCCCCTTACAAACTTTGCAAAAATCCAATGGTATATATCTCTTATTGAACTTAGAATATAGGACGATACTTGAGTCAATATATTGTTAGTCTTAAGAGAGAATTAGTAGGATGACTGACAATTATTATTATTCTTTTGTGACTAGTGCAGTAAATTAAAAGAAGTATTATTTAAGCACGAGGTTGAAATTAACAAAAAAATAATAATAATTAATAAAATGCTTCATAAACATTATTTTTTATGGCTGCAAGCCAAAATTGATTTGCGGAACTCCAGTTCGTGGGTTGTACCAAAGGATAATTTGAAGTTCGAGATTTTGGGTCAAACCTTGGTTCAAGACAATTTTCACCTAATTTAAAAGAAACCTGATAAAATTGTTTTTTTTTTTTCAAAAAATAATATTCTGAATTTCTTGATTTTTGTTTACTTAATCGAATTATTTAGTTTAAATTTAAAAGAAGAATGTCTTCGAAATATTGTTTATTTTTCTTCTTTGATCTGATAAAATAAGGATGGAAAAAATTCTTTCAACTTGGACATGGGCCGATGATCAGATCAGACAACTCTGTGAAATTAACACTTTACGCCTAGAATAGGAAGCTAAGACAAGCGAATGCAAAAATGAGGAACCATGAGCACAAAAGGTTAAAAAATATATCCCACAAGGAAAATATGGCCTCAGGATCCTGAAAGGGCTCCCCACGGGTTACTGCAGACTGCTTCCTGTACAGGATGGGAATAACTAACAACCGATTATGCAGATTATGCAGTCCTCTGAGATGCTCCCCTACGACAAATACTTTCTGATTAGTTCTTTTTTGCCTTTATGTATAATTCAATAAATTTTAGAATCGAGTATTTTAAAAACCGAGGCTATTATGGGTAGAGATTTTATTACTAACTTTATAATACTTTCTTGAACTTTTAATAAGACTCTGTCTGACAACACAAAAGTTGTTGGGAAATTCGTCAGATTTTCGAATGTCTATAGTTTTTGTAGAACCGAACCGAAAGTTAAGGTTCGGAACAGGTTCAGGTTCAGTGATTTCTTCGGTTTTATGTTCGGTTCAAAGTAAAAAAATTGTTAGAGTTCTGGGTTCGAACCGGTTTGGTTTAAAACCGGTTTGCAGCCCTGTTATTTTTATACCCTTGCAGAGGGTATATTAAAATTGTCACGATGTTTGTAACGCAGTGAAGGAAGCATTTCCGACCACATAAAGTATATATATTCTTGATCAGCATGACGAGCTGAGTTCATTTCCGTCTGTCCGTCTGTCAGTCCGTCCGTCTGTCCGTCCGTCCGGCTGTTCGTCTGTTTCTATGCTATCTCCTCCCTCAGTTTTAAAGCTATCTTAACCAAACTTTGCAAAAAGTCATTAAATACAAATACGCTGCACATTTGTCGGAATCGGCCGGATCGGATGACTATATCATATAGCTGCCATAGGAACGATCGGTTCAAAAACAAGTTCTAATGAGAAAAACTTTTTTGTTTTCCATCGTAGCGCTACCAATCGTGGTATATATAAGTTTCATATGCTTCCACACAGTTCTGGAAAAATTTATCAAAATCGGATGACTATAGCATATAGCTGCCATATAAACGGCCGGTCCAAAAACTAATTCTAGTGGGAAAAACTTTTTTGTTTTCCATCGTAGCGTCACCAATCGTGGCATATATTAGTTTCATATGCTTCCACACAATTCTGGAAAAATTTATCAAAATCGGATGACTATAGCATATAGCTGCCATATAAACGGCCGGTCCAAAAACTAGTTCTAGTGGGAAAAACTTTTTTGTTTTCCATCGAAGCATATATTAATCGTCGTATATTAGTGGCATATATTAGTTTCATATGCTTCCACACAATTCTGGAAAAATTTATCAAAATCGGATGACTATAGCATATAGCTGCCATATAAACTTTTTTGTTTTCCATCGTAGCATCACCAATCGTGGTATATATTAATTTTTTATGATTCCACACAATTCTGGAAAAATGTATCAAAATCGGATGACTATTGCATATAGCTGCCATAGGAAACATCGTTCTAAAAACAAATTATAGTGAGAAAAACTTTTTTGTTATCAATGGTAGCGCCTTTCGAAAACTGCAAGGGTATTTAAAACATCGGCGTAGCCGATGTTAGCCTCCTATTTTTATACACTTGAAAAGTGTATATTAATTTTGCCCAGAAGTTTGTAACGCATAGAAATATTCATTTCCGACCCCATAAACTATATATATTCTTGATCAGGACGACGAGCTGAGTTCATTTCCGCTTGTCCGTCCGTCCGTCTGTCTGTCTGTCTGTCTGTCTGTCTGTCTGTCTGTCCGTCTGTCCGTCTGTCTGTCTGTCTGTTTCTACGCAAACTAGTCCCTCAGTTTTAAAGCTATCGAGCTGAAATTTTGCACAGAGTCTTCTTTTTACTGCACGCAACTAATATGTCGGAACCGGCCGGATCGGAGGACTATATCTTATAGCTGCCATAGGAACGATCGGTCGAAAAATAAGTCTCAGTGAGAAAAACTTTTTTATTTTCCATCGTAGCGTCACCAATCGTAGTATATATTAGTTTTATATGTTTCCACACAATTCGGAAAAAAATTTATCAAAATCGGATGACTATAGCATATAGCTGCCATATAAACGGTCGATCAAAAAACTACTTCTAGTGAGAAAAACTTTTTTGTTTTCCATCGTAGCGTCTCCAATCTTGGTATATATCAGTTTTATATTTTTTTACATAAGTTCGAAAAAATTTATTAAAATCGGATGACTATAGCATATAGCTGCCATAGAACCGATCGGTCGGAAAATGTGTTTTACTAAGAAAAGTTTTTTTTTATGGTATCAAATTTTTATTATTAAATATTAAAAAGTTTAAAATATTTGATATCTATATTCTATATATTTTTTACCGGTTAAATCAGTTGGAGTAAACTTTTTCAAGTGTATTTAAACTTCGGCACAGTCGAAGTTACCTTTGCCTTCTCGTTTTAAAATAATTTCAAAATCATTTTCTTTATTGAACCGAAAGCTTTCATGTTCTTTTGTATTCCGGTATAGGTTCAGGTTCGGACTAAAAAAACAAATTTGCTCCGGCTCAGGTTAGGTTCGGTCTTGCAAAAAAAAAACGGAGACTCCGACTCCGAAGCGGTTTGACTTTGAATTGATTAAAACCGAAGCAAATAAGGGAATTTTAAGCATTTACAAATTTCTTGATTTTCATTTCCCATACGATTTATCTAATTTCGAAGTACTTGATAAATTTTTTCAAGCCAAAGCTTGTAACGCTCAAAATATATATATATTTTTTTGCTTTTGTTATGATTTGGAAATAAATACATTAAAATCTTCCGTTGATTTTAAAACAAATTTACTAAGTTTGTCAATCTATTTCGTCAAACAAGTAACTGAAATTACATAATTATCATGATAGAAAATATATGAATCCGTGCGAAAGTCCTTATGAATTCAAAAGTAAGGTTTGGTAAAATTAAAACCATTTTTAATTGAAGTCAATGCACAAAATTCTATAATATAACACATTAAAATATTGCCTAAGGATTCGCTAAAATCGGATTTTCAGTTGTTGGTCGCGAAAATCACTTCTGATTTTGTCCCATGCGAATGCCTTGGTTTTTTGTAATTATCTTGATAAGTGAAAATTGCTCATAATCAACTTTAGCACCAATTATAGGTCTAATTAAGAGCTATAAGTTAACTCTTCTTTAAAAAAAATATATTTTTTATTTAGACCTTTGTTTTATTTCACCTTAAAAGTGTACCACGGTCCCGTTCGACATAATGGTAATCCCCATATCTAACTTCATCCAAGAAATTTGAGAATCTTTCTTTATAGAATTTGTTGACTTCAAGAACGGAAAATTCTTGATTCTTTCAGTAATATTATCGGTCTTTTCAGGTAAAAGATTTAATTTTGCTTAATTTAAGCACAAAATATACATAAAGTTTTAGATACATTTTATATCGCTCTTGAACTCAGACAGTCGGTTTCCCCGAGTATACAACAATGTTCGCATTTTCACTTTCGCAGAAATTTAAAGATTTAAACTCGGTTTTGGTTTTAATCGCAAAATGTTTGGATGGCTTAAGGTTTTTTTAAAAAATACTTTGCTATATCGGTAATAATACCTGATAAGAGGCTATGTTAATAATTTCCTTTTGTTTACTATGGAGTCATAATATTAATCCATACCAGCGGGCATTTTACTAATACCTGCGCAAGTCTTTGTTTTTCCTTGGGCACCATCGCTTAACCTGCCCATCCCTAATTTACCGCGAAAACAAGTCGAACACATATGCTAGACTGAGATGGGGGCAGGCACCGTGCTTAGGCTGCCTTGTTTGTAAATGGAGGGACAACTTTTGCTTTCATTATGCCAACCCCTCGCTGTTTCTCTTTCATTAGACCTGCGGCATGCGGCGCGTGTGGCGTTAAATTTTACATCATTTAATTAAAAACATGTCACCGCAAGAGCAAGACAGAGCCGACACTCTTCAAACAATTTCCATTAATTGTTTTTGGTCAGACAAGAATAATTGTAAAATTTATCAAAATAATGTTGGACAATTGCCTGCGATATGTAAATATCTCTTAATCAAAACAATATTTCTATTTCCATTTATTTTAACTGAATTTGGGTCAAATGCTTTCAAATTATTGTTGTCGCTGCCTGTGCAAATAATCAGCTTAGATCAAAATGTATTTGTAAAATGCATTTAGTTTGCTTTTGGTTTTTTTGTTGCTTTTATGCAGGCTTTACACAAAATTTTTTTTCATTATACGTACAGGAAAATGGAAAAGCGAATTTCGTGAAGCGTCAAAATGTATTTAAATATTTCAATAAAATTTCCGCATAACATTTTTTGGGAATTGTAAATAATTAATGAAGGCAATAGAAATAAAATAAATTTCATGTGTTTGGCATTGGTATTTTAAAGCTCTCAGAAAAGAAAAAATAAATATTTAAAATATATCAAAATGTCGATTAATTTTAATTATGGAGCTGACGAAATGGGTGGAAAACTAAGGTCATACAGGCAAGCAATGTGCACAAATTTAAAAACAAAAAATTATTTTTAAATTGTCATTATTTTAGATCTAAGTAGAAGGACTTAAAGCCAAAGCTTGGACCTACTTGCCAATATTTTGCACAAATAGTGTCGAAAAATTATATTTTTAGGCCTATTTATCCCATTTTTCATTAAAATTTGGGCAAATTATTAGCAAATGAGAATATGAATATGAATATGAATATGAATATGAATATGAATATGAATATGAATATGAATATGAATATGAATATGAATATGAATATGAATATGAATATGAATATATATGAATATGAATATGAATATGAATATGAATATGAATATGAATATGAATAGAATATGAATATGAATATGAATATGAATAGAATATGAATATGAATAATGAATATGAATATGAATATGAATATGAATATGAATATGAATATGAATATGAATATGAATATGAATATGAATATGAATATGAATATGAATATGAATATGAATATGAATATGAATATGAATATGAATATGAATATGAATATGAATATGAATATGAATATGAATATGAATATGAATATGAATATGAATATGAATATGAGAATATGAATATGAATATGAATATGAATATGAATATGAATATGAATATGAATATGAATATGAATATGAATATGAATATGAATATGAATATGAATATGAATATGAATATGAATATGAATATGAATATGAATATGAATATGAATATGAATATGAATATGAATATGAATATGAATATGAATATGAATATGAATATGAATATGAATATGAATATGAATATGAATATGAATATGAATATGAATATGAATATGAATATGAATATGAATATGAATATGAATATGAATATGAATATGAATATGAATATGAATATGAATATGAATATGAATATGAATATGAATATGAATATGAATATGAATATATATATATGAATGTGAATATGAATAAGAATAAGAATATGAATATTTAACTCATTTCTGCAATTGGAATTATGTGATTTACTTTCCATTGACCTAATAATTCGAACTTATTCAAACTCTTTCGAACTTTTTGGTCAATTTCTGCATGTCAGTTCATTTTATCTCTCTCACACACACACACACACATAGAAATCGCATATATCAATCGGTTGTAAGAGTTCGGTTGGCCCGGTTGGACGTGACATGAATTGCACTTAAGTGATTTTAATAGTTCACGTGCGCCTTTTGACAAAATGCCGACCGGGACGAGTAGATGAAGCACTTTTAGGCAGCGCTTCCGTTTCCTATTCAATGGATAGGACAATAGTAGAACCACAAAATTTCCGCTGTGGTTTCCCTCGAATTCCATCGAGCTAAGCAAATTTCTGTTTTGTTTATATGCCCAGCACGGCATGTGCGTGCCCTCAAAACTGTCAGTTTTAGTTGGATCTCCGTTTTCCTCGACTACCTTTCGCTTTCTGGCTGCCGGGCGTGTAATGGACACGCGCCACCTGACTTAATATCAATTTCCAGTGCTCCTCACATTTGCCTCAGTTCATTTTTTCGGCATTTTTTTTTTTCGTGTCTCTTAAAAGTTTTTAAGTCAAATGAATTTTTTATGACTCTCAGGTTGAAGCAGCAGCGCTTGGCCAGCCGATTTTACGTGTTTGGAGTTTTAAAATTTTGTGTTTTTTTATTTTGGGTCCGAAGTCATTTGAAAGTAAATGGTTTCAAAATACTTGCGAGTGCGGGTGAACAATTTTGCAAATTGAGATGGGGTTGAATGATGAAGTCTACGCTAGGTTGGACAGTTAATCAGTGTGATAGAAATTATAAGTGAATTGAAATAACATTTTGATTTGAATAAATTTAAAGAAAAGTCTAAGCAACTTGTTGGATAGAATTTCAATTTAATTATGATATGTGTGCAACTTTCATTTAGCAGGTGTTTTAAACTTCATACAAATCAAAACGGCAAGTTTGCATATAAACATACGGTCCTGCCGTTCTCCCCCCCACACTCATTGCCTGCTCGCATATTTTTTGGCAACTTTATTACAAAAATACATTGCATACTTTTGTCTCAATGTCTGGTCTAGCTTTTTTACCCCTTGCCAAACAGAAATTCTTCAAAATATCCAACTACCGGGAAAATAAACGAAACAAAAAACAGCATTTTGCAATAAGCAAATTTCAATTGAAATAGCAAACGTGAAATAGCAGACAGAGCATGAAAAAGTATTTCAGAAATCCCTGCCAGTATTTTCTGCTGTTTTTTGGAAGTTAATACGGGGGTGGGCCAAGAGACAAGGCTTCAATGAAAGACTTGTTTTAAATTAATTAATATGAAAATTGTTATATAATAAGCATTTCAATAATTAAATAGTTATTACTGCACATCAATTTTTGAAAAATAAATGAAAATAACAGTGAGGTTTCAGTGTAATTTATGGCCTAAAAACAGTCGGTTGAATAAGCATTCAACATTATTTTAATAGATGAAATATTTGTTATTGTTAAAGGCCTCATTCCGCATGGCATATAAAATTTAATTCATATAAATAAAATAGCCTTTCAAATGCATTCAGCTTACTGCAAATCAAGTTTTCCAAAAGTGTTTCTATTCAAATGAAGTATTGTGCCGAAATACATTTTTATGTCATCTGAAAAGAGGCCTTTACTTAGGATGGAAAGGGGCAAGTTATTAAGCAGACAATTTTGCTAGAAACTAAAATGAGACAAATCCTGCTGAAACTATAAGAGCGAGCTGTTCTCGTTTCCAAATTTTATCGATCGGAATTGGTAAAGGATTCAAAAAACAAGCTTAAATATTTTGCCACCATGACAGCTGATTGAAGATTAATGGAAATTTAAACATATTCGGCGATCACACAAACGGTTTTTGGAAACAGGAACATTTACCAATTCCGATTTCGCATGATTTAATCGAAATCGAACTCGAACTCTTGCCGACTAGACAAGAAAACGAAATAGAGTCTTTATTAATCGTATAGATATTGTAAAGGTTCGACAATTTCCATCTTATAGCGCTGTTCCACTGCAACATATATGTACATCAATAAATTTCGGTGTTCCACTGCATAAAATTCCATCATGTTAACTTTGCTGAGCTGAGCTTCTTTCTTTCAATTTTAATAAATGCTCCCATGTTTATCTCCCGGACTACTATAATTATTTCCTCATGGTACTGGGACCACGAAACGGATGTTTTATTTTTATTTTTTATTCACTTATCCAGTCGATCAAATATCGTACTTTGTGTAAATTATACTTTATTCAATTCTCGTGTTTGTTTGGGGATAACACATCACGTATCCCAATTGTTGCTTTGATCTTTATGTCATCGTGTTTGTTTGGCTACCTCCGTTTTATTCTATAAAGCCCTTTGAAAATGAAATTCCACACACTTTAACATCCACTCGTATTTACCACAAATCGGTGTTAAACCATTCCGGTTCGAACCCGGAATTCCGACTTTTCTCTTACTGTGAACCGAACCTTGAATCTAACCTGTTGCGAAAAAAATAACCTAAGCCTGTTACGAACCAAAACTTTCGGATCGGTTCAGAAAAAGTTACAAGTCTTAGTTAAGCGGACATTTTATTGATGAAAGAAGTAGCATAGACCAATTGCTCGAAGAAATAATACTTATAAATTTAAATTGAAAATAATTGAATTCGTATGTTCAATGTTTTTATATATTTTTACAAATTTTGTACTTTTCTATAAAAATTTGGAAAAACTTGGGACGATACAAGGTTCGAACCAAAACCTTAGCACAAAATCCTTGAACCTTTAATTTCTGAACCTTCACCATTGGTAAATGTTGGTTCGAACCCGAGAACTGGACCTCCGAAAAAATGATTTACATATATGTAAACTCCGTTGCAATACTATAGCCACACCCAATTTTTCAGTGTACGAATACTCAGAGAGGGGAGTGCAACAATTGGTGATTGCAGATAAAAAGATAATCAAAAATAAGATTAGCAAGAAACAACACTAACAATCTGGACTTGCCTGTTGCAGACGCCTAAAACACTTTAATAGCCAATTATGCGGATAGTACAGCCTACCTAGCTTCTAACCCCATCGTCAGCCGAGCGTCAGCTACCTTGCAATCCTTTCTGGATGGCTTTAGAGTCTGGGCGTCACGTTGGAACATTGGAACAAAGATTCCAGAAAAATATATATAAAACTTGGTACTTGGGCTTCTTTCCAATATAACAAAAAAAAATATTTTAGACCGATTTTCTAGATCCTTCATATTTTTGTTTTTATATTTTAGATTGATCTTTAGATTTATCAACTATGGATACAACTATGGGCACAAGAATTTGGATTGTCTGCCGCTATCACGCACTGGAGCCCGTAGATTCAGTTCAGAGAGAGTATAGGCGCATGTTTGGAGGCCATCCTCAGAGCAGATAGACTATAAAAAGGCTTGTAAGCAGTTTTGCATGGGACAGTCGAAAGAAAACCTTAATATCGAATCTCTTTAGTTCAGACAAAACAATCCAAGAGTTATCTGCTCAAATGGGTAATTTCAGACAATTAAGCACAAAGATTTGAGCTTATTCCCTTATAAAATTGAAATAGTTTGCCGAGTAGAGGAAATTTGTCAGAAGATGCTTGTATTTGGCAGAGGACGAAAACATGTAATAGCCTATTTCCACTGGCACATATATGTACATTTGAAAATATTAAAAATCCAAAGCAAATATACATTCTAAGCCGATAAGTGAAAGTTGACCAATCTTTGGGTAAGTTTAGCAACTATGTTTGCATTGACGTCGCACTTGTTGAAAAAAACGCGAATTTAATGGTTAAAAATCGAAAATGTAAAAATTTCGAATGTACATATATGCCAGTGGAAATAGGCTATTAAACTGTCTTTAGCGACAGGTCCATGTGAAATAGGCTCTTAAATTGTCTTTTTTATGTCTGACAAGGTCATTTTGACATAATTACATGCAACGTCAAAGGTAATCAGCAAACAATATTGTCGAATATGCAGTGTTTCCAACCCAACTTCAAATATCCAGGCAGTAATAAACAGCATTTTGATATGATGAATAAAAAAAGACATCCCAATCACGACTCCAAATTGTAAATTCAGTCCAGTCCTGATCCCAATCATTTTTCGGGACCCGCGGGATTTCCTTCCCGTGCCCCACTCTATATTCTTATTAAAATTAAATCATAATAATTATCGATTCATTTGTTTATTTTATAAAATTAAATCATAAATCCGAATCCAACTGGTCCGAAACAGGACCGCAGAGAACTGGTTCGGTGTTTTCAGTATCATTGAAACTGTTCTTAACCCGAATCTACTTAAGATACATATCAATTTATAAAAGCAAATTTGTATACACTATGCTACGCTATTCAGATCGATGTGGCGCCATCTGTTGGTGAGGTTGGAAAATAACTCAATCAGTATACAATATAATGTTCAAAGTAAAAATGTAATTGTTGTCAGAAATTAATAAAAACCTCGATAATTAAAAATTATAAGAACTGCAAGGGTAAATAAACTTTGACGAACCCGAAGTTAGCTTTACTCGGCTTTCAAAATTTTTTGGTACAATTCAAGTCTCCGTTTACCCATATGTCCGGACATCCTTTAAATTTTAAAATCAAAAATTTATATATCAAAATAGTTTTGCCCATATCTGTAACATCATAGAGATGGCTGAAAATATTTTGAAATAAAGATCAAATCATTTTCCAGTCAACCGCATCGTAATGATGAATTCCAACTTTAATTTGGTTTTTAGGCCTATGTTCTTTGTATTCTTATCTACATTTGTTTGAGTTCTCTCTTCCATATTCTGATTTCCTTTTAATCTCTAAAATTGTGATCCTTAGTCCACCCCTTTGCAATAACATTATCTGCTTTTCCCTTGGCTTGGATAAATATTTATCCACTTTTAATTTATTTAATTGCATAATGTACCACTTCAGTAGCACCTCAAGCATATAAATTTGTATTCAAACTAATTTGATGAGAGAAACCAGTTTCATACCCTCGGTAAAACTAGTTTTCTGCCCTCTTTTGATATTCACAAAATAAATGTGACGCTGTTGGCAGTTTGTTTAATTAAATTTCAAACGAAACGATCCTCTAGATCCTCTGCAAACATTTCCAGAGAATACCTTTTCAAGTGCTTGACAATAATAATAAAAAAAGAATACAGAAGGGGAATCCCATGCCTTTTTACGCAGTAGTCAAAGACATAACTCATATTGCCGCAGGGGACGCTGCAATGTAACCGTAACCGTAACCTACCCCTACCTAACCTCAAGTGGCGGCTCATGGGTAACGGATATCATCGTATGTATGTCTCAATCATTTCATGCAATTTGCACCCCGCACGTGTCCCAAAGTGCAATTGCAATTACTTGGCAGAGTCCGAGAAAAATTTTACGATGGGAAAACGACGGCAATTCAATTTCGCATTTGCGTGGGAAAAAGCGTTTGATGTGGTTTGTCCTTTCACTTCGACTTCCTTTAATGGGTGTGGGCGTGGTCAGTGGCAGTTTTTCCAACAATTTTAAATTACTTTTAAACGGCTTTGCCGCTGTGGTGAATTATTGCCGGGGGGATTTTCAATTTTGCATTGTTTCGTTACTCCCAAAAACCACTTCGCATCGCATTTCATTTGTTTTTGTGGTATCGGTGGGTGTGTGAAGAGAGCACGGGGGGGATTATGGAGGGTTTTTGTAGGTAATTCAAATTTGTTGCTGCGTAAATTGAAATGCTACGAAAGCGCATAAACATTCCAATCAATTTGTTGGCAAATGAATTATGCATTGAAAATTGCATCGTTTGGTTTTGGGTATGTGGCAAGGGAAGCGGATGGGGGGTTTTTTATGGGTGGCAACTATTTATTAGCAAAATATGCTTAAAGTTGAAACCCCAAAATGCATTGGCAACATTTTCGCCAAATGATGAGTAAAATTGAGTAATTGGATATTGGAAAACTGTGGGCTTTCGTTTGCCATTATTCTTATTATATACAAAATTAGACAATTCGAAACAATTGTGACAATTTCAAACGGATTGTGTGATATTATGACTTCATCATTCGTTCTTTATGTGTCCTAATAATTATAATTATAATCAAATTATAATTTGATTGGTTTATGGTGTTTCGAGATGCACCGATAAAAATGCAAAATATGATATATGACTTACAAGAATACTTAAAAAAAATCTGCAAACTCAATCAAAACCTAAGTGAGTCTGATGTAAGATATGGTAAACTCGAAATAGTCTGTAACTGCAACAAATGCCGTTTTGCAATCGAGCGAGACTTTAAGTGTGTGTTTGCAAACTTACAACGCAAAAATATTTTTCACATTTCTAAACAAATTTTAAATTAAAAAAAAATATATTCTAAGAGACTTTATCTTAGTGAAAAGTTGCGCTTGATCTAAGTGGTAAAAGCCTTTTAATTCCAGGGAGTGTGGATCTACCAAAACACGCAATTTAAGAATCAACTGCAGGAAGAGCAGAAATCAAAGACCTCTTATGAGTAAAGGAAAGATGATTCAGGACTGGTTGATCATTCAATATGATGAACTTAACAGAGGTTAAAATAGTTCATATTCGTATTTGGAAAGACTCTGTTAAGATTAACAATTCAAAATACGGTACCATTAAAAATGAAAATGTTTTTCTCACTAAGAACTATTTTCAGACCCATCGATTGAATGGCAAATATTCCATATAGTCGTGCGATATTGATGAATTTTATCAGAATTATGTGGATGCCTATTAAATATTTTATTACCAAGTTGGAAGACATTACTATAGAAAACAAAAAAATTTTTCTCTGAAACTAGTTTTTGTACCGATCATTCCTATGGCAGCTATGTGCTATATCCGTACGATTTTGATCAAACTTGCCAGAATTGTGTACGTGGGGTAATAAATGTTCGTCGGGAACTGGTAACACTAATGTCAATAAATAGTTAAAATAAAGTTTGACATTTTTTAACATAAACGGTCTCGCAACGATTTAATGTAGTTTTTTTTGCTTTAGAATGAAAATTTCAAGAGAAGGTTTTTGTGTGATTAAATATCACAACTTTTAACGTGGATTAACTTAACTAGAGTGATTCGATAAACTCAGATCTTTGTATGGCGGTAATGTGAATTCAATCAAGGTCGCTCAGTTGTCGTACCGGAAAACATAAATTCTGAACTGATAAAGCAAGATTGTCATGTGAAATACCGTTAGATTGAGGTGATCCTTAACATTTGTTTCACCTGCATAGGTTAGATTTTTCATAAACACCTTGCCGTTCAAGAGGTTTCTTCGTGTTGGAAGAATTGTTAAAAAATGGCTCGTGTAGAATGGTGCAAAGAAATGCTGGAAAAGTACGATTACGGTGCTTTAAAAGACGTTTATAAGATTGTCACAGGTGCCGAATAAAGGTTATAATCAAAACAGCAATCGACCGTGTCGGTGTTCCAAGACGAGCCAAATCCCACAAAATTTGTTAGCGCACGAATCAAGTGGTCGCCAGTTTCTTAGGCCGAATTGGTCATGTGGCCACTGTTCCGCTTATGCAACGTAGGGCGGTCAATTCTGAGTAGTACACGACCATTTGTTTGACGGATTTCTTCAGAGAAATTCGCAAAACCAGCCGCGGAAGACGAATCATTCTTCGTTATGACAATGCGGGCCAGCCTGAGGTAAAAAGACTTTCTGAGCATTTTTATACACTTGAAAAGTGTATATTAATTTTGCGCAGAAGTTTGTAACGCATAGAAATATTCATTTCCGACCACATAAACTATATATATTCTTGATCAGGACGACGAGCCGAGTTCATTTCCGTCTGTCCGTCTGTCTGTCCGTCTGTCTGTCCGTCTGTCTGTCCGTCTGTCTGTCTGTCCGTCTGTCCGTCCGTCTTGTCCGTCTGTCTGTTTCTACGCGAACTAGTCCCTCAGTTTTAAAGCTATCGAGCTGAAATTTTGCACAGAGTCTTCTTTTTACTGCACGCAACTAATATGTCGGAACCGGCCGGATCGGATGACTATATCATATAGCTGCCATAGGAACGATCGGTCTAAGAACTAGTTCTAGTGAGAAAAACTTTTTTGTTTTCCATCGTAGTATCACTAATCTTAGTAAATGCTAGTTTTATATGTTTCACATAATTCTGGAAAAATGTATCAAAATCGGAGGACTATATTATATAGCTCCCATAGAAACGGTCGGTCAAAAACTACTTCTAGTGAGAAAAACTTTTTTTTTTTCTATCATAGCGTCCCCAATCTTGGTATATATTAGTTTTATATGCTTTAACATAATTTTGAAAAAAAAAATTATCAAAATCGGATGACTATAGCATATAGCTGCCATAGGACCGATCGGTCGGAAAATGTGTTTTACTAAGAAAAGTTTTTTTTATGGTATCAAATTTTTATTATCAATGATTTAAAAATTTTAAATATCTGATGTCTATATTCTATATATATTTTACCGGTTAAATCAGTTGGAGAAAAGTTTTTCAAGTGTATTAAAACTTCGGCACAGTCGAAGTTAGCTTTGCCTTCTCGTTATGTTCTGTTTAATTGAGAACAAAGATATGGAGCAGTTGAATGTTGTTACTACGCAACAAATCCGAACATTAGAAAAATTGTCATAATTTCGCTTGAAAAGAGCAGTTTATACATCTTTGTTTAGAAATCTTTGGAAACAGTGATGCAGCAAGCAAGCATAAACTGAATGTAGCCGTCAACAATATTGCTAGATACGTATTTGACCGTAAACCGACTGACCATATCTCAAATTACTCCAGGAAGATTTTTGACCTTAAGTTAGATAGTTGGATAGATTATAGAGCATTAATATTTTTACATAAAATAATAAGCACCAAACAACCGAATTACCTATATGAAAAACTTGATTTCTCTGCCTCAAGACGTACTAATAACATTGTCTGTTTTGTTTCTCAATGTAACTTATATATTTCCTTTTTTTTTTTTTTTTTGTTAAATTTAATTTAAGCATAGTATTCAAATTTAACGATTGTATTGTTGTGACTACACAGAGAAAAATATGACGTTCTAATATCATGACCAAATGTTAATGATTTCGTTCTATTTTTCCGTTCATGAATTTTTAACTCAACTCAACCATCATACAACAAATATAAGTAGCATCTTAGACATGTAGCAACGAAAGCGTGCGATGGTAGAGGGCGCTAAGATGCAGATCCGTTTGTGCGTTTGAGTGCAAGGTAGTAATGGTCCCGAGTTCGAATCCCAGACGGAGCAAAAATAGCTAACTAACACTAACACTCATCATTTTTTCTTTGTTCTTCAAAAAGAAATAAATAAATCAAAGAGGGAATATAAGCTTTTCTGGTAAGGTTTTGGGGTGCGTGAACAGCAGAGAGGAGAGGAGGAGGAGAGAGCCCTATTATTAGAGGAGAAGGGAACCCAAAAACCGTTGTAAGACTTGTGGTTGTGGATGGGGATGGCAACTGCTTTATACACCCCCAATCATATCATCCATATCACACCTTTCCGATGATTGCTGTGTTACTATAAATTAAGCAAATTTTTTTTTTTAAATAATAACAAAATGTTCATGAAACATGCCCAAACAGTTCATAAAACAAGCACAAAGTGAGAACAAAATGTTCATGAAAATCGTACCCCGATGTTCATGATTTGAGAACAAACGTGCATGATAGACTTTCGTCAACGGATGTTCATGATTTTGGTATTTTTAGAACGGATTTTTTCTCGGTGTAGTGCCTTAAACATAAGTTTTCAATAACTTGTAGCAGTAGGAAGTAAGTAAGTAATAAATAAATAAATTTTATTGTATGATAATCTTTAGATTATTCAATGTACCTATAAAGATTTTCATTATAATTATCGTTTTCAAGTTATAATTTTTAATTAATAAGCAAATCGAAAAAATTCTTTATTTTCGCTAAGGGTAAAGTTTAAATGCACATTATAAATAATATCACACATTTCAAGCTAGTAAGAATAGTCGTATCGCCACAAATGAAGATATTTTTAATAGAATGTGCTTAACCTCTTACCCATTAATTTCAAATAATAGAATAATTTCCAAAAAGAAAATTATTTCTTGGAGATCAGATGTTGAAGCCCATATGGCCAAATCTTTATTAATATCTATTTTAATATTATAATATTTAATATTTATTTAAATAATAATTTTGAATAAATAAATGTCGCATTTAAAAATTATTTTATCTAAAAATATTATATTTTATAATTATAGTTTTTAGTGATTCTTTGTCATACGAAAATTTCGCTATCTTAGGACAAACATTGGTAGTGGGATTATTTTCTTAAATAAATTATGATTTTTTAACATAATTTTCCGTGATTGCCTGCATGTTTATTAAAAGTGAGCACCTCAGCAACATAGACGCCTGGTTTCTATATTTGTTAAGAGAATCATTTTATTTTTTATCGATACTTTTGTATTCATGTTCTGATCGTCTGTTGAAAATTTTAACATTTTACGATCACTCCACCTTTTTTTTGCCGCCTACTCTATGGAAGCCATCCCCACGTAAATGAATAAAAAGCCAACAAATACAAAGTTTTTCTCGCATGCCAAACAAAATAGTTTTTCTCACAGTTTTTTCTGCTAATTTGACCTTGAAAATAACAAAGTCGAAGTTAGTGTATTCTAGATAATACACACATTTGCATCTTTCTGCAGCCACCTTAAAAACGTTTATTATCTTGAAACGTTGACAAATATACTAACGAAGGAGCCAATGGGGGAATATGGGGGGAAGCTTTAAGTATGCATACCCAGAAATTTTTCGTGAAATCACCAATACATCAAAATTATGCTAACAAAATATACAAAAAAGTTGTAAACATTGATTTTAAAATAATTACAACACAATTTGACTTATCTTAAATTTAGGACATAGAATAAAATCCTTAAACCTTAAAATCCATAAAAGGTATTTTAAGTTCGTAAACTTATAAAATGTCCATTCGCTTAGAAAAAACTCGCACTGCGCTTAGAAAATAAACGTGTTCTCAAAACCAATTCCTTTTTCTTTTAGAAAGTGCCGTTTTATTCATTATGAAGCTTCGACATTTAAGAAACAATTTGAGTAATTTTTAGTTTAAATTGTTTAGTTTTGGCCTACGTAAGCAATCAATGTGCACTGGTACAAGAACTTCGTCAAAGTTAGCTTTAATTTCTGGTTATTCAAGTTTTCATAATTTTTGTTTATTCTTTTGAACATTTTAACTTTGGAAACATTAAACATTTTGTTTGGTCAAGCAGTTGCCCATTGTTGGTATATTCATTTTGTGAGTTCTAGATTCAAGAATTGTTCACTTACATTTCAATGAATCTTCTTGTCTCAGCTCTTAAAAAAATGAATGAAAAATGGCTTAATACTGTCAGCTCATTCCCTCAAGAAGCACCTCCATACATATATCCAATTCCCCTACCATTAACCATCACCATCATCATCATCAAAGTTTTTGGCAATGAACCATTACATAATTACTAATGTGCCCACATCAAAATTTATGATTCCTGACACTTGCCCCATCAAAATGGCGCGCCATAATGTCCTAATCTGTGACATATGCCACAGCGGTAACAAAAAACAAAAAAACAAAAAAAATACAGGGCAATAAAGAAGAAAATGTAACAAATAACAAATGAAAACGGAAGCTGACAATTGACGCCAACCGCAAAAGAAGTCAGAAAAAATAATACTAAAAAGAAAAGGACAAAAGGCCTTTGAAAAATGACAGGCTGCCAGCCTGTTGAGGGCGCCTTGCCTTGCTCTCTCCTCTATTTTCCACAAAGTCAATTACATAATTACTTGAAAGCAATTTCTCAAGAAAGGCAAAAGGAAAACAATAAGGACGCTGCTACCTGAAGCGATGGCGCACATGTGTGTGACCTTTGACCCATCTGTGCGGTGAGTCTGAGCCATGTGTGTGGGCCAACTATCAGAAGGCTACCGCACCTTTTAACCGCAATTCTCTTGCAGCCTAATGATGCCTAATGTGACCTTTTTTTTCAGTGAACTCCGTCAATGGGAAAATGTATGCAGCCGAAACGAATTCAAAAAAAAAAGTTTGTCTGGTAGAAAATTATGGTCTAGGCTTCTCTTTTTTATATTGCCTATTTTATAGTTTTAACGGCGCCTTTGTAATAAGTCGTGGATAAATATGGAAAGAGTCTTTCCGAAAGAGACCACAGGTGTTGGCAGTTGGTGGATAAGTTGAGGGTAGGAGAAGAGAATTTTTGAAATACACTTAACTCAGTGAGAAAAGTGTGTATTGTACTATTTTTAAAAATCTCTCGAAAATTCTGATCGTCTCAGAATACACCTTCAAGATCTGAATTGCAATTAAGTCTTTCTGTTAGGGTAGAAAATTCCTATCCCAAATTAGTCAAATTTTCTTATCTAGTTACGCCTAGAAAAGAGCGTTTTCCTCTCCGCTTAATATCCATTCATCTTTTTACTCTGCAGTTTTTATAGCCCCATTTGGTTGATGTTCATTTTGTTTCGGCCACAAAACTTTCAACTTTTAGCGCCACAAGTTGTCACCATTTGGTTTTTTGTAAAAGTCATAAAATCATTTAAATAAACAAACCGTACTCAGAGAACCGGGGGGATTGGAGATTCCAGAGTTAAGCGGCCAGTTATTTTTTTTCCGAGTCTGTCCCCGCTGCCGTTTGGTCACTTTTGTATTTATTTACGGCTTTGTGTCCGTGCCACGCCCCCCGCAGACTGCCGCGGGTGCATCGTGCAGTAACATATAAAATTTGCATTAAAATTACTTTGATTACAAATTGGTCGCCGCTGGATGGCAGCAGTCACATCAGCAGCGAGGCAAAAAAAAAAACGCATTGCACAAATCCCACTCGCACATTTGGCGTTTTTTTTTTTTTGTTTTTGTTGATTTTTTGCCATATGTATTTATGCGTAAAATATTGTGTTTTTAAGGATTATTGATTTTTTGCCAACTATTTCACACACACCGGCAAAAAAATGTGAAAATTCTGGCATTTGGAAAAACATTCGTGCAAAGTGTTGGCAAAATAATGCAAAAATATTTGTAACGTTTAATTATGTAAAATGCTGGGAAATGCTTGTCACAATAAAGCTTAGTGAAGTGAAGTTGAAATGCAAAACAAAAATCCAACCTGATGTTTGTGATTAATAATGCTCATAGAAATATTTATTACTTGCGTAGATATATTAAATTTATTTTAAATTTGTGGTAAAATATGTAGTAAAAATATTTGAATGGAAGAAAAAGAGAATGACAATATGGAATAGTACTGCAAGTTCTTAGTCATGTGTAAAAATATATAGAAAGCAGTCTAAGGACAAAAACAATAACATTGCAGATTCTTGGATTTGCAATTTGGTAGAATATTGTTAAAAAAAATATATTCCAGGGGCAAAGCAATAACACTGCAGATCATTGGAATTGCTTATCGGCAGTTAGCCAAAAGACTGAGCACAGAAGTGCAAGCCAAACTTCGAGCATGGAAATGCAAGCAACAATGTTAAAATCTGGAGTTTAGGCCAGGGTCTGGGCACCAAGTGTGTTAAAGAAATATTATAATTGTAGTCTCCCATATTGCACGGCAGTGTTGAAGCCATTTTTGTGTCAAACAATTGATAATTATCATCTTTGGCGCACTGAAAGAAGTTGATGAAATTATATCACTTTTAAGGAACGGAATAAGCTTCAGCATTTGGGTGGATCTCAGTTACAGGCGGTAGCTTATAGTATTCCCAACCCTATATTCGTATATGATCAAAATTCTAAAAATTATGTGCATTCTCCTTTGGTTCAAGAGTTGAAATTTTCAGCACAACGCAATTCGGCGTTCGGAAGGCATCTACATATATTGATCTATGAGTCCGGTAGAGGCTGAAACCTTTTCAAATAGCCATTTGTTCCTTTGGATAGACAAAGAAGGAAATAGAGGAAATCTGTCTAAAGCAGTGCTGCAATCCCGTGCAATTCCGACGGGGGTTTGGTTCGGGGTTCGAACGCTTGCCCTACGCTAGGGGTTTGGTTCTACATCCGGTTCCCCTCAAATTGATGAACGGGGTTCCGGTTCGGGTTTGGTCTCCAGATTGCATTTTATAAATAAATGTATGGAAAATGTTGATTCCGTATGATTTAAAAGAATTTGATGACGAAATGCCTCCTAATCTGCTGCAATTTTTGCAATTCAATCACATAAATGATCTTTATCTGTATAGAATCTATACTCTAGATTGTGCCGTATACTACCTGACTGGCAATGTACGTATGTTTACGAGGGTTTTTATTTAAGTTTCTAGCCTAGGTCACTTCAACTAAGCCTAGGTCACCTAACACACTTTCAAAAAAAAAGTTTGGATTTTTATCGATAAAAGCTCCATACAAATCTTTCATGTGTGACCACTAGAGTGTCCCTCCATAAGGTAAAATCGGAAAACCTAACTCTCACCATCTGAAATGGTAGATTTTGGTTTGAAAAGAATTTACATAAATACCAAAAAATTTTATTTCAAGTTTTAGACGTTGCGAGATGGACTTAAAGATTTCCTTAGTCGGGCTCTTGTTTTGCTTAAAGTAATCTTTACTCCATTTCAAGTGTTGTCAACATATGAATTTCAAGCTAACTTGTCATAAAAATTACAAACGAAACTAAAATTGTTTTTAGTTGGTCACTGACCACGTTTGATATCGATTAACGATTAATCAAAAACTTACCTAGACAGAAAAATTAAATTAACTCGTGAAAATTTTCGTGCAATCATTTTTCACAACTTTCGACGTGGATTATCACGGTTTCATGAATTCAATCGCGGGCGACGCTCGCTCGAAGACAAAGGTCGTGAAGGTCGTCCAAAAACAGTCGTTGTGCCTAAAAACATTGATGCCGTGCGTGAACTGATAATGCAAGATCGTCATGTGACATACCGTGAGATAGAGGCATCCTTGGGAATTTCTTCCAACAGCATGCATTCGGTATTGCGTGCACACCAGGGCGTAAAAAAGGTCTGTTCTCGTTGGATCCCGCACGATTTGGCAATCGCTTAAAAAAAGGCTCGTGTGGATTGGTGCAAAGAAATTTTGAAAAATATAATCGCGGTGTTTCAAAAGACGTTTATAAGATCGTCAGCCCGAAACAAAACAGCAATCGACCGTGTGTTTCTTCGAAGAAGAGCCAAATCCAACGAAAGTCGTTCGTGGAAGAAGCACTTCGAAGCAAATGGTCGCCGGTTTCTTCGGTAAAACTGGTAATGTGACGACTGTTCCGCTTGAGCAACGTAGGACGGTCAATTCTGAGTGGTACACCACAATTTGTTTGCCTGAAGTTTTCGGAGAAATTCAAAAAACGAACAAGAGAAGACAGATCATTGTGCACCATGACAATGCGAGCTCTCACACATCAGCCTTTTGACCGCCCAAAACGTCGAACTGATTGGCACCCAATGACTTTTTTGTTTATTCCCGCACATCAAGGGAAAAATGCGTGGTCAACGATTTTCGTCGCCAGAAGATGCTGTTGAAGAGTTCAAAAACCATGTTATGGAGGTGTCTCAATCGGAGTGGAAAATCTGCTTTGACAATTGGTTTGAGCGCATGCAAAAGTGTATAAATCTTGCTGGAGAATACTTTGAAAAACAATAAAACCATTTTTGATTATAAATATTCGCGTTTTCATTATTAGTCTAGAAATATATAGCAACCTACGTATCTCTTTGAAAACGCACAGTATTACACCAACTTAGATCAATTTTTCGACCAATCGGTCCTATGGCAGCTATACAAAATAGACCGACGAACAGATCAACTGACTGAAAGACGGACGGACAAAGCTCAATCGGCTCAGCCGCAGTCTGTTAATTAATTTTTAGTTCATAAAAAAGTCAGTTTCTTATATCAATTACTAGTAAAAAGTGCTTGTTTTACTCTCAAATTAAATCATTCCAGCGATTGGCTTCAAATATAAATAAGGACTCGTTTACGGAACATCATATCTAAGCATACCGAAAACTAATATTTTTGATTTTGCTCTATAAATTGCTGAGAGCTATGAAATAAAGAAAAATGAAGACAATCATTTAGGAAAGTACCGAAAGAAAAATCCATTTGTGAAAACAAGTGATAATTTGAAAGCAGTAAAGCAATTTATTGGCAAGGCTTATTTCCTATCAATCACATTCGAATATTGGGCTACTAAAATTAAATAAAATGTTTTCAAATCATTCATAATCCCACGTAACTTTTTTAAGCTGTTAGACTTTACTTTGTCTGCCCCCTGACGAGCAAATGACATTTAAGACCTGTGCAGCAAACAAAAATCTTGTTTGTAAGACGATACTTTTTAACACACTTAACAACAACAACAACAACACTTTTAATCGATTTAAAAAGACATTTCAGTTGCATTTACTCAACGAATAAGAATTTTGACATTTAAATTTGAATCAAATAGCGACAAATGTCACAAGCACAAAAGGTTGAGCTGTTATTTAATTATGCGCTAAGCTGTCAAGTGACATGGGTGCAACTAAAAACGCCTACATACACGTACAGATGTGCCCACCCCTTGTCGATTTAGTGAACAATCCGTTTGACATTTGAAGGCAACTAAACCAAAAAAAAAAAAAAAAATTGTTTGACATGTTAAATTTGGTTTCTTTGTGTGTTGTTAAGGGTTAAAGACAACATTTCAGCTGACATCTTTTTTGACAGTTTCTCTAATTGCTTGCCAAACGATTTCCGCTCAACTGTCAAACTAGACTGAAATAGAACGAACGAGCGAGCGGGAAAGTTGAAGCTAATTTGCAATGAAATCAATGCATTGCATAGCTTAAGGCGCTTTGGCTTTAATTGAAAACGGGGCCATAGGAACAACTTTTAATGAAGAAGAAGCCAATCGAAATGAAGGAAGTGCAAAATGCAAAATTTACTTGATTTGCCCGGGCCAAAAGTTTTCTAGTTTTTGTATGCCCGGGGGTGAATTTTCATACAAATTGATTTAAACCCAACAAATGCACTAAAGTTGCCCACAAATTTGGGTTAAGTGAGAGTGCAAATTTTCTACCCACTGCCCAAAATGCCTTCCATCTTAACATGGCCACAACTATAAAACCTAATGAGCTAATAAATTTACTTGAGTAACCTCAGAATGCAGACATATGAAGTGGCCCATAAAACTCCTCCAAGTAGCTGCAACTCTTTTTTTTTGTTTTGCTTGGTTTTAATTTTTTTTGTTGGTCAGCATTCTTTTTAGGAGATTCTTGTTTCGTTCTTTTTTTATGGGCCTTTGCCTTAACAAATTGTGTTTTGGTTTTTAATTAACGCAAAGTTCGTTTCCATTGATCTTTGTTTTGTTTGTGTTTTTGTTATTTTTTTAACGATGGCATTTGCTTACACAGAGATTTGTGGCTCCATGTTGATATATGATAGGGGTTTTTTTTAAGGGGTATTGAGGTTTTTATAGGCAAAGGTAGCAGCATGCAGGTGGCGGATCTCTGTTGAAAGATCGTGAGGTCTGCACAAGGATAAAATAAAGGTGAAACACTAAAAAACTAAATTAGCAATTGTAGAATGGGTAAGTAGAAACCGGTGAATTTTATACTAGTAACTGGTTAACTCTTAAAAGCATCCTAATTTTAAATGAATTATATGTTGTAAATATGTAAAATCTGAATGTTATAGCACTAAATGGCCAATCTCTTTAATTGTATGTCTTTTTAATTTTTGCTCAAGAGAAAGGACACCTGCAGTTTAAAGTCGAATCCGAAGGGAAAGGTTTTTAGGTAGCTTTTTCATGACCAAATACTTTACAACTGGCAGCAATTGCTGGTGACCTTTTGTGTAAAAGATTTAAAGAAAAAATTTTTAATTAGATGTTCCGAGGCGGGATCGAACCATTAACCTCCCGGGTTAACCACAACCTTAGTGTTAAATCTACAAGTATTAATGCATAAAACCAATTCTTGCGGTGTTATTGCCAATAAAATTTTTCGATTCAGGTTTTTAGTAATTTTCAAGTAATTTTATGACGAAAATTACTATACCACCACCTGAAATGTGAGCTGAATGTCTGTACAGCTATGTCAGATAAGAAATTTGTTATGTGTTATAGCGGCGCATAATCCAAAATTTAATTTTCCGTTGTTCGGATCGGCCAAACCCATAATTTTTCTTAGTTGAGAATTGCTTAAATTATTTTTTTCTAAAAACTGTATAATTTTTGAAACCTTGGTTAAGTCCGTTGAATTTGATTAAGTATACAAATATTTCTGTGAAATTTTAAATGGGGATTTTAAATCGGAAGGGAAAATCAAGAATAAGTTAAACAAGAAACAAAGAACCAACTCTAGTAATTCAAAATTTTCCGTTAAGATTTAATTTTTGATTTATACTTGGTGCATAACTATAGCCGCACTGTTAAATGTCTCATTCTAAGTTTGGTGAGAGATAATTTCGGTTGATTTTAGTAAATTTAATAATTTAAATTGGGATTTTTCTGCTTAATAGAATAATTTTGCCAAGGAAAACTTCCGATGTCGAAAAAAGCCAAATATTTGATTTGGTAAGTGTTCCCGTCCAATTGTCTTATTCGCCGAATAACTTCAAGTTTCCATTTATCTTCATTCGACTATTTTGATTGGAAAATATATAAACCGAATTGTCTAATCGTTTCTTAAAAATAAGAACCTTCAACAATTCCGATCGATTGGATTCGGAATCGAGAACAGACCTGATTAATTTAGATTTTTCTAGGTCATTTTTTCGCATCCCGCAAGGTGCGCATGGGTTCAAGCCAATAATATGAATGTTTAGGGTGGTATCTCCTGACATGGATCCTATGGATCCTCCCAAAAAAAACTTTAAAGCTAAAATTGACAAAAAATGAAGTCATGGGAAGAACTTTTTCTAAAATTTGCTGAAAATACAGGTGGACAGTATGCCGAATGGATCTTTTGAACCAATTAAAGTCAAGAGAGGTCATACTCATTACTAAAATAATTTAAAAAAATGATTTCCTTGACATATGTCTGACGGCTTTAATTATGCACCAAGCATAAAACGAAAATAAAATCTTGACGCTAAATTTAGCGTTGCTAATGTTGTTTTTATGTTTCTTTTTTATCTTATTCTTGATTCTCTTTTTATTTATAATCGCCAATTGATACTCTTCCCATACTAACTACCTGTAAACTGAAAAGCAGGGTGCGGCTATAGATATGCACCATAGTTTAATCTACAAAATTGTTAAAAATATGGGTTTTTTTTTAATTCCAGAGACGAGAAGAAAAAGCTAACTTCGACTGTGCCGAAGTTTTAATACACTTGAAAAACTTTACTCCAACTGATTTAACCGGTAAAATATATATAGGATTTAGATATCAGATATTTAAAATTTTTAAATCATTGATAATAAAAGTTTTATACCATAAAAAAAACTTTTCTTATTAAAACACATTTTCCGACCGATTGGTCCTATGGCAGCTATATGCTATAGTCATCCGATTTTGATAGATTTTTTCAAAATTATGTGAAAACATATAAAACTAATATATACCAAGATTGGGGACGCTACGAAAGAAAACAAAAAAGTTTTTCTCACTAGAACTAGTATTTTGACCGACCGTTTATATGGCAGCTATATGCTACAGTCATCCGATTTTGATAAATTTTTTCAGAATTATGTGAAAGCATATAAAACTAATAAATACCACGATTGATGATGCTACAATGGAAAACAAAGAAGTTTTTTTCAGTAGAACTAGTTTTTTGAACGACCGTTTATATGGCAGCTATATGCTATAGTCATCCGATTTTGATAAATTTTTTCCAGAATTTTGTGAAAGTATATAAAACTAATAAATACCTCGATTGGTGATGCTACGATAGAAAACAAAAAAGTTTTTCTCACTAGAACTAGTTTTTGTACGGATCGTTCCTATGGCAGCTATATGATGTAGTCATCCGATCCGGCCGGTTCCGACATATTAGTTGCGTGCAGTAAAAAGAAGACTCTGTGCAAAATTTCAGCTCGATAGCTTTAAAACTGAGGGACAAGTTCGCGTAAAAACAGACAGACGGACACAGACGGACAGGCAGACGGACAGACAGACGGACAGACAGACGGACAGACAGACGGACGGACGGACAGACGGAAATGAACTCAGCTCGTCGTCCTGATCAAGAATATATATAGTTTATGGGGTCGGAAATGAATATTTCTATGCATTACAAACTTCTGGGCAAAATTAATATACACTTTTCAAGTGTATAAAAACACTTTATCTGCTTGCAAGTATAAGGAGTCTATGTTTCTTACTTTTCAAACCTCTTGCTCTTACCATAGCTAAAAATTATTCGTTTATACGGACAGACTGACATTGTTATATCAACTCGTCTGTTGATCCAGATTAAGAATAAATATATATACTTTATAGAGTCGGAGATGCTTTCTTCTGGCTGTTACATAAATTTGCACAAACTCACTATACTCTTTGTACCTATATATAACAGTTGTTAAGGCTGGATTATTGAACTCAGAAAAATGTTACAACTTTGTTATTTTAAATTAAGGTTTTATGAAATAGGGCCTTCTTAAATGTTATAAACTTAAAATACTGTTTTATACCAAGCCACGCAACCAAAAAGATTAAATAAAATGTATTTTTTTAAAATTCAGTTATAGTTTTATGTTTTCAAGCAGTTCTTTGATATCTGGTGTTTATTCAAGTTTCAATTCTGGAATGGATCTAACAATCAAAGATATTTTAGGTTCGGAAGCGACTTACATTTTTTATGTTGGTTTTTTTTTTCGCTGAAAAAAATTTTTTAAATATCTGAAAACTGCCAGCCCAAAACATTTGTTTCTTTTCATATTATCGATATACATATATTTTGGAATAGTCCGAAAAGTCAACTTAAATCGAGAAGGCAAAGCTAACTCCGACTGTGCCGAATAGAAGCTGTAGAATATAGTCATCCGATCCGGGCGGACAGGCAGTCTGACGGACAGACAGACAGAGTGTAAGACTGTTTTTAAGTGACCAAAGATAATCTATTCCAGCCTGCTGGAATTTTCTCAATCTAAAATTAAATTTGCTAGGAAGAAAAGTTATTGGAGTACATTTTCAAAATAGAAAACTTTAATTTAATCTGCCTTTTCATTTTCCTCTGTTCCTCCAGTTAATATTCTTTTTCTTCTTTTTTTTATCTAACTACAATTTGCAACTTAGTTTATGCAACGATTTCTAATTATGACTTTTCAACCCATTATTCATTTGCAATGCTCAAGTTTTCAATTAGTTGGCGGTGCATTGTGCCTCTGCCAACCCCCCCCCCCCCTTCCACCACCCCCAGGAACAATTCGCATTGAACTTTCGTTTCAATAACAATTAAAAGTTTCGCATTTTGTGAAATTCATTTAAAACAATTACAGAGCAGAGAGCAGAGGTTGAATTTTGTTGTCATTGATGCAACCAGAAAACTTGTGCTGCACTCGCAAAAATGGGCGAAAAGCAGTATAAAAGTTTGAGGTCCTGCGTTTCCGTTCATTTTCTTGCGGCTCCCAATTCGCGGCGTTTTGTGTGTCAAGTTTCATTGACGTTGACCCAATTTGAAGGAGCTGACTTTTCATTTTTGCCTGCCAGTAATAACTCTCTCTTTTGCTCAACGGGGGGTCATGTCCTGCCATAAAATCCGAAAAACGAACAGGAACAGTAGGAATGGAGAACGTTGCTGATACGGCACGTTTATGGCCGGGTGAAAAATCAGCGCTTTTCTTTCATTTCGCAGTCAAATCAATTATCGCCAAAATCAATTACCAAGACCAGGGACAAAAGGTGAATGAGAGAGAGAGAAGAGAGGGGGGCAGCGACTGACAGTAAATTTTTGGCACTGAACATAGCCCTTTCCTAGGCAGGTGGCCCCATACATTAATTTACCAAATTCTGCCCGGAGGGGGACGAGAAATGCATCCATCACGTGACTTGTTAGGTTTGACATTTGATTTTTGCATGAAGATGGAGCTGGTGGGCCTTACTTCTACTCCTGCAAATCACCAAAAAAAACGAGCGTGTCCAAATTGTGCATGATTTGCAACAAACAGAACAACGCCTTGCCTGCAGTCTCATGATCGACCAAGTTTACCCCCCCCCCAGCCCGTGGATTTCTTTCTGTTTTTTGAGCTTTGTGTGTTACACAGTGGTTTTATGGTTGAGTAGGATGAGTGAGTTTTAAGCCTTGGCACTGTTTAGGTTGGTTTTTGCGTTCATGAACGTGAACAAGTTTGGAAGGAGAAACTAAACGTTAGGGAATTTTACAATACAAAAAAAAATTTATTTAGTTAAATTCAATTGTAAAATACTCTTTTGATACCCTATAATATTTGTTATATATGGCAATATTTATGAAAAAGAGTTAAGAAAAATGGAAAGCAGTTTAAGGAGTCCATAATCATTGAAGAAATTCGACACATCCCAACATTGGCAATAACTGTGTTTCTTATGTATTTCAATTTTTCCTTTTTCAAACTCGAAATTATTTTGATACTCCGCTCTTAAGATCCAGCTAACCAACTTCCATTTGACTAATTTCAAAATCTTTCAACACTGTTGCTTTACACTCAGATTTTCAGTTTCATTTTAGCCAAGCAAAACTTCTGTCATGACCATAAGATTCGTTTCGATTACAAATCGTGTAACGTGACTGAAATGATAAATTTATTCCAGGACACAGGGACATCATTCTGGACGAGCGAGCGCACATTCGCGTTTTAAGATTTGCATTTCAATTTCAGTTTCGCGATTTGCGACATTTTTAAGTCGCGTGACCCGCGGCAGCAAGCTTCGCCCTGACAGAAACACTCACACTCCACAGATATGCCACGTTCTGATGGTGATTCTCAATTGTGTGCGAGGCAATAGTTTTTCTTCTTTTTCCCCATTTTGGGAATTAAATTAAATGAAATTAATTTGAATAAAAATTAAGTTTTTGCCTAGAGCAAACTTCGACACAGATGATTTTAGCCCAGACCTGACTGTTCTTATGCTAAAAAGGAGCATACTAATTATATAAAGAACGTGCTCCTGCACTTGCACTTAACAATTCGACACTCTTACTTTTCTCGCCTCCCAACCATTTATCAAATTGATTATCGAATGCTCAAGTATGTATCACTATTTGAATGGAAGTAATGTACTCCCTTGCGTTTGACTATTTGTGTGAGATGAACAACTTTAAAGGATCTGTATTACTAACTTCCTTAAATTATGCTATTATAAGAAAAGCAAGTAACCAGAAAAAAAAATATTCGAGATATCCAGATAAAAAACGATCCTAAACGATGTCAATAGTCGATCCCTAATTTTCCGAAAGCTCAGTACGAAAGAATTGACTTGAGTTCGAATTTACCAAACCCGAAATTATTGGTTTTAATTTTTAAGTAAATAGGATCAGAACTAGAAAGGAGCCTTTTCGGATTGATTCGATAGTTCTGGGATTATTCGAAGTCTTTCGAAACTAGCTCCCAATTTTATTTTCTGTGCAGGAAAGTCAAGTCCGAGTGTAATATACTGTACTCCTGCCAAAGTTTGTATATAACTGCTAACTTTTAAATGTGGCGCCACACGAACTGGGTATAGTGCTGGCATCGTCGCTGCGGCTGGTGAGGCGGTGCCAAGTGTGTCTTAGTGTCTATGTACTATTGTTAACTTTGCGCTGCTCCGAATAATTTAATTTGCTTATATCTCGACTATCGATCAACTAATCGTCCCTAGATTTGGTGGATTAAGAAATAATGCTCATTAGTATATATATTTCTCGGAGCCAAATATATTTACCCACTAAAATGTGGAAGAAATTATGACTTTTTTCAAGGAACAAATTTCAGGTTTATTAAATTTACGTTCCATACATTTCTAGCCACTAAGACCGGATTTACACGATGAAGCAAACTTCATGATGTTTCTCAAAAATCTTTTGTTGGTGGGAAACAGGTGTGGTGAGGTAGCTTGCTCCTCTACACCTCTTTCCTACAAGCAAGAGCTTTTTAGAAAACTTCATGAAGTTTGCTTCATCGTGTAAATCTCGACTAACTCAAACAATCTTTGAGTTGTGTTTGTTCATACGGACCGACAGAAGCACATGTCTATATCGATCACGAATATTTATACTTTTTAGGGTCGAAGATGCTTCCTTCTTGCTGTTACATACATTTGGTACAGACTAGAGTTGGGAGCATGTCGTGTTTTTTTTCTTGACACTAACATTTCAACATCAGGTTTCGTGTGTGCACGTGCGTGTCATTTTTAAGACCTTTAAACACGAACACGATGAAGACGACTAAACACGACGAACACGAAACTGCTTGACTTAACACTATGAAAAAATACTAAGTCAATTTGACAATTGGACCTAACGGAATAAAATATACTAAATTTATATTAACAAACCTAGGTTGGATTAAAGCGCAGTTGACGTTGAAACTGAAAATTACTATAGAAGCTCAAATGAGCATGAAAATAAAGTTGTACTGTTTTGGAAAAATGCAATAAAATCTAAACTACTGCAAAAGCTTCCTTAGAAAATATTAAATATTCCGGATAGCTCTGCCACTAGTGAGAGAGTCTTTTCCACTTCGGGCCTATTCTTAAGCGAGCGGCGATTGTAAATCGCAAATCTTGCCGTTCGTGTCGTATTGAAAATGTTCGACACTCGCCCATCTCTAGTACAGACTTAAAAAAAAATCGAATGTATTGGATCAGTGATCGTTTTCAATATTTTCCTTCTCATTTCTAGAAATGCGTGACCATTGTTCGGTTTAAGAAGAAAGCAGAGTTGTCAGTGCAGTTTTGTGTCAGGAACCTCCCGGTTCTATCATACAAGTTTACATAAAAGACCAGAAAATAAAACGAACTTTTCTTATTTATTCTTAAGTATTTTTGGGCGGTGCATAAAAATCAAATTTTCCGTTTTTCTTCACTCCTCTAGTTGAAGAGATCCATCTTATATCGGGGCTTCATACTCTTATCCCATTGCACACTCTAGCTGTATTTTTTCTCCTGTCTTGGATTCCGAGTCTCTGCTGTCCTGTGTCAGATTGGTTGAGTCATTCTTTAGTCCAGGGGCCTGACAATATTCCAAGTTGCGTGCTTAAAAAGTGTGACTCTCTCTGTATGCCCCTGCCCAAAACTCTCTAATTCCCTCTCTCTTAAACTTAGTGGCTTTCCTAACTGTCTTTACTACTATCAGGAATACGAATTGCAGGATTTATCTTAGAGTACTTTTCCTTCAAAAGCGGCTTTCAGGTGAAGTTGACTCAAGCGCTCTGCTTAGCCTAATAAGCTTTGCAGTTCCGGCAAGTGTAACGAGGAATTATGTCCCGATTTATTTACATCCTTGTCTTACAAACTATGTTCACCATGAACCCTTTCGTAACCTCTGTCTTAACTACAATCGAGACAACCATCTTTTCTCATTAAACTCTTCTTTTTTTGATGTTAGGAATAACTTATAGTTTAATCTTAATTCTTGATTATTCATTGTAAGGTTCGACTGTACCTAGTTGAACTATAAGCAAAGAATAGATAAATATTTAAGTAAACATGATATAATCAAGGAATGTTGAAACTTTTAAGTGAGCCATTCAGACCTCATTTATTTTAATTTAAGCTCCCTTAATTAACGAATCAAAAAACCCAAACAGGATGTTTGATTTTCGTTCTTACGAAACCAATTTTAAAGGAAGCGTCTCCGACCCCATAAAGTATATGATCAGCACCAAGTCACCCTAGCCCTTCCCGTCTGTCTGTTTCATTGCTATCTGCTCCTTCAATCCTTAAAATCCGTCTGTCGTATAAAAAAACAGATCTCAGAAAGAAGGTAAAAGCTAGAGGATTGAAATGTATGAGCAAGTCTGGTTCAAGGGACTCAATAAACCCGTAAAGAACCGTTTCCGTACCGGTTTGCAACCTTTGTCAAAATATTTTTAGGCAGTGAACTAAATGTGACAAAAATTCGAGTTAGAAGCACTTTTCAGTTACTTTTAATATAAATAAAACTTTTCTTAAACAATTTTCCGCAACTTTTCTTTAGCACACCTCTTAATTATATGCAATTGTGCTGTCTGTTTCCACTTTTCAGCTTATTAACTTCTTCTTTTACTTCTATTTAATGTTTTTTTGTATAGTTTTTTTTTTGCAGTCAATTAAAACGTTCATAGAATCGAGAGATGCTTTACATTCGCTTCTTTTTTGTGGAAATCTTGACAGTTGCTGCTGCCGCTGCTTCTTCTGGTGCCTTTTCACTTGCTCAGCTCTTATACAATTTGTGAGCATTCAAGGCCCGCGGCTTGAGCCTAAAAATGGCTTCCCCTCTCAGAGCAGAAGTTTTTAGCTAATTTCATGGAATTGTTTGGTCTCCCCCTTGGGGGAGCAGCTGCAACTGCAACTTTTACATACATTCTATGCAATTTGCCAGGACTCACATTTCCCGCCGTCCGTCCGTCCGTCCCCGGCTCTATTCATATTTAAAGTACGCGGACCAGGGCCCATTTCCCATTCAGAGAGTGGGTTTTCTTTTTGGAAAACGTAAAATTTCTAATTTTATTTGCCCAGGCAACTATACAAAAGCATCCTGGCGTGCGCTTATTATCCTGTGCGTGCGCTGTACTCACCCATTCTCCCACACTCGGCCGCTGTGTGGGCCCAGCTGGGCATTGTCCTGGCCTGTCCTGCTGCTGCTGGGCATTGCTTTTAATGCCTATTAAGCCTGGCAATTAGTAAAGTATTGGTTTTTCAATAGGATGAATGCAGTTTTTGGGGAGAGAGAGTGGAGCGGTTAGTGGGATATAAATGAGTCTCGGGATATGATTTATAGTCGAAAATTATTGGAAAAATAAGTTCGTGGGATTGGTTTAGTTTAGTTGCTGTTTTGTTATTTATACCAATCTTCTTAACGGAAGTTTAGTAAGTTCAAAATATGTTGCAAAATATTTGAGCTAATTCCGAGTTAGTTAGTTTTTAGTTTACTCAGAAATTTCTTTTGAAATTTGGAAATTCTGTTTGAAGGTTAATAATTTGGATTAAGATATTTTACTGGTTAAAGTCTGGTTCCGAACCAATTTACAAATTTGGTTCAGAGCTATACCTAGAAATTATTTTATCTAAAATATTGAAAATTCTGTGGTAAGGTTCAAAACTGGTTTCGAGACAGATTAAACCAGTTCAGAAGTGGTTCAGAGCCATATCTAAAAAACAAGTAAGAAAGTCGGTCAAGCCAGACTGTAATATACTCTGTACCTGTTTGTATATAACTAATAACTTTAAAGTGTGGGGTCACACAAACTGTGCAAGTGCTGCCCATCACGATTACGGGCAGTGCTGCCCAGCGTAATTATTTGATTTGCTAATAATTCGAATATCGTTCATCTGATCTGGAAACGTTGTATGGTGGATCGATAAGTAATGACGATTTAAATATATGCCTAAAAGGTTCAAACAATCTGTCTTTCAAATTGTGGAAGATATTTGATTTTTTTTCAAATTGTGGGGGTGGCAACTCTACCATCGTTCATCTGATCGTTAAACAATGTATGGGGGCTCGATAAGTAGTGATAAGTAAAATATATGTCTAGAAGGTACGAACAATCTTACTCCAAAATTGCGGGATATTTGAGGTGTTTTTCAAATTGCGGGGGTGGCAACTCTACTATTGTTCATCTGATCGGAAAACGACGTATGGGGGCTCGATAAGTTATGATGAGTAGAATATATGTCTAGCAGGTTTGAACAACCTAACTCCAAAATTATGGAAGATATTAAGTTTTTTTTCAATATTCGGGTGAGGCAAGGGGCGTGGCAAAAATCAAAACTAAACTTGATCTGCCTGCAAGGATAAGAAATATATGTTCCATACACCTCAAACCTCTATCTCTTACCATCTCTGAGATCTCAGCGTTCATACGGACTGACCGACATGGCTATATCGACTTGGCTATTGATGCTGATCAAGAATATTTATTTTTTAGGGACGGAGATGCTTCCTTCCGGCTGTTACATACATTTGCACAAGCCCAATATACTCTTTGTGCCTTCGGTACAGAGTATAATTATTAAGAATATAAACATTAAACTTGGTTTTACGGTAGGCAATTCCGAGCTATTTTTTTCTGGATCATATCTCGTTCCGAAGCAGATTTAATTTGTGGTTCGAAAGTGGTTCGGAGCCATATCTTAGAAATTATTTAATCTATTAATCTGAAATTTGGTGTGTAGATTGATAATGCAGACTTTTTGGAGAACCAGTTTCGAATTAAACCGGTTCAAAAGGGGTTCAGAAACTGTTTGAACTTTGAATTTGAAATTTGGTGTATAAAGAAAAATATATTTTTTGGTTCAATAACGGTTTCGAACCATTTTGGACCGACTCTAAAGTGGTTGAAAGACCTATCTTAGAATTAAATTAAGCTATATAACTTCAATTTGGAATTTGGGTTCGTAATAAGGAGTAAGATATTTGTTCGGCTCCGAACCCAAATCTAAATCTTAAAGCCCGGTCAAATGGGTTACGCAATTCCCAGTCGGTTCAAACTTTATTAAAACAATATAGGAAGTATTTCAAGGATTTTAAGAAAATAATAAAAAGATAATACTTATTGGTTACTGAAACCTTCCGTTGCGTTAGCATTTTTTTTTTTTTGGCATTTTAATATGCAACAAAGGCCGGATCCAGCCGCATCAGTCTGGGGGCATCAAAGCCACCACATTAGCGCAGCGTTTCAAAATGTTGCTTATTAAGTTTTGTTGATTTTTTTGATAAAGCGAATCTACCAATGCCGAAGCGTGCCACGTGTCCAAAAAATTTTGGTTGTATATTTACAACATTTTAAAAAAACCTGCACGCTTGAAAAATGATTTTTGGCAATTAGCAGCGACAGGCGCCGTCCGCTGAGAGTAAAGAAAACAAATTTCCTCCTTCTGCTTTCCATTTTCAGCTTTTTTTTCGGGCAAAGGACACGCGTTCGGTTTATTATCCTGGTCGACTGCAACCTGAGGGAATGCATATATCTTTCACTCTTCTTTCCCTTCCTGTGTCCAACAGCTGCGCGTGCTAGTGCGTGCGTTCACGCCCACCTTGCCACGCCTCCTTCTACCAGACTGCATAATAATGTTATTAAATTAAATATTTGCTTTAGGGGGTATAAAATTTCATAATTTAATTAATTTTTTTTTACATGTCTCGAACGTCTTAGGGTTGGCAGTAAGAAAATGTTGAAAAAATATTGAATTTAAGGTTGAAGCTGGTTGTTTGATGAATGATTGCCATGGTTGCGTCATGGTTAAGGGGTGGAGTGGGAGTGACGACTTTAGCGTAGCTAAAGGAGGGTTATGGCAAGTGGTGGTAGCTTATAAAGCAACTGGGATTAACTTTCTGAGTCTGAGTGTGTTAACTTTCAATTTCTCGTTAGAAACTTAAACTTAAAGCGGACTTAGCGAGCAGCATTTTAAAGCCTTCAATTTAGAATTATTCTTCAGATCTTTTTTCGCTTACATAAAGTGTTCTTACAGATCAAATGCTTTTTGTTTCTAAGAAAAATGGCTAAGAAATTTAAAAATTAAATATTGTATAGATATTTATTAATTTTACTAGATCGAAAGTAATGAAAACAATGCATTATTGGGTATAACCGATTTCCATGTTCGTCTTAAAATATACAGGCGATATTTATATGAATTGTCATAATGTTTGTAACGAATAGAAAGAAGCGTCTCTATCTATCTATCTATTTTCTCAGTTTTAAAGCTTTCGCCACGAAACTTGGTAAATGGGCTTCTGGAAATTATGTACAGAGTATTTATATGTACAAAAATGTATCTATAGCATGATCCCTGGCTCTTAATTATTAAAGAACCAGTTGTATATAGAACCGAACCCCTGTCGTAACTTCTGAAAATTGCTGCCCATAAATTAATAAAAAAATTAATTGTTATAGAGTATTCAATTTAAGCCTTGACTTAAATCAGGATTAAGACCAAATTCTTAATTTATAATACGTTTATATCAGCGGTGGGCAAGCCCTTATTCCGAACTGCTTCCATTACTCCGAGAGTTTTTTTTGGCGTGACTTTGTCGCACAAGCAATTGCGTCGCTTCGAAATTAATAACAAAATCAAAGTGCATGCATTAACGTCGCCAGCTCAAACAAGCAGACGGAAACAAAAACAAATTACACGTGGTGAGCGCTATTGAGACTTAAGCTGATAGATAGCCGGCAGCAAAAAAACCTATACAAATCGTTGCTTCCCTCGAGCCTTGTTGTTGTTGGACTGCTCCCAAACTTAATTTTTTCAATTTGTCTTGACAAACTTATTGTTAATCTACGCACAGGCTAAACGGTAAGAGCCTAAAAGTTTAAACTAGGACAGGAATTTAAATTTTTGGTGAAAGTCTCCTCTTCGAACAGGGGTATGAGAAAAATTCCACATCCATGAGGGTGGAAATGCGTTCGAAAGTTAAAATTAGAAACCATTATATTTCAACCGATTAAGAGTAAAAGTAAAGTTGTAAGCTAAGTACTTAGAAAAAAGAAGCCCGTGGATTGATTATGGGCATTTCCAAAAAAGGGTCTACCAGGAGTCAATTTTTGAAGTTCCGACAACACAATTAAAAAAAAATAAATCCTATATCCTATATCTCAACATTAACAAAAATGCTTATCTACTTTGGTGCTCCCTACCTATACCAATTTTCAATTTAACAAATTCTGTAGCCATTTGTTAGCATGTTTAAAGACTCTTTTTGTAGATTTTGTGAGGAGCTTTAGTACGGCCCAAAGTCGTGCATAAGTTGCTCTATTTGAGGAGGAATTACGAAGCATTTTCACCCTAACCACATTTGTATATCCCTGCCTATGGCCATAACTGTTCAAATAATTGATTAAGTGTCGTCAGCGAAGAGAAGAGGCGGTTAGGTTTACCAGTGTAGTCAGTTGGGTGAAAGAGGTTCCTCACCCTAGCAATATTGGGTCGTTTTATAGTACTGAAATGTAACGAACGCAACGAAACGTACGAACAAATTTAATCAACGATTTTGTACGAACGACTCATTCTATGTGCTCACAAAAATCTTTAAAAATTCGGTGAACACTCCCCTTTTCTTTAGGCATCAACAATTTCGTTGATTATACTGAAAAATCGGTGAAAAAAAGAACATGTATGTTTATTTCAAATACGACTTTCCATTTGAGTAACGTACGGACGGAACTTCAAACAGCCATAACTTCTTAACCAAAGCGATCTGAGCAAACTTTTATACCTTGTTTGAAAGTACTCTCCAAACACGCTGTACCACTATATTTATAAGGAGGATATATCACTTGGATAGCAAGCAATGATCAAAAATATGCGACCGAATGTAACGTAAGCAACACAGGAAATGACCATATGTCTTTTTGTCGTTTTTGATGAAAAACCAACACCAATTTAATGTAATATAATATCAATTATATATTTTAATTTTTTTCACTGTTTGTAAAATAAATAGAATAAGAGAGATTCGATTTCTTAATAAAATCCGCCTCCAAGGTGGGAAATTGGGTTAATTAAAATGGATCGATTGTTTCCTTACAAATATTAAACTAAATTTTTATTTGACTGAGATTCAAATTAGGTCGATTTATTCTTATGATTGTGCCTTTTTATCTTGCATGAACTACTACGAAATCAATCTTCAGTTAAAATGGACCGATAATTTCATTAAAGTGCGAGTTTAAAAAAGAAATAAAATATTTTATACAAATAACACTAGTTTACAGCGAAAAAGACCCATTGAAGCCATTATTTTTTAATGAAGTATTTTGGAATGCTGAACTCAAAAATTAATTTCAAAAAATGTTCTATGGATACGTTTTTGAGTTAGAATTTTTTTTAGTTTTGCGGTATGTACCCATACCTTTTAAGCCATATCTCGAGTTACAAACTTTAGATGAAGTCAAGCAAGGGATTAATCAAAAGGTTATGCAATTCCTTATAATCTAGTAGACGAACACTTTCCAATCGGTTCAGTAGTTTAAAAGTTAGAAGCAAACATATTTCGAAAAAATGATTTTTTTCTCAAAAACGTGAAAAATTGGATTTTCTAAAATCTGTAAATGGTTGAAAATAAAAATGAAAAAAATTTGTTTTTTCTTTTATTCTTACAAATTGTCCTATTACGAAGAAAATGAGGCGTTGATGACGAAAATCTGTGGATAAATAGCGAAGTTGTAAATTTGACTATTTTACGTGTTAAAAAAAAATTTTTTTTTTACTTTGCTTTTTGCTCAATGTAAGAGTTCCAATAGAAGCCAAATCACAGAAAAAAATTAAGAACATGGCCAAAATCGAAGAAAAAATATATTTTTAAATAAATACATAAAACAATGAAATTTGACTGTTTGTACTTGTACTCAATTGCTCACAGCTCCTTTATTTATCAATAGATATTCTTTACCAATGCCTTATTTTCTTCGTAGAAGTGCTATTCGTAAGAACAAAAGAAAAAAACAATTTATTTTTATCAGTTTCAACCTTTTACAGATTTTAGGAAAACAAAATTTGCACGTTTTTGAGAAAAAAATCCATGAAAATTGCATACCCTTTAAATTAATACCTTGCTCGACGACATCTAAAGTTTCTATCTCGAGGTATGTCATAAAATGTAAGGGTACCTACCGAAAAAACTGAAAAAAATTCTAACTCATAAACGTATCCATACAAAAATTTTTGAATTTATTTTTTGAGCTCAGCATTCCAAAGTACATTATTAAAAAATAACAGCTTCAATGGGTCTTCATTTTTTTTTTTTTTTTTGTGAACTAGTGTAATGCAATCTATTCAAAAAAATAATGTTGTTAATATTTTGTATATCAAAATTGTTTGGCTCGATTATTTAGGTGAATTTTTTCCCAAAACACGAGAGGTTTTAAACGAAGCATGTATAAAATCAGTATTTAAAGAGCTTTAATACAAAAATAGTTTAATGTTAAACTTATTCGGCCAAAATACGTAAACATTTTTTTGAAATGAAATTACTTTAAAACAATATCTCCAAGTCAAGCCCCATTTAGGACTAACCTAAAACTAAGTGGGGGAACCAAATGATCTAAGCTTCAATTCAAAGCATAAAGCAGTAAAATTCCTGCTCCCCTCTTTCAATTGTTCAGCTGCAGTACAGAGATATTCAGTTATTTTTTTCCAGTAATATTCCGCGTCCTAGCAAATTTATGACACACGCCAGCATTTTGTGCGCTCTGGTTCAGCTTCTGTTGCAGCACAAAAAAATTTTGTTGCTATCGCGCATTGGCTGGCAATGCAATCAATTGTCCCCTCGCCCCCCCCCCATGTCCCTTGCATTTACAAAAACATTTCCCGGGTGACGACGAGACACCGAGCATTATTAAAAGGTAAATATTGCCCAAGCAAACAATAAAACAAAAAATCCCCAAAAAATGTTTGACAACAAATGTTAAAATTTTTTTATGCATTTTTTGCAGACAAATGATTTTGGTTTTTTGTTTGGATTTTATTTTTCAAAAGATTTACGAGACATTTTGAGGGGCAGCCACATAAATTCCATTGAACCGGAGCGAGCTCTCCTCCACCGCGGAGTTCTTTAGGCATTCTCAAGTGCATTTAATTAGAGCGGGCGACTGTGCCTAGGAGAGGAGTTTTGTTTTCTTTCGCTTTGTTTGGCATATTTTCCATGTCTCCAATTAAAACGAATGCGTTCATTGATCTGCCTTCGAGTTGTGGTGTGGTGGGGAGGGCGGACTTCTGTTGCTTATCGGGCGCTATAAATCTTGATACGCTGTCATGTTCTGTCTAATTAGCAATATGTCAATAAACTTAATTTAATTTTTTCTTTCGCTTGTTCTTTGTGTGTGTGTGTGGTTTGGTTAGAGAAGGGGGAGGAGGTGGGGCTTGGGCTGGGGTTGAGTTCAGCATAGTTTACATTTTATTCTTTGGTTTAGTTGCTTTTGTGTGGCTGCATTTATTAAAATACTTTATGGAATTTTATCGGGAGTTTTTGATCATCATTTTGAAATAGGATTCAAGTAGTTGTATATTTTTATGTAATTGCAAAGTGTATTGAAATTTTTCCAGAAGTTTGTATCGTTTAGAAATATTAATTATATCTCCTATTAAATACTTAATAAAATTTCTTAAGCCAAAGCACAATGTAGAGCAGCTTAAAGTTATAAATGAAAACTTTTGGTTCAATCGTTTTACCATAGCCACTAAATTAAGTCATTTACATTTTGTATCACTTTATTGTAGTTTTATATTCTCTTTTTCAACTTTGTCTTGTATTTTTTAACTCCACTTATTTGCAATCAATCCCTTAGCTTTATAACAATTGTAATTGAATCACAGAGCCCCAGCTCTTTGCATATTTGAAAAGAAAGCACCTAACTATATTTTCTATGGCAAATGGCCAGCACTTAGGAATTCATAATTAAAACACCAACAACTGCACACTATTCCCACAATCAAATTGCAATTAACCCTTTCGGAATATCGAGTTTTCTTCCATCGAATGAATCGATGATGGGAGGGCTAGCAAATACACACACACTCACACACGGAGAAAACTTGACAGCAAAATTGGCATATGCGTTGAAAAATTTCCAGTTGGGAGGCAGGACAACGTCAGGACAACTAATAATAGGGTACTGCAGCAAGTCATGTATGTATGCATGTGTATGTATATATATGTGTGTGAGCCGGTTTGTAATCCTGCCAAAGTTGACACATTTCGCAACATGAGAAACGGAAATTGGCTGCAGCCGGTTAGTCGGCTTTGGTTCTTTATAGAATTTTGGATATGACAGGGCGAAACTGCAACTGAAATGTTTCAATCCGGCTGATGTCTTGATTGGCTTGACCTTTTTTTTTTTTTTGCATTTGCTTTTGTAATTTATGAGCAAGCAAAAGGTGTGACTAATAAAGATTTTCGAGATTAACTCTGGGTTAGGCATAAGCCCTTAAGCTGATCCAGAAGTTTTAGTGGTACGAGGATTAAGGAGTAGATTAACTGATCATATGCGGATAGTATTAAATTTGAAGAATTAAGACTTATGTTGTAATAATTTAACCTGTATATTGAATTGTATACAAAATCTTTAGTTTTTCGCTATTTTTTACTGCATACGTAGACTGCAGACGGCAAGGCTAAATCAATAATTTTGAGATTGATAAGATATGAACACGATATTGTTGTTGGACTTTGCCTTAATTCAGAATTAAAATTCCTTTCGATACAATTTATACAAGCTTCAAACTACCAATTGAATATGGTCACACTCTCTTGCACACTTCGGAGAAGCTCCGTTGGTTTCAATGGCCTGCTGATAAATGAAAACTAAGAATTTTGTTGCTGTCCCTTATAAAATGTCTTCATTTTTATGTTCATATTTTTTCAACATTTAATTTACCTTTCGGTTTTGTTCAACTACAAAATAGCATCACATGTTGTAAAAGTGTCTGCCATAAACTAAAATATACAATAAAATGGCAGTTGACGTACATTGACAGTGGACACGGTTCTTTATTTTTTAACGGGATTTACTTAATGCACTTTTCGTGTCGTGATCTGACTTGTCTTTCCGCCGCCCCTCACCTCCCCACCTGTAGTACAATTAAAAAGTGGCAATTTCATTGATTTATTTTCCTTTTGTTCGACTGGGGCAACTTTTCCGTTGTAACCTTTCTTAATGGTACATAAATATAATATATTTACATTAATAAATTGTGGCCTATTTATATGTGGAAGCCGCTTTAGTTTGTTTTGTGTCTCTGGGCATAATCAAAGTCGTTTTAATTGATTTATGAACTTAACACTTTAACCGAAAATTTACAAAGCATCGGAGTGGAGTGGCGTCGTTAATAAATTATTTCTAAGAAAAAGATTTGAAATTGTTGACTTTTGGTTTTAAAATCGCTTCTTGATTTGGAGTGTGTTGTGTTGAATAATATTATTTATATGATTTGATTAGACACTATAGTGTCCAATTATAATTGGAAATATAACTACATACTTAATACAAACTGTGGTACAAAGTTTGATCAGGAATATAGATAGTAAATGGGGTCAAAAATGGATATTTATATGCGTTGCAAACTTCTGGGCAAAATTGATATACACTATTTCAGTTTATAAAAACGATTTGGTATGACTTTGTATTTTATGGAATATAATTCCGGACAAAAAGAGAGCGACTATTTATAGTCATAATCAATCATATATTTTAAATTTTGTTCATAATTTGATGGAGTTCGTAAAATTTGACAGACAACAGATTGCCTTCTAGCAATTTATTTTTGCTTACTGAGTTTACTGTCGTGATAAATTCAGAGGTACAGAGTATATTACAGTCGGGCTTGACCGACTTTCTTACTTGTTTGTGACAAGTTAGAACAGGAGTTTGTCTTCCAGTCCGACACCTAATTTAATTCATCTGAGTGTACCTTTATGCCTTGTAGTTTTTGCCAAATTCTGTCGAATTTTTAGCGGTTAGTGGTTAGTGGTTTAATTTGTATAAGATTAAGATTCTATTAATGCGTTCTATACATGATGCAAGATATTTGTGCCATATTTCTCAGTTGAAGCGAGGACTTAGTACTCTCCATTTCAGCATTATTAGAAATACCCCGCTGATCCCAAACACTACTGATCTTTGGTCGATTTATATTAATTGTACTGATATGTGAATTCGTATTACAGGGTAGGCCACTTACATCTGACTTTTTTGTCCTAAAAGAACAGTTTTTCAATTAATTGAGGTTTTTGGGTGGCATAAAATCAGGGACTGTAACGATTATAATTTATTTTGTATAAATCGCTAAATAATACATATTCCTTGATTTTTTCCATTTGCTCATGAAATAAAGATTAATATTTAACACTATTTAAAAACTTAACGATATTTTTTTTTTTGATATGGATTTTAAAATAAAACTCAAGAAATACCGATTAATTATGGATAAAAAAAAATAAAAATCATAAATAAGTGTTACTTAAGGATTTTTAAATTAAGCTTAAAAAAAGACCGAATAATTTTTGATTAAAAAAATTAAAATTTGTATTTTATGATTTTTAAATTAAATTAAAAAAATAACGATTATTTTTTGATTAAAAATAAAAAAATCTAAAATGAACGTTATATTCACCAAAATCAAAAAGAAAAATTATTTTTTCAAATTTGAAATAAAATATATACAGTTGGACGCACGATAAAAAAAAAAGCACAAAGGACGCGTATCATCCGTTTTTAAATTTTCAGATTGTGTGAAATATAAAACAATATACTACGTTGAGACGTCGATGGAAATAAAAATCTCACAATCACCGACGTTCAGCAGCAAAGTACGTTTTTCAATTATAAACTAACAATACCAGTTATACGACGAAACAAAAAGTTTTCAAGAACTCGCCAAATGAACCCGCCTCAAAAATGATTTTTTACTCAAAATAAAAATCAGTTAAAGATTTGTAAATCATGGTGCAAATGGACAGATAAGCCATCTGGGATTGAATTGGTGTATTTCTCACTCTCATAGAGTGATCATAAGTGAACTAGCATATAACCCGGCGCGCTTCGCTTCGCCAGCATCAGTATAGCCGCCAAAATTATGAAAAAAAAAACGTTTGGCAATAATCCCACCCCCGCCCCCAATTTTCCGACCTTCAGAAATGAGAAAATTATTTTCCACCTATTTGGCCCATTGTGCGTACAAACCCTGAAACCACCCCCGGCACCCATTATCCGACCTTGAGGGTGAGTATGCGCAAAGCTAAAAACCTTTATCCTATTTATTTGGTACATAGAGCTTTCAAACCAAATTTAACACATATCGGCTAAAAATCCACCCCCGCACCCATATTCCGACCTTTACAGTGAACTTTCCGAAATTAAAAAATACGTGTTTTCATTTATTTTGACCCTAGAGCTTATAAAACGAATTTTATTCAGATCGGCTCACAAATAGCCATTGTCACTGTACCGAAATACGCCCACCATTATTCTTGCCTGTGGGCAGAAATTCCACCACCGAGAAATCAAATGTCTAATTATTTTCTATAATATGTTCACAAACCGATTTTGATGCCAATCGCCAATGCCAATTTTTGCTTGCATTTAACGAGAAATGTGCCTCTTCCGACACACATTGAGTTAAAACAATTAAGACTTATTTTTAATGTAAAGCTGGACAATTTCAGCGCGTTTATTTGGAATGTTCTTTTTCTACCCTGTATATTGTTAAGTGTAAATTAGAGGTGCTCGCGAAAGCGACTTTTTTCACAACACGCACTCTTCACGAAATTAAAATCTCTTTACGCACGATTCACGCACTCTATATTTGGTGAGTTTTGCATTGCACACGATTAATGCACGATAAGGAGGCATTACGAATGATCACGCTAAGTAAGAATTAATGTCTCCTTAAAAATGTATTTTACTAAATAACACGCAATTATATGATAGGATATTGTTTTGGAAAATTACCGCTTTCAACATTCTGTTCATATTGCCGCCATTGTACAATGGAAATCAGAATATATTTTAGGAGCGACTGGAACGCGCGTCTTGTGTCAATACAACTATCTACTTCACTTTAATATCTAGCTCTGGCTACTTTAAATATGAACAGGTGGGACTTACCTTTTTCATTAAAAAGTTTGACATATTTAATCATCCATTTTTTGTTGAACGGTCACACTATATTGTGTTCATTGACCATCAAATTTGTTCTCGAGGGAAAAATTGGATTACAATATTGAAATGATTTATAACCGTGGCCGTCATTCGCTGCAGAAAGAACTTCGTTCGTTCAAATCCAGCTGATGTTCCAGAATCAATGAATGTAATGTAATCAAATGACACATTGAAAGAGATTAAAGCATCCTTGGGCATTTTTGGAACGAGCATACATGCAATATTATATAACTAGTTCTCGCAATTGTTTGGGTACGCGGTTTTTTGGTCATAAAATGAAAACAAATGAATATTACTCAAAACTATTTTCTTCTATGTTCGGTCACTCAATTGATACAATTCGTAGAACAACTTATTCAAAATGGCCGCCTTGTGCCTTCCAGTAACCCCGAAGTCTCTTTGGCCACTCATCGATCAAAGTGCGCACCTTATGCATTGGGAAAGTGTTCACTGCTCGGACAAGGGCGCGTCAATGATTCAATATTCGGGTGTGGAGTAGAGCAAGCCATAGCCTCAAGAACGGTCTACAGTTTGTAGTCCAATGGATTAGATCTGGGCTAATCTTCCGAAGAAATGAAATTCCATATTTGAGTCGATTTTGCCTTGCGAGCTGAAGCGGAGTCTTGTTGAAAGGTCCTACGGCTTGTTCGCAAATAATGTTGTAACGAGAACGTCGAATTGATACAATTTCGCCGAATTTTTGAATCTGAATTTTTTATTTTTGCAGGCCAATTCAACTACATGATTTTCGATCGAGCCCCATTTCATGATAGCAAACAACTGACGCCAAAAACGTTTGATGCAGTAATATAGCATGAATGGCAGTTGTTAAATATTCGTCAAGTTGGAGTGGATGAGTTCAATGGTTCTCAAGAACGAGTGGGTTCAATTCGTGTACCAAAACAAATGAGAGTACTAGGTACCATTCAAGATAAAATAAAATTGGGGTTAGGGCTTGCTAAAGTGAAAGCAATTCTTAAAGAATATTTAAAAAATAAATAAAGTCATATTCAACAATAAATTTATATTATTTTTTACTGTAAGGCTAGACATTTTATGTATTCATATATGGCGTCTAATAAATTTTCTTTTAAATTTAATTTACTTCTTTTAGCTAGTCCGAACCCTTGCTCACCTTATTTTATGTTCGTTCTCTGTGCTGCGAATGCTTTTTTGTCTGCATCCTCACTCACATTGCCAATAAAGTTGGCAAATTTTCTAATTTTTAAGCAGGCAATTTTACTTTTAACCTCGTCCATCTCCTCCTCCCCCTGCAATGCCAATGCCAAAGTCATTCTCAATTTTCCACTGCGTGTCGCAGCTGCCAAAGTCAGCTTCAGTGGCTGCTGTTCTTTCTGTTCTGGCTGGATTTTCAGAGTCATTGCCAATATGTCGAGGCTGCCAGTGAAACTGCTGATAATTAATATTTTATGCACACGTCTGCGTTGATTTCTATCTTTATTGTTGTTTGTCTGACTTGGTCCTGGTTACATTAAACCCGGTAATCTTAGGATAGCAATGGGTATGCGCGACGTTGGGAGTAAGCTGGCAAAATGAATTTTTTATTTGGAATAAAGATTTTTGAACTAATAAATAGCAGAGTAAAATTTAGTTTTATCTGACACCTAGAGACTATCTAGAGAATGAGAAATCGGAACTCATAAAATAATTATTTTGTGCTCTGATTTAGAACAAAAAAAAGTCAAAATTGACAAAGCACACAAACAAATGGCTCCCAGCCTGAAACAGATTTTTTCTGATGCATTGTGGGTTTCAAATGAAAAAAAAAATTATAGAAAAAATTTTTCTTAAGTATTATATATATAAAATTTTTAATATTTTCTTCGTCCTTTTAGAGACGTGAGCTTATATTATTTACCATAACTTTCGAACAACATAACCGATATATCAGGGTAAGCAGCCCAGACTCTTATTCTCATTTTCAGAAGAATCGATCTGACAGATCTTGTTTTGTTGACTAGAATTCTCATTTTAAGTAATTCAAATTTTATTTTTTCAAGATTTATAGTTTCTGAATTGACTTTTTAAGTCGGGATTTACACGATGAAGCAAACTGCATAAAGTTTTCTTAGTAGGCGTGAAATTCAGGGGACTTCTTTCAGACCTATTAAACAAAAAGTATAGAAGTATATTTAAATTTCTCGCCTACTAAGAAAACTTTATGAGGTTTGCTTCATCGTGTAAATCCCGTCTAAGTGTACTTTTCAGTTCCATTTTACCTAAATTGATTGCTGCACTTTTGAGACAAGGTATCAATTAGTCGTGCCCTTGACGCTTAAACTTTAAGCTATTGTTTTTCTTCTTCTTTTCTCGCTCATTGTTTGCCCATTGGCAACGCCTTTGAATGGCTTTTCATTCGGAAAATGTCTGCACAATGTGTCCTGCGGTTCATTACACTTTCTGTTTAGCTGCCACTGCTTTTCCGCCCCCCTCCCCTCTATGGGTTATTAAAAGTCTATTAAAAATTCACATTGAATGGGGGTGTTTTTTTTTTTTTTTTTTTTAGTGAGTCCTGTATCTATATTTGCCATAAATTAAGTGGAAAATCGAAGCATGGCTTATTATTCCAACTGTGTTGGTTTATGGATTTTGCATTAAATGCTTTTTCCTTGTTTTTTTTTTATCACACTCTCAGCAATTTGTTTGGCTTTGGGCTTTTAACTTTGCCCAGGCATGCCTTATCTACACTTCCTGGGACTATTATCTCTCGGTAAACTTATGTACGACTGCTGTACCCTGACGTTCGTGTAGTTTTTCCCCATTTTTTTTGCATTTTATGACATTCCCATTTCGTCTTCGTCTCACTTATGCAGTCGCTCACCTGTATCTTGAATGCTCTAATTGCATTCGGTAGAATCACACACCATTAACACGAGGCAGGTGTTTGGCCTGTGGGTTTGGTGATTCCTTCTACTTTTTTGTTTGGTTTTGACATTTATGCTCTGGGTATTTCTTGTGTACGGCTTTGCCGAAGATGCACATTTAATTTTCTTCACTTTTGCCTGTCAGTTGGGTTGACAAGAAAATGTTGAATTGATAGATGTTGTTAAAGCAAATCCGTAAAATTAAAGAAAGTTTGGAATCCACAAATTGATAAATAGACTACTGCTATTATTATGGATTTGAGTTTCACTTTATCCTGCAAAAGTTTATCAATTTGTTATCTACGAATATATTAAATACCCATCATGTTTAAAATCCAAATTAAAAGTCGTTTGGATGAAAATAAAATTTGGGTTTGTTTAACACTCAAGTCTCTTTGATATGAAACATGTTGGCCAGTGAATTGCTTGGAAATATAGTTGGGAAACAGTGTTAAAAACTAATGTTGAAAAGCAGTGTTTGGAAAACAATGTTGAAAAGCAGTGTTAGAAAATAGTGTAGGAAAACCATGTTGAAAAGTAGTGTTGGAAAACAATGTTGAGAATAGTGTTGGAAAACATATGTGAAAACAGTTTTGGGAAATAGTGCTGGAAAACAAAGTTGAAAAACAGTGTTAGAGAACCATATTGAAAAGTAGTATTGGAAAATAGTGTTGGAAAATAGTGTGGGAAAACAATGTTGGGTAAAAGTGTTGGAAACAATATTGAGAACAGTGTTGGAAAACGATGTTGAAAACAGTTTTGGGGAAAAAGTGGAGGAAAATAATGTGGAAAACATTTTGAAAAGTAGTGTTGGAAAACAATGTTGAAAACAGTGTTTAAAAATGGTATTGGAAAACAATGTTGAGAACAGTGTTGGAAACAATGATGAAAATAAGGTTGAAAAATCAGATATATCAGACATGTATAACAAGACCAAGTGAAATCTGTTCAAAAACCATATCTCATTATCGCCCTCCGTGGCCTAAACTTGGATACGAACAGACATCTTCCTCCATATGAGCATAGACTTCGATTAATTGATCTCTCTTCCCTAAAAAATCGTAGAATCTGCCATAGCGTGATTATTCTTCACAAGCTGCTGTCGGGTTAGATAGATTTAAGCGCTTTGTAAGGGCACATAAATTTTGCTGTTCCAGCGCGTGTAGCTAGAACTAGCATTATATCGACAGCCATGTCTCACAAACTAAGCGCTTCATGCACCCTTCTGTAACCTTTGCCTGCCTTACAACATGTTTTTCCACCTATTTTCTACACAATCCTCTTTGTTAGATATAAGAAACAATTAAAGATATACAGTAAGATATACAGTACTTAACTAAATAAAAGTATAATATTGAAAAGCAGTGTAAGAAAACAATGTTGAAAACAGTCTGGAAAACAATATTTAAAAGCAGTGTTAAAAACAGTGCCGGAAAACAGTGTTGGAAAACGATGTTGAAAACAGTTTTGGGAATTAGTGGTGGAAAGCAATGTTGAAAACGGTGTTGGAAAACAGTGTTAGGTAACAATATTGAAAGCAGCGTCTGGAAAAAGTGCTGGAAAACAATGTTGAAAAACATTGTTGGGATACAGTGTTGGTAAATAGTGTTGGAAAATAATGTTAGAAAACAGTGTTGGATACATTGTTGGAAACAGTGTTGGATACATTGTTGGAAACAGTGTTGGAAAGCAGTGTTTGAAAACAGTGTTGGAAACAGTGTTGGAAAGCAGTGTTGGAAAACAGCGTTGGAAAACAGTGCTGGATACAGTGTTGGATACAGTGTTGGAATCAGTGTTGGTACAGTGTTGGAATCAGTGTTGGAAAGCAGTGTTGGAAAACAGTGTTGGAAAACAGTGTTGGAAAACAGTTTTGGAAAACAGTGTTGGAAAACAGTGTTGGAAAACAGTGTTGGCCAGGCGATTGCTTGAAGTGTATGCTGTTTCCGTGTGAGCATTCACGTTAAGCGCTATGCGTTACGCGTTATGCGTTATTTAGAAATTGAATTTAACCCCTACCAAAAAATCGAACGTACCAAAATTCAAGATGTTTCATATCAAAATAAAATTCCCCCTTACAAATATTTTTGTAAATTAATTTTCTACTTATCTTTCAAAACGAAAGTCAATAAAAAGTCTAAGCTCTCAAGGTTTTGACTGTTGGTGAAAGAGTGCAACTTGGATCAAGTATGAAAATTTTTGGTCCAAGAAATTCGAACCTAAAAACTTCATTCTTGGATAAAGAAATTCACTCTTGGAACAAGAATTTTCACTCTAACCGTACTATTGCGCTCGAATGCTGTTGAGCCAAGTATGAAATTCCTCTTTTTTTTCTATCAGTGAAGAAGTCTGCACTGCCATAAAGAACGTTTGTATAGCCCAGGTCTAAGCGTTGCTTACTTTGAGGTTTCGAACTTCACATCTCATATCTCATGTCAGTTTCATTTTTTTTTTCTGTCCGTGAAACCTTGTTCTTCAACTCATAACAAGCTGCTTAATTAATTTTTCTACACTTTTGCCCCAGGGCGTAGCTAAGCAAAGAATCTCACCCACAACAGCAACGGGACAGTGGACCATCATCATCATCGCCATCGACAACAACATCCAAAGACTCAAACATTGAAATCATGCGTGAAAATTAATTCGATTTGCGCAGATGTTCGTCAGTCAAGAGGGCACACACAGGACACAGGACGCAGGACAATGGATGAGTCTTCAGCTTTAATTTCGCATATTATTCGATGAACTGTTGACAACGCTAGAAATGTACCTGGGGGGGTCAGCAGCACACAGCAGCAGCAGAAGTTGGTTCTCTGGGTTGTCCAGTGTCACTAATTGTGCACAATATGGAGGATATGTGAAATGCTGTCTGGTGGTTGCTGGTGGCTGGTGTCCTGTCCTGTCCTCGTCTCGCCATCCCTCCATTAGTTGTGCTCGTTCTGTCGTTCGTTTGATCCTGGTTTTTCTGGTGTAATGCAATTAATGTGATTTTTGGTTGCAAATTAAACGTATTTATCAACGTTTATCAATTAATTTTCATTTTCATTTACGGTCGACCAGAAAAAACAACAACAACAACCCGCACAGCTACCGACTGAGGCTTGACAAATTATCAAACAATGATTAAACATGGCACTTTGATCGAATTCAATTAAATATATGGCATCGAAAGTCTATATCTTTGGGTCACAAAAAAAAAAAAAAAATGGCATGAAAATTCAAACAGAAAACTAAACAATCAATTTTCGTCCCCTTTTTTGGCATGCCACGCCTCCGTGTGTTTGTCTCTCTGTGTCCCCTCGGGGCTATGCTAATAATGTTTTGTAATTTATTTTCAACATGTTGACAGTCGAATGGCGCATTTTAAGTCGTAAATTTGTGGAATTCGCCAAATGAATATTGTTATTGTTGCCGTTGCAGCTGATTTGGTTACACATAATTGATTATATCAAATTATATGAAAGGTGCAAATCGGTTGGGCATGCAGTTGATGCAGTTTGATTGGATGGCTTAAATTTCAGGCGATGAATTTGTGAGAGGGGTTGAAATTAATGAAATAAATGTTACAATAACAACAAGAAGGTAGGTCGCAGCAGTCCGAAAGTAACAAAACTAACATAAATATTGCATTTAATTGAAAATAGGCGCTTTCCGGATCTATGTCTAGTCCGACCCATGTCCATCCGGTGTTTGAGTCTTGACAAATGAGTTAAGTCGTAAACTAGTTGATACCCAGCGTCTCTCGGGTCCATGAAATTATTTACATTTTATTTTTTTGCAAAATTGGAAAATATTTTCTAATATGTTTTTATTTAGAACCAGTTGCGATCTAGTTTGAATTTTTTTTGCAAAGTATTCTTAAGTTGAAATGGTTTAAACTAGTTTAGAACGTGTCAATGGAAAATATACTTTCTAAATGTTTTAGGATAAGCTAAAGTAGTCCTAAGGCAATAATGGGACGAGCGGAAACGAAACACATCTAAACAATTCATGCATTACATTCATACATTACATTAATACATTTCACTCATACATTACATTCATATATTACTTTCATACAATACATTTATACATTACATTCATGCATTACATTCATATATTACGTTCATACATTACATTCATAAAATACATTTATACATTACATTCATACATAACATTCATACATTACATTCATACAATACATTTATACATTACATTCATACATAACATTCATACATTACATTCATACATTACATTCATACATTACATTCATACATTACATTCATACATTACATTCATACATTACATTCATACATTACATTCATACATTACATTCATACATTACATTTTACTTACATTCATACATTACTTCATACATTACTTCTATTTTATAATTACTTCTACTTACATTCATACTTACTTCTACCTTCTACTTACTTTATTATTCTATTTTATTATTAATTAATTAATTATATTATTATATTTTTATTTTCTATTCCTACTTTTTTTTTTATATTACTATACATTACATTATACATTACATTCAAACACAAACCAATTAACAAAAAAACAACAAAATACTTTATAATTACATTCATACATTACATTCATACATTACATTCATACATTACTTTCATACATTACTTTCATACATTACATTCATACATTACTTTCATACATTACTTTCATACATTACATTCGTACATTACATTCATACATTACATTCATACATTACATTCATACATTACATTCATACATTACATTCATACATTACATTCATACATTACATTCATACATTACATTCATACATTACATTCATACATTACATTCATACATTACATTCATACATTACATTCATACATTACATTCATACATTACATTCATACATTACATTCATACATTACATTCATACATTACATTCATACATTACTTTCATACATTACTTTCATACATTACATTCATACATTACATTCATACATTACATTCATACATTACATTAATAAATTACATTAATAAATTACATTCATACATTACATTCATACATTTAATCATTCATACATTACATTCATACATTTAATCATTCATACATTCATAAAAAAAGTACAAAAATTTGGATCATCTAAATAGTGATTTGTATTTATGTAGTTATTTTCAACAAATTGTATTACATAAGTTCTGAGATTCGTAGGCAACCCTCTTAGCCCTTTACATTTTTAGTGTGACCAGATTCAATTTGTCACTTGTAATAAGTAGTTTGGCATTTTTTTGCACAACTCAGAAGTTTTTGTTGTACGGTTACTTTAACTATTGTTAACGTTGACTTGATAAATTCATCGCGGTACAAATAAATTTTCGTACGGCTGACGGTCAGAATGTGTCGATTAACTTACTTTGAATTTTCGCAATAAAGCAGCATTCTTAACCACTGCCAATAACTGGTACAACGATTTGATTCGTGGCCTTGCTGTACTTATTCCGTAAAGGTCTTTAAAAAACTGCAAGATCGTCATGTGAAATACTGTGAGATTAAGGCGTGCTTGGGTAAAAGTATAACTCGAGCATTTAGCTGTCAAGAAGATTAGTTCCCGTTGGATAATAAGTAAGAAATCACCAAAAGTTGTTCGCGAAAGAAGCCCTTCAAAGCAAATGGTCCAAAGAAGTTAAGTAAAAGTTAGTAATGCAAACTTTCGTAAATTAACTCACAAAACAGAATTTCAGATTTTAATACATCGAATTGATAGGTCATCCCCAAACAACACTGGTTGAGACGCTGATTATGTTCAATTGAGAGTATTCGCGGCACCCATCATATCTTCGATTTCAAGTAAGCAATTTTAAAGCATAGCGATCCAAGGATTTATATTTTTCATGGTTTTGAAATTGGGACTGTTTGGTTTTGTTTTAAGTTTTATTTATATTTTCAAATTTTATATCAATTTAATTTAAATTAAATATCTGCTTATGGGTTTGGAACTGCGTTTAGGGGCTGAAGAATTTGTCAATACATAAGCGCTGAATTTTTGTTGCTAGTGTTGTTATTTTGATTCTTGCTTATCTTATTTTTGATTCTCTTTTATCTGCATTTACCAATTGTTGCTCTCCCCTCTCTGAGTACTTGTACACTAAAAAAATTGGGTGCGGCCATAATTATGTAACAGAGTTTAAAGTTTCCTTGATTTCGCGATTAAAGTTTATTTCTATAATTTTAATTTCAAAATCTCCGAACTAACTTTCTGCATAGGTGTTTTCGAAAAGAAAATAATCATATTAGTCACATGACATTATGCATGAAATTACACAAGCTGTTTAGCTATTAGGTTAAATACAATTTTCAGTCAAAAATAAACAATATTGTTGAAATAATGAAACCTTGCATAAACACTTTAATATTAATTTTTATTGGTATTTATGTCACATCAAGAAGATTGCAGTTTGTAAAATTTAATAAATTGAACAACAATTTATTCAGTTAAAATTAATTTTTAAATTTTCAGTACGTATATAAAAGGAAGGAGACGCAGCAATTCAATTTAGATGTAGATCGTAAAAATGAAATCCAATTTATTTTGTAAAATATTAAATAAATATATTTGTGTCTGGTTAGGTTGGCTTGCGGGGTGTGCAACATCATATAATATCGGCACTGTTATTTTGATTTGATTTATATATAAATAAATGATTTGTTACATTTTGAATTCGAAAAAAAAAATGTGCCCTTAATTGCCCTCCAACATCTGCTCCATTAGTTCACTTTAGTGGTATTTCCCTTAGGGAAATATTTCACTGACATTTTAGTGCATTTTCTAAGAAAACCAAAGAATTTCTTTAAATATTTTATTTGACTGCCAGTTTGCTGAGCCATACATTTTTAATTACATTTCGAGTTGAACGAAAGTTTCATGTTACAGCCATTTGAACCCCTCAAAATATGTTTAATTGTTTTTACTGCGTTTTCACATTAGGTTGACAAATAGAACAATTGAACACAAAGGGTTGGCGATCTAATGCGTGTGTGGGTGTGTGAAATTGAATGTTAATTGTCGTTTTATTGATTAGTTGATAAATTTGAGGCTTCAGTTTCCAGGAAAACAAAACCACTTAAAGGCGACGCTACTGTGAAATATGAAACCCAAACTAAACACTTGAAATCATGCATTTGGTAGGTCCTGGCACAGAGCCCAAGGAGCAAGCAGAGCGATAATAATGACAATGATTAGTGTTGAATGCGCCGCATGCGCCGAAAAATATGTTTTTGTTGTTAATAGTCCTGGCGCCTATAACATTTGTCCTTTTATTTTCAACATTTTCTATTTTTGTCAACGCTGCATAATTAGAGACTCGACATTTTTCGGTTTATTTATTTCAACAATCTCATGGCACAGCGGGACATTTGCGTGCTTATCAGCTGTGTTTACTTACACACATATGTGAAAGTGTGTTGTTTTGCTAGGGTAGAAATGAAGTATGGCTTGGATGGATGTGAGGCAAATTGTGTTTTGGTTAGATCTTGACTGATACACTTTGATATTTCGAGAGATTAAAAAACGTATTTTAATTGCAAATAATTCTATAAATAATAGTTCTTGCAAATAATTTTAAGATCAATTTCGAAAAGAAACATTTTTCAATACATTTCATAACATTTTCCAACAATTTACTACAAAAAATGGTGGAAATGTGCTTACTTAGTTATATTTGTGGATGGAGTCAGCAATAATGTTTTTTACGTTCCAATAATAAGACCGCATGGTTCTTAAACGCGGTACGTTTGGTCTTAATATGAGCGTTCTTATTTTAAAATCGCTGTTCTCAGTATAAGAAAGAACGGACTTACCCTACTATTGAGAACGATAAACACGGCTTTCGGTATATTTAAAACGGTTTTTTTCTAATTTCTGTAATCCGTCTAAGATTTATATTTCGGCAGTGTTACTCCTGAAAAAGAAGGACGGAAGCACGCGTCTGTGTAGACTACGGGAAGCTTAACGAATCGACAAAGAAGGTCAGTTTTCCACTCCCGAGGATCGATGGTTCCCCGGACACCACATCGTGAGCGAAATGGTTACCGATCTTGGATTTAAAAAGCGTCTATTGCAAGTGGAGATGGACGACAAGGACAGGGAAAATTCAGAATTCAGCATACGTGGGTTGCTATTTAAGTTTCTGGCTAGGTCACTTCAAGCCATTTTAGGACCAATTGGCCTTTTCCCAAAAATAGTTTGGACTTTTATCGATAAAAGCTCCATACAACTCTTTCATGTGTGACCAATATCGATTAACGATTAATCAAAAACTTACCTCGGCAGAAAAATGGAATTAAATCGTGAACATTTTTGTGCAATCATTTTTCACAACTTTCGACGTGGATTATCACGACAAGAGTGCAACGATGAACTTAAATCTTTGTATGGCGATGAAGCACCAACCTGTAGCACTGTGAAAAATTGGTTTAATGAATTCAATCGTGGGCGACGCTCGATCGAAGGCGAAGGTCGTCCAAAAGCAGTCATTGTGCCAGAAAACATTGATGCCTTGCCTGAACTGATAATGCAAGATCGTCATATGACATACCGTGAGATAGAGGCATCCTAGGGCATTTCTTCCACCAGCATACATTCGATATTGCATAAACACCTGGGCGTAAAAAAGGTTTGTTCTCGTTGGATCCCGCACAATGTGACAATCGCTCAAAAAAAGGCTCGTGTGGATTGGTGCAAAGAAATTTCAAAAGACGTTTATAAGATCGTCACAGGCGACGAATCATGGATCTATGCTTATGAGCCCGAAGCAAAACAGCAATCGACCGTGTGGGTCTTCGAAGACGAGCCAAATCCAACGAAAGTCGTTCGTGGAAGAAGCACTTCGAAGCAAATGGTCGCCTATTTCTTCGGTCATGTGGCGACTGTTCCGCTTGAGCAACGTAGGACGGTCAATTCTGAGTGGTACACCACAATTTGTTTGCCTGAAGTCTTCGGAGAAATTCGAAAAACGAACAAGAGAAGACAGATCATTGTGCACCCTGACAATGCGAGCTCTCACACATCAGCACACACCAGCGCCTTTTTGACCGCCCAAAACGTCGAATTGATGGGACATCCGCCGTACAGCCCTGACTTAGCACCCAATGACTCCCACATCATGGGAAAAATGCGTGGTCAACGATTTTCGTCGCCAGAAGATGCTGTTGAAGAGTTCAAAAACCATGTTTTGGAGGTGTCGCAATCGGATTGGAAAAAGTGCTTTGACAATGGGTTTGAGCTCATGCAAAAGTGTATAAATCTTGCTGGAGAATACTTTGAAAAACAATAAAACCATTTTTGATCATAAATATTCGCGTTTTCATTATTAGGCCAGAAATATATTTAGCAACCTACGTAAACCTCAGTTTGGAGACTGGATTACCGACTTCTCTTGATATCAAATCACAGCCTGTCTTCTTTCTCATAAGTATGTCGGGTAATGTCAGAGATGCTTAAATCCGGAACCGAACTCCTAAAAACCGATTCGGGTTTGAACCCGACCGGACCACTTTTTCCATAAATAAGTTTCCGTTCACACTAATAAGTAATTTTACATACGAAAGAAATTTTTAATGATGTTATTCAAAATTAAATCTTAAAGAGTAACTATGTCTGGTTGTAAAGAAGGAAATAATGTCAATAATGTTATTGATTTCTTCGAAAATTGTCTAAGAGAGCATACATTGATACATTTAAAAACAAGTTCTAAAGAGATCTAAAAACGAAGATATTGCGCTTTCTTAGTTCGCTTATAGATGAACTTCTCCATGAAGATATAGTGCCTACACAGATAAAATAAACCCAATATATTTGAACATAAATCAGTCCCAATGGATACGGACTTTCCAATTCTGAAATTCTTGTCTCGATCCCGTCATTGGCTTAGGTATGATTGATTTTAACTCGAAATTGAATTTTTCCAACAAACTTTCAGTTACTTTTCGTTCTTTCACTTTGACATTGCAATTCCGAACTTGTTTTAAGCTCCATGCAAGACCATTCGATTTTCAGGTAGGATCTGTACTTGAAATGAGACTTTAAACTAGGTGAATGTGAAATATAAATTTCCTTGTTAATGTAAGAACTAATTGAACTATTATCAAAGCCAAAAATAAAATTAGCAGTCACAGTCAATTGCCTTTTTTGGTTCTTACTTTTCGAATCAAATTTTCAGTATTTCTCTACAACCAATTTCTTTGACCACCACTTCCCTTTGATTTATATTTATCTTCTTTCTACTTTTTATTTTCCCATTGCACGGGTTTCTTGTTCCACATTTCTGTTTATCAATTGACAGACATCGTTTTTGCCTCTTGTACCTTTTGTTTAGCTCTAAGCTGATATGTCCACTTCATTAAGTTGGCCACAACTTGCAAGCCCACTTCAAAGCAAACCAAAGCTATTCAGTTCCAACCCCTTTTTTTAACCATCATAAAACTTCATAGAGGCCACTTCATTGTTGACCAAGATACCAGTTAACCCGCCTTTGAAGATGGACAGCAGATAGGAGCAGGCAAATCTATTGAAACCCTTTTCTTAAAACAATTAAGGGCTGCTTTTCGGGAACCTCAAGTGCAATTTTCAATTATGCAATTTTTCTTTGTCCTAGCTGTCTGCCATTCATTCGTTCATTCATTCATTCCTCCATTCGTGTGGCCGTCTAAAGGCTTTTCATTAAAAATCGTTTAATCCACGCTATCATTTTCCCTTGGCTTGGTCTTTTTTATCGTTCATGCTGCATGCGGCAGCCTCCCTGCTCCTGATGTTCGTGCCGGCTGTTATCCTGGCTTGCCAATTGCTCATTGATGCAAACGTCATTTGATTGTCGTCATTGTTGCATTGACAAGGACAGACGAGACGTCGATGTCAGCAGTGGGAAACGGATGTTGGCTCTTCAATTTGTTTTTCATGTTTCATATCCTGTGAGGCCTCCGCCCCCCCTACCGTCCTTCCCAGGACATGTGTTGGGCTGCGGTTGTGTGCATGACGCACTTGAAAGTTTCTCGGTAATTATTGGATTTGCTACCCCCCGACCCTAATTATGTGCCAGCACGTGAAAGAGCATAAGCGAAGTGAAAGCAAAACGTGTTATCCTTGCTGCATCGAGGCGTGAAAATAATGGCTTGGACTTGGGTTGGGTTATATTTAACAGATTGCAGTCGCTTGGGATGGGATTATGTAGTGGGAAACAAGGAACTTCAACAATTTGTATAAGGTTCGGTCCGTAATAGAGATGGTCGAAACGTGCACGATCGGCACATTCTCTCAAGCGTTGAGTCAAGCACGACTAAAAACTTTCTAAAACATAAGTAACTTTTTCCTTTACCAAGGAAGTTCAGCTTTACATTTTTCTTGAAGCAACGATCCAGCACCTTAATATTCTGACTTTTCTGGGCACTCAGCTGATCGGCGAAATCTAAATTAAATCTAAATCAAAGCTTAAGCAGTATCATTAATCCCATTAGCATCTTAGACGTGTGTTCACAAGCGTGTGCATTGGTGCGCAACATTATGGCGTCACTTCAATTGTGTTTAGTGCAAAGTCCCGAGTTCGATTTCCAGGATGGACAGTACAAAGTTGACAAAAAATATATCATAACTCGTTGTTTTGCGGAAAGACTTAAATAAAATTCGGCAGCATAACCGGAACTTACCTTTAATTGTTGTTCCTAAAGCTTGGTATTAAGGGTTTTCGAATTTTTCCTGGATTGAACAAGAAATCAGTGTGACCACATTTAACAACAAATTACGCTTTAAGCTTAATTTCATGGTATCTTTTAGTTAACTGGGGGTGGGTCATACTAATCAATCATCTTTGTTTGTTTAGGATGAAGTTCAAGCTAAGTTCTAAGTTGTTCATCATATTTGCTTGTTTCTTTTAACAATTGCATCTTCGATTTTTTCTCAAAGAATAAAATATTATGGAAATGGGTGAACGCTTTTTGAATACTGTAAATGTACTAAATAAAACCAAATTTAAAAAAAAAAACAATTTAAAAATTTTAACAATTATTTAAACTTAGGGAAAAATAAATTTTCTCTGAAAAAAAATTCAATTTTTCACCTTTAGATCAAAATATTGGTATCCTAAGATTATACGTAGGTTGCTATATATATTTCTGGTCTAATAAGGAAAACGCGAATATTTAGGATCAAAAATGGTTTTATTGTTTTTCAAAATATTCTCCAGCAAGATTTATACACTTTTGCATGCGCTCAAACCAATTTTCGAAGCACTTTTTCCACTCCGATTGAGACACCTTTAAAACATGGTTTTAGAACTGTTCAACAGCATCTTTTGGCGACGAAAATCGTTGACCACGCATTTTTCCTTTGAGTTACGGGACTAAAAAGAAGTCAAGTCAGGGCTGTATGGCGTATGACCCATCAATTCGACGCTTTGGGCGGTCAAAAAGGCGCTGGTGTGAGCTGATGTGTGAGAGCTCGCATTGTCTGGGTGCACAATGATCTGTCTGAAGACTTCAGGCAAACAAATTGTGGTGTATCACTCAGAATTGACCGTCCTACGTTGCTCAAGCGGAACAGTCGCCACATGACCAGTTTTACCGAAGAAACAGGCGACCATTTGCTTCGAAGTGCTTCTTCCACGAACGACATTCGTTGGATTTGGCTCGTCTTCGAAGACCCACACGGTCGATTGCTGTTTTGTTTCGGGCTCATAAGCATAGACCCATGATTCGTCACCTGTGACGATCTTATAAACGTCTTTTGAAACACCGCGATATTTTTTCAAAATTTCTTTGCACCAATCCACGAGAGCCTTTTTTTGAGCGATTGTCAAATTGTGCGTGATCCAACGAGAACAAACCTTTTTTACGTCCAGGAGTTCATGCAATATCGAATGTATGCTGGTGGAAGAAATGCCCAAGGATGCCTCTATCTCGCGGTATGTCACTTGACGATCTTGCATTATCAGTTTAGGCATGGCATCAATGTTTTCTGGCACAACGACTGTTTTTGGACGACCTTCACGATCTTCGTCTTCGAGCGAGCGTTGCCCGCGGTTGAATTCATTAAAACAATTTTTAACAGTGCTCAAGGATGGTGCTTCATCGCAAATACAAAGATTTAAGTTCATCGTCGCACTCTTGTGATAATCCACGTCGAAAGTTGTGAAAAATGATTGCACGAAAATTTTCACGAGTTAATTCCATTTTTCTGCCGAGGTAAGTTTTTGATTAATCGTTAATAGTTATCAAACGTGGTCACACATGAAAGAGTTGTATGGAGCTTTTATCGATAAAAGTCCAAACTTTTTTTGGGAAAAGGCCAATTGGTCCTAAAATGGCTAGAAGTGACCTAGGCCAGAAACTTAATTATCAACCCACGTATAGCTGCCATAGAAACGGTCGGTCAGAAAACTAGTTCTAGGGAGAAAAACAATTTTATTTTCCATCGTAGCGTCACCAATCTTGGTATATATTAGTTTTATAATCGTCAACACAATTATGGAAGATTTGATAAAAATCGGATGACTATAGCATATAGCTAAAAAATGTGTTTTACTGAGAAAAGTTTTTTTTAATGGTCAAATTTTGATTCTCAATGATTTTGAGATATTTATAAATATCTGATATCTGATATCTATATCCTATATACATTCTACAGTTTAAATCAGTTGGAGTGAACTTTTGTAAGTGTATTAAAACTTCGGCACAGTCGATGCTTTGCCTTGTCGTTTTTTAAGATCAAATCATTTTCTGACTTGAATTGATCTGAGGAACCACATGAGTTTGATCTGTTTAGAGCTTCATCTGTTTGGACTTGTTTTTCAAAGGGAACTTTGACTCCACTCATGCAGGGCTCTAATACTTACCATGCCCTAGTGTAACGACGAGTATGTATGGCGTCTAGTATTACGTTTGCCACCACAAACAAAAATTGTATTCATAGTGAGTTTTTGCCGGGTGAAGACATTATCGTTGAGTGAACGACTGCTGTTGTCGGTGGCGGATATGTTAGTAGTCCACAAAAATATGATCAAAAACCGAATCTACGGAATTTCAGTTTTATTTTAATTGGTTTTTAACAAACATAATTTGAATTTTATTTGTATAGAATTCAGAACGATAAGTTTTTTAAATTATCTAGGATTGCCTATCCTAGTTATGGAATACAAAGGTTATTGTATAACTTTAAAACAATAAAAACATAAATAACTTCAATTCACATAAATTTAAACAAAGAAATTATTTCGAACGACGTCTCTGAGGGCAGAGCTTGCGATTAGCCTACTGCTGATGTCCGCACTTGGGACAGGCTATGGTTTGCTCTGAAAGATTACGCTGACGCAGCTGGCTCGGAGTGAACTGGTTTTTCTCTGAGGAGAAACTCAAATCCATTTCGGCTATCCCCGAGTCGGTGAGGCCACAACTTTTGAGTATTTCCAATTTGTTGGTCTTCTTGAATGAAGGTTTTTCCACACGTATGCGGCAACCGTCCAAATGATTGTCAAACTGAAAACGTTTCATTTTGTCAAAGCAAATGGGACAGCTAATAATATCGTTTTGCCCGTTATGCTCATGGCGGGAACCACTTGGCACCACATCATTATCGCGCTGGAACTCCAGCAGAAGCGTATTCTCGTCGAAGTGATTATCGATCAGCTCATCAGTATTATTATCATCCATATGATCATTGATCTCATTATCAAACTCATCGTCTATCAAGACAATATCCTCATCGTTATAAAATGGAGACTCATTCTCCTTGACCTCGCGCTTAATGTTTTGCGTACGCTGCTGGCTGCTTATCTCAGCCTCCAGCTCATCCTCGCTGTCGGAGATGTCTATCACCGGCATCTTGACATTGCGCACCATTACATCTTCATCATAGTACTCCCAGCTGCTGTTGAACTCCTCGGGCAAGGGCGGCACCATTCCCACCAGTATACTGACCGGATACAAGATCATGTCAGTCGAATTCTTGTTGACCTGCTTGCCCTTGGTTTTGGCCTGCTGCTTGGGAATGGGAATGGGATCGCTTACTTTCATAAAACAGCCACTGCATTCCCGCAGATGCTTCTCCCAGAACTGATCACTGGGACCCGGCGCACGATTCGATCTACGCTCAACCCAACCCTTGAAGGGTATATGATTCTGACAGATGCCAGTGCAGCGCCATATATGTGCCTCATAGGGAACCATTTCCGTGTGGAATGTGTGATAAACGGTAATATTGGTGCCAGACACCTTATTAATGGTGGCCATAATGCGCATAAAAATGGGTCCATGTCCGCCATTGCCCTCGCGTATGTTCAGGACAAAGCAGTAGGCATGGATCATCTCATGCTGTGTGTAAGGAAAAAGTGTAAATCTTGGAGCAATAATGAGGAAACACCAAAACTCACCAGTAGAGTCTCCACCAGATCCCTGCGCGTACGTCGCTTCAGTAGCGGCTCACTCAAACGTATGGTCACCTCCTTATTATAACGATTGCCCCGATGATAGCAAATGCCGGCACATGTATACATTTGCCTGCTCCACTCCACCGCAACCGCGCCCAAACGTTTTTGGAAGAATTTCTCATCGAAGCGCGAAAACATGGAGAATATATTTGGAGTGGGATCTATTAGCTCCCATTCGGGATGCATCAGGATCTGGGTTTGATGCAAGAAATGGTTTAATTGTTTCAGCTGGCATTCAACAACTTACTGTCTGAGTCTGCTTGGAGGAGGCGTATAGAAATTGTTTGCTTGTATCCAAGTCGCTGCCGCTCATGGTCTCCCCATCCTCATCCTTCACATTTAGATCAGGCTGCAACTTGCGGGCCAGCTTAAAATCGGTTTTTGCTTGCTCTTTGGACTTGGGCGGTGGAGTATATGTAATTGTCCCCTATAATATAACCAGGATTAAAACTTGTTCCACCAATTTTACATTTATGTGTACCACTTACCCGCTTTGATTGAGCCTCTGTATTCGAAAATTCGCCATTTAGCTGCTCCTGCAGCTTCAATGCAAACAAATAGTCAGATTCGTCCGACATGACGGGAACAACTGGCGACAAATAATTGGGAATAACTTTTCACACGCTTTAATTGAATGTATTATGCCCTTATGACACTTACTGGCTGACTAACTACGTTTATGCTCAAATACAAAAAATCATTATTTTTTGCCCTTCAAAGTATGCTATGTTTATTAATATAAATAATCAAGGAAAGTATTTATTATACTCTGTCCCGAAGGTACAAAGAGTATATTGGGTTTGTGCAAATGTATGTAACAGCCAAAGTGAAGCATCTCGGACCCTATAAAGTATATATATTCTTGATCGGCATCAACAGCCGAGTCGATATAGACATGTCCGTATAAACGCTGAAATCTCAGAGATGGTAAGAGATAGAGGTTTGAAGTATATGGAACATATAATTCTTATACTTGCAGGAAGATTAAGTTTTTGGATTTTTGACACGCCCCCTGCCTCCCCCGCAAATTAAAAAACAAACCTAATATCTTCCACAATTTTAGAGTTCAAACCTTCTAGACATATATTCAACTCATCAATACTTATCGAGTCCCCATACATCGTTTTCCAATCAGATGAACCATAGTAGAGTTGCCATAATTTGAAAAACACTTTAAATATCCCGCAATTTTGGAGTCAGGTTGTTCGAACCTTCTAGACATATATTCAACTCATCAATACTCATCGAGCCCCCATTCATTGTTTTCCGATCAGATGAACGATGGTAGAGTTGCCACCCCCACTGTTTGAAAAAAATCTCATATCTTACAAAATTTTAAAGATAGATTGTTTGAACCTTTTAGGCATATATTAAAATCTTCATTACTTATCGATCCACCATATACCGTTTCCAGATCAGTTGAACGATATTCGAGTTATAAGCAAATCAAATAATTACGCTGGTCAGCACTGTCTGTAACCGTGATGGGCAGCACTTGCACAGTTCGTGTGACCTACTTTCTTACTAGTTTTTTAGTAGTGTATATTAATTTTGCCAGAAGTTTGTAACGCATAGAAATATTTGTAATATATATAAACTATATATATTCTTGATCAGGACGACGAGCTGAGTTCATTTCCGCTTGTCCGTCCGTCCGTCTGTCTGTCCGTCTGTCCGTCTGTCTGTCTGTCCGTCTGTTTCTACGCGAGCTAGTCTCTCAGTTTTAAAGCTATCGAGCTGAAATTTTGCACAGCGTCTTCTTTTTACTGCACGCAACTAATATGTCGAAATCGAACGGATCGGATGACTATATCATATAGCTGCCAAAGGAACGATCGGTCATAAACATAGTGCTAGTTAAAAAAACCTTTTTGTTTTCCATCGTAGCGTCACCAATCTTGGTGTATATTAGTTCTATATGCTTTTTTATAATAGGTTTATAATTGAAACACTTACGTTAAGATAGTTTTATAGTTATATAGATAGTTTAAGTTTTATAAGATGTTCAATGGAGTTAAGTAGGAAGCTAGAAATGTCAAATACATGTAATGTCAAATTGAAATGCTCTCAGTAGAATATCTCTATGTTGCTATGCGCTTATCAACATAGCTAGGCAACATTGTCATAAACATAAGCGAAGGTTTGGCTGCTTAAGCGGTCAGTCGAATAAATGAATTGAAGAAAGGAGTCGCGCTTGTCTTCTCATTTGGCACCAGCTAGCTAAAGCTCTTTACTACCGCGGTCTTAATTAGTAATCATTTATAATCCAATAAAAATACTTATTGGAATTTTCATTGGCGCCCGAGCAGGGACATCGGTAGTAATTTTCGTGGAAATTTAGTTGTCGGAAAGTGCATCTTAGTACATTTACTAAGTCGCTTAAAATCTAAAAATCGCCTAAGCTAGCTGGCTTGCCTTCGGTCGTGTGTTTGTTGCTGCTGCCCTGGACAGAGGATCATTTGGAACATCTTCGCACTCTCAGTTGAAGGAAATTAAACCCCAGAGCCCTCTGTGTACCACCTGGACTTGGAAACTTTAAGTTTAGATGCCGCGCAGTTACACACCAGAGAGAAGGGAAGTTTCGCCCCATGTTGCAGCCAATTCCCAGGTAACAAGTGTCAAAAATTGATTGTACACTTCGAGCGTTGGTCAGCCAAACTTAATTGTCAAGCTCACAAGCATATCAATTGTTGGCACTTATTAATTGCCCAGTTGCATATGCTTATACATACACATATACATATGTATGTATTTGCATTGGTAACAGTATATATATAAATCTCAAAGTGAACGCCCTTTGAAGTGAACCGTACCATTCCTGCTTAAACGGTTCTTATATACATAAATAGAAAAAAGAAGAATTATATAGAGGAAGCCAATACTGTAATCGGCAGTCGCTTAACTCCAGTTTCTGTTCTACTCCGCTGTTGCTAAGCAGGCCGAGCTTCCCCAGCAGAGCACTTGTCGGTTGCATAGCATAGAAAGCCCGATCGCTAAGCGGAGTTCGTGACAAACCAACAAGTGCCGCCTTCGTCGTTTGTTGGATCCGGGGGGGAGAGGCGTTTATATTGAAGCATCGTCTTATACATTTGTGTCGTCTGGCTGTATAAGCTTAAGCCATTTCGAAGCATTGCAGCGGCTTAGCTTAGCTAACATTTGGCAAACACATATTGTCATTGTATACATTTCGCGTAGAAGTCGTTAACACAATATTTTACATTCTTACGTAGATATAATATATATTATCTACTTTTTAACAAGTTGAGTTCTTAGTTAGAATTGCTAACACGGCTTGTTTTGCAAAGGTAACTCTTAAATTGAAAATAAAAATACAAGAACTTATTTGTGCCGTTGTACTAAATAGCTATGGAACCAGCCATTAAAGGTAATAGTAAGCTGGCACTATATGTGCAAAAATTGGATCAGGTGATGTCTGATATTCAGCGAATGAAAACTGCATTCATAGATAAAACCATTTCATTTAATAAAGTTGAATTAGAGTGTCGCTTGCAACTTCTTAATGGGTATATTGATAAAGCTATGCTACTTCAAGGGGAGATAGACAACTTAAATCCTGGTAATGGAAGTCGCGCGTTATTGGAAGACATTTCTGTGAGCACAAAGGCATTGTTTTTATCAGCCACAAAGGAAGACGATTCGCGATTTATGCACAATGCATCTATGAGTTTTTCCAATCAGCATAATTCTCATTTGCCAAAGATGCGGCTACCAAGATTTGGGGGTAAACATGCTGAATTTAAGAATTTTATAAGCCTTTTTAAAAGTCTGGTTCACAACGACCCGTCGCTTACGGATGTCGAAAAATTTAGCCACTTGGTTTCATGTCTAACTGATGAGGCATTAGGCACAGTTAAGGCTTTTCCCATTACGGACTGCAATTATGCCAAGGCTCTGACCACGCTTGAGTCCGTATACGACAATAAGTGTCTTATGTTTTTAGACACAATTTCACAGCTTTTTGATATGCCTAGCATGCAAAAGCCATCAAGCTCCGGCTTAAGGGGTATAATTGACACTGTGTCCGCTCTATATGCCTCACTTTTGTCCGTCGGAAATGACACAGACATTGCAAATGCTATGCTCATCCATATAATGTTGTCAAAGGTGGATCATATTACGAAAGCCAGGTTTGAAGAGCAGCTCGATTACAACAAGCTGCCTCTGTGGTCCGAATGTGCTACGCAACTTAATAGGCGATATCAATATTTGGCAGCTGAGGAATCTACAAAGAGCAAATTTAAGGTCAAAAATGACTCAAGTAAGGTCAACTACAAATCGTCATTTTCATGCGCAGAAGGCAATCGGAAGCCTGAGCATAAGTGCTTATATTGCAGTTCAGCTGATCATTATATTGGAAACTGCCAGACTTTTACTGCTATGTCCTTTGCTCAACGGTTTGATTTTGTTAAGGCTCATAAACTTTGTATAAACTGTTTGAAAACAGGCCATACAGTTACAAAATGTAAAACTTCTAAGTGCCGGGTATGCTCAAGGCCGCATCATACAGTTTTACATCGATATGATGTTCAAATTGCTCCTTCTCCTGCTGTGGCGCCGTCCACATCAGAGGCCTTTGCCAGTCATGTACATGGCACTGATCAAGTGCTTCTCGCTACAGCACTGATTAAAATAAGAGACCGAACTGGTCAGTTTCAACCCGCTAGAGCACTTCTTGACTCAGGTTCTCAGGTAAACTTTATGTCTGAGAACTTAGCGCAACGACTGCGCCTTCGTCGTGAGCACAGTGCTCTAAATATAGTAACTGTTGGGAAAAGTAGCACACCAATTAAGCACAAAGTACACACAACAGTTCAATCTCGGATCAATTCTCATAATTTCGACGCTGATTTTTGGATTCTTGGATCCATATCTTCGTATCAACCTGGCCATAAAATTAGTTCTCAGAAGTGGAACATTCCATCAAACATTGAATTGGCAGATCCTGATTTTCATAGACCAGCCAAGGTCGATATTTTATTAGGAGCTGAAATATTTTTCGAGCTGTTGTGCGTTGGCCAAATAAAACTGAGCTCCGAACTACCAGCTATACAAAAAACGTTGTTTGGTTGGGTGGTCTCTGGAAAATGTTCTCAGGCTGAGTCTAGCAAAATAGCAGCTTGCAACCTCACACTGCTCAATAAAGAATGTTCTCTCGATATGTTGGTTGAAAGATTTTGGGAACTAGAGCAAGTTCCAACCAAATCGAAGGCCGCCTTTTACACGGCTGAACAAGTAGCTTGTGAGCAACATTACCAAAACAACGTTGTAAGACTGCCTTCTGGACGGTTTGAAGTAAAGTTGCCTTTTAAAATCGATCCATCTGTGCTAGGTCAGTCGTATGAAACTGCAAAAAGAAGGTTTCAATCGCTGGAGCGCAGATTACAAAAGGATAAACATCTTTACGACATGTATATCGATTTCATGCGAGAATATCGTGACTTGGGTCACATGACAGCACTTATTTCGTCTCCACCAGGTCCACACTATTATATTCCACATCAGTGTGTCCTGAGGCCTGAAAGTACCACAACCCAGTTGCGTGTAGTATTTGACGCATCGAGTAAGACTTCAACGTCAGTTTCATTAAATGAAACACTTATGGTTGGTGCTACTATTCAGAGGGAGCTTTATTCCACCCTGATTCAGTTTCGCTTGCATCGGTATGTAATAACAGCTGATATCTCTAAAATGTATAGGCAGGTAAATGTGGCTGAAGCTGATCGAAAATTTCAATTGGTGCTTTGGCGCGAAAATGCTTCGCAAGATATTACAGCGTACTGTTTAAACACCGTGACATATGGCACTGCTTCTGCCCCATTTCTGGCAGTTCGATGTCTTTCAGAGTTGGCCAAACTGTATAGCGAGTCACATCCAGTAGGAGCGGCTGTCATTCAAAACAACTTTTACGTTGATGACATGCTTACTGGCGCCGATTCACTTTCCGAACTGCGAATCATATGTAAGGAGGTTACTGAAGTGTTAGAGCTGGGAGGATTCAAACTAGCAAAATGGGCAACAAATCATCCAAACTTATTTGAACATAGTAGCAGCGAAAAAGATCTACAGCTAAATATCGGGGATTCTGTCAAGGCATTGGGAATGCTGTGGTCACCTAGAGATGACGCAATTCATTATCGTCTAGAGGACACATTTGAGTCCATAGTTCCCACTAAGCGTAATATTTTGTCAGTAGCAGCTAGGCTCTTTGATCCTTTAGGCTTGCTTTGCCCTATTATTACGAAAGCCAAAATGCTGCTGCAAATCTTATGGCAACAAAAGCTTGATTGGGATGAGTCCATTCCAATGCACCTTTATACGGATTGGGAAAAGTTCAAAGCAAACCTGCGAAATCTGTCTAAAATTTCTATTCCTCGAGGGGTGTGTCTTGCTAACCACCAAAATATTGAAATCCACGGATTTTCCGATGCATCGAGTCACGCATATGGCTGTTGCATTTATGTCCTAGCTAGCACTGGGAGTCAAATTGAAAGTAGATTATTGACGGCAAAATCTAGAGTAGCTCCGCTAAAGACCAAGTCGATTCCACGCCTTGAGCTCTGCGCTGCTCATTTATTGGCTAAACTCTGGGAGCAAGTAGCACCCATGGTTGAAAAGTTGTGCATTAGAAGAGTCACATTTTGGTCAGACTCTCAGGTCGTTTTGTACTGGCTGAAAAGAGACCCATCGACTCTAGCAGTATTCGTTGCAAACAGAGTTTCAGAATTGCAAGAGTTGTCCGCTGACGCTACGTGGCGACATGTGCCTTCAGAGCACAATCCTGCTGACCTTCTTTCACGAGGCACTGACATAGACGAGTTGGTGAGTTCTTTTTGGTTCAATGGGCCAGAGTTTTTGACAAAATCTGAAGACGAGTGGCCTCAACGTCAAAAAGTTGAGGTCTCACCGGTTCTCATGATATCTGAAAACAGGAAAAATGTTACAGTACACACTGTCACTGTTCCAGAGCCACACCCAGTAATCCAGTTGATTACCAAAGTTTCCGTACTTACAAAACTCGTAGGGATTATGGCTTATGTAAACCGCTTCATGTACAGAACAAAGGGCAATAGTTCCATCCTTTTATCAGCATCTGAGTTAAGGCTTGCTTTTCTCAAATTAGTTGAAGCTGTGCAATCCGTTGAATTGCGACTTGAAATAGCTGACTTATCCAAATCAAAACAGCTCAGCCCAAATTTGCAGAAGTTGAATCCATTTCTGCATGAGTTTCAACATGGGAGTGTGAAACTTAAAATTTTGAGAGTGGGTGGTAGGCTACTAAATGCGCAACTACCTTATGAGACTAAGTTTCCAATGTTACTGCCTCGGAATACACATTTATCGCAGCTTCTTATTCGCAACTTACATTTAAAAAATCATCATGCTGGTGCGAAAGTGCTGATGTCTCTCTTGCGAGAGGATATATGGCTGATCAATGCTCGTGATACATGTAAAAGGATAGTAAGGGAGTGCGTGCACTGCTTTCGCTATAAGCCGAAGCTTTTAGTCCAAATAATGGGCAATTTACCACAAGATAGAGTGCGACCAGGAATTGCATTTTCTGTGTGTGGAGTGGATCTTTTCGGACCAGTTCATGTCAGTTCTAAAATCCGCGGCAGGCCTCCTGTCAAAACATATGTAGCTATTTTTGTCTGCTTCACTTCAAAGGCTGTTCACATTGAACCTATTGGAAATTTGTCCACTGATTGTTTTTTAAATTGTTTTAAAAGGTTCACGGGCAGACGAGGCGCTCCAGAGCGAATTTACAGCGACAACGCAACGAACTTCACAGGAGCGAGCAGCGTGTTGAAGGATCTGCATTCAGCTTTCGCAGCACAACAGCAAGGGCTCGTGGAGTACGCCGCAGAGAAGGGAACAGAGTGGGTGTTTATCCCACCGAGAGCCCCTCATTTCGGAGGGCTATGGGAGGCGGCGGTGAAGTCCGCCAAGCAGCGGCTACTGAGAGGCGTAGGCAACGCGAACCTAACGCAGGAGGAGCTCAATACGCATCTGGTGGACATAGAAGCGCTGCTCAACTCTCGACCCATAACGGCGCTCAGCAACGATCCCAACGATGGCGAGGCATTAACACCGGGACATCTGCTGATTGGCAGACCTCTTCGTTCGCTGCCGCACGAATCCGAGCCAGACGGAGTAACCAGCAAGGGCAACTTCGGGTTTTTGAAGCAGTGGCGGCAGCTGTCAGTGCTCAGGCAGCAGTTCTGGCGCAGCTGGTCGAAGGATTACCTACTCGACCTGCAGCAACGGAATCAATGGGCAACTCAATCGCCCAATCTGGTGATCGGTTCCCTCGTGCTCATACACGAGGACAATCTACCACCTCAACGATGGCTCACAGGACGCGTGACGCGCGTTATCACAGGAGAGGACAATAAAGTTCGTGTGGCCGAAGTACGCACATCAAACTCGATCCTGAAACGCCCCATACACAAGCTTGCCCTACTACCAGTTGGTTAAAGGGCCACGGGCCTTTAACGGGGCCGGCATGTTGAAACACTTACGTTAAGATAGTTTTATAGTTATATAGATAGTTTAAGTTTTATAAGATGTTCAATGGAGTTAAGTAGGAAGCTAGAAATGTCAAATACATGTAATGTCAAATTGAAATGCTCTCAGTAGAAGATCTCTATGTTGCTATGCGCTTATCAACATAGCTAGGCAACATTGTCATAAACATAAGCGAAGGTTTGGCTGCTTAAGCGGTCAGTCGAATAAATGAATTGAAGAAAGGAGTCGCGCTTGTCTTCTCATTTGGCACCAGCTAGCTAAAGCTCTTTACTACCGCGGTCTTAATTAGTAATCATTTATAATCCAATAAAAATACTTTTGCCCCAACATTTTTATTCCCCCCCATTTGATATCCCAATTGTTTTTCGTCTAATACAAGGGACTACAATCAACTGCATCCAGTCCATCTAAGCCCCATCGGCAAAAGACATGGACTAATAACTTATTTATGAAGCGGCTTTATTGTTATGGCGACCCCAGTGATCTCACACAGACAGACAGACCATAAATACACGCTCAACTTTTCAATATTGATAAACTTTTTCTGCAGTTTTGCAAAGCGAAAACGAACAACCAGCTTGCCGGAAGCTACCGCCATAACACCGGAAATGGCTCAACACACATACCACACACACACACACACACACACACAGACAGTCAGACAGAGACAAACGCCATTTACAATTTTTGTACATAAAAGCCGCTTAAGCAGCACTCTGAGCGACAATGGCCCCAAACTTTTTCTTCTCACCCCCAACGACTTGTAATTTGTTTTTATGTCTGCCCCAATACGTGAGATAACGCGATGAACCGAACGGCTCTCCGCACACAACTTCGATTAACATTGGCAACACTGAAAAACGTTCAGGATGGGCGCCAACAAGTGGCAAACTGGCAACCGGCAACCGACGACCATGGCCGTGAATTCCATATCCCATATATATATATAATTTCCGTTGGCCCCTTGTCATGTGGATGCTCTGGTTTTTTTTTTTTTTTTTTCTGTTCCCTTCTATTTTTGCCTTCGTGTGGTAAAGTGAAAAATATCCTTGCCGCGTTGTGTTGCATTCGAAATTTTTCGCATTGAACTTTAGACAGCGTAAAAGTTTTGTGAAAAACTACCAGGAAAATTGTGCAAAAAGAGTTGGGTTTCGGGTGGAAAATGACGTGGCTGACGAGTTGAGCTCGCGTTTGACATTAATGGAAGTTTTCATTTTGGTTTCTTGTCAGCCAAGGAGTTGAAAATGCAATACATATTAATATGGGCAGATGTGTTTAGTTTTAAATGGAATAATTTATTTATTCCCTACCAAAGAAAAGCCTTTAAAATAACTTATCACAAATGCACTGGAAGTTATTGAAGCCAGTTTTAAGTCTGATGCAGTTTGGTTCAAAGTCTGATTAGTCCTGGATCAAGAAATCCAGGCGTTTCTCTCAAAACTGTGGCCACTCGATCTGATATTGAAAAAAATTGGTAAGCCTTAACGAAATATGAATAAAATATCAAGTAGCGACTTTCAGCTTAGGTTTTGAGAATTAGAATTATGAAAATGAAAAAGTATTCAATAAATATGTGCCTTTTTTGGGCAATTCCTTTTGTTGAACGGCTGTTATGTAAGCTGCTGTTGGCATACCAGCTAGAGATAAATTATGCACGGGTTATCTAAAGAATTTTCACCCTAGCCACTGGAAAAGTCCTCTGTCTTTGTTATAACTGTTCAAATAATGGATTCAGTGCAGCGTTTGTCAAGATGAGCAAGGCGATAAACTGAGAGTGTTCTGTTGTGTGACCTACTTCATTGAACGCTAGCCAGCGACTGATTGGTTTTGCGAATTTGATTACTCTCTTGGCCTAGGGCTCGGCATGCGTTCGGCTCCTTTCTGTGTGAATTGAATGTGTTCGTACGTCAGGCGGTATTAGGGAACAAACTCTGATATAGTGTCGTGAACGAGGGGGGAGGGACAGTAAAGTTTACCATTAAGTTAGCTCGGTGGACGAGGTTCCTCACCCTAGCAATGTTAGGATGTTTTTACAGAAATAGAAAAAAAATGCAACGAAAGTAAGGAAACCTAAGTTCATATGTAATGAAACTTAAGAATTGTTTAAATGAGTCGACGTTAAATAAGTGTGACCAACCGCCGATAAAGGAAAAATCTAGATATTTAATCAGTATATTTTTTCCGGTTGGCTTATTGACTTAAGCCCGATACGGACCTGCAAAGTAACTCGAAGTTTCATACAAAATTTGCGGAAAGAAGAAGCAGAACTAATGATTACTTCACCCTTTACTTTGAGCCCATACGGCGCTGAGCAGTACTGTTGAGCTTAACAGCACATAAATGTATTCTATGTTAATAGCCTGTGGAAATCAATTTACTTCGAACAGCTGAATAAACATCGTTGCAAACAATGTTAGTTCACCGTACTTCTGCTTGGACGCCATCAGCAAACAGCTAAAATTAAATTTAATTAGAGAAGTCGATGTTTTAATAAATGCTCGTTTAAACAAGGGTTTTAATAACTAACTAAAAATTGCTAAAATCAAAAGAGTTGACTAAATCATACACTGATTTAAATGCGTAAAGGAATTTTATTAATCGTAGCAAGGGTTGATTTTGCAAACTAAATAGTCAACATTGCATTTGCTTGGTATGTACATACTTGGTACATAATATGTAGCATATCAAAACAGTTTTCATAGCAACTTTTTCAAACTTGTTGTTGGTCAACAAGGCTGTACCAAGGTGTATCTATTAGAGGTGCGGCGGTCATTCAAAAGCTTTCATTTCATAGCTTACATACTGTCAGTTTGATATTCATGCAAACGTTGTCTGTCTCAGTCTTCCTCATTTATTAAAAAGTTTTGAGCTTACAAATTTTACAGTTCGCCACACCTATAAGAAATACATTTTGGACAGAACGAGAAGTTGCTTATCTTTATCAGAATACAGCAACAACATTGCTAATCGAGTAGTGTGACCATTGCGATGGTAATTGAAAAATATCACTAAATTCAAGATTTGAGGTAATTTCTTAATAAATCTGGTCACACTAGACTTACGTTCCACATTGGCGTAATAAATATATGGCGAAGTAAGCTAAATTACTTACCTCGCAGGTCCGTATAGGGCTTTAGTATTTTTTTATACGGTTGGGACAACTAGCGTCGGCTTCTGTCGAGTTAAGTCGTGTTAGACCCTGTTCGTATTTTAAGGGATCAAAACTGACACAAAATCTGATGTTCAACAAGAACACGTCTTGTTGAGAAAACGACACGCACTCAACTCTAGTATAAAGAACACTTATAAAATTCATTATTTCTTCACTAAAACGAACTGACCAAAATATTGAACCATATTTGATAGTACTCTCTTGACGCTATGTACCAATATATTTATGTGAAGGATATATCACTTAGATTGCCAGATATTAACGTACGTAACTCAGGAATTGCCGTATTAAAATATGCCCTAGATCTAGTTATGATCTGTAAAATTTTCGTGAAGATCGGATAATATATAGCGAAAATATACAAATTTTCAATTTTAATCACATATTTGGGGTCACTATGCGGTCAGTCTGACAACGTAATGTTAATGTTTACATTTAATGTTAATATCAAGGCTACAAACCTCCAAAAATTTTGAAGAGGTGAGGAATCTTTGGGTTCGGTTCGCGGACCAGTTCCTAAATCCTCTGAACCTCAGGTTTTGGTTCGAACCTCGGTTCACTTAAACAAAAATAATATGTAGCTTGTTTTTACGATTAATTTATTCGTTTCCATTATTTTGATTATATATGATGAAATCATTTTATGCATTTTTAAAAAGTGCCTTGCTTAAGTTAATTTAACTATACAAAAATTAATTTCGTCCTGACCTTCGGATTGGAATTTCAAGTACGAGTCGAACTTAATTATACTTTAAACAAATTTGGAGGCTACAAATAATTCTTAAATTCTTGTTTGAATTCGAAAAGTCTCATTTCAAGTTCGGTTCTAAGCTTAAAATCAAATAATTCTGCACCGAGAATAAAGTAAGTAGTTCAAAATATTTAGTAGGCTACCCTCATTACATTGAATAACAAACTTAAATCAACCCCGTGTGTTGAAGAAATAATCAATTTCGGAAGTCAAGTCAATCCTTTCGTTATTAGTTTGGTAAAATACGGGATCTACTTTAACCCAACATTGATTCGGATTGTTTTTTGCCCAGATTTCTCTGATTTTTTCGTCTGTTTAGGCATTATATATTTCTGGAGCTGTTCATTTCTACTAGCTTTTAGATTAGAACGAACAAATTTTAGTGTTGAAAATTCTCTTTCAACTAAGTTAGTGGAATATATTTTTAAGAACTTTCCAGAATTGAAAAACATTTTCGATGTACATATTTTCTGTTGGACAATTTTCGAAGGAATCTTAAACACAACACTAGTTTACCGCGAAAAAGACCCATAGAAGCCATTATTTTTTAATGATGTATTTTGGAATGCTAAATTCAAAAATGAATTTAAAAATTTTTGTTTGGATTCGTTTTTGAGTTAGAATTTTTTTAGTTTTTCGGAAGGTACATTTACATTTTAAGCCATATCTCGAGTTAGAAAATTTAGATGTAATCAAGCAATGGATTAATCAAAAGGAAATGTAATTCCTAATAATCTTGTTAAAGAACATTTTCCGATCGGTTTAGTAGTTTGAAAGTTAGAAGCAAAAATATTTGGAAAAAAATTATTTTTTTCTCAAAAACGAGAAAAAAACTAAATAATATTCTAACTCAAAAACGTAACCATACAAAAATTTTTGAATTTCATTTTTGAGTTCAGCATTCCAAAGTTCAAAAGAAAAACATAACAGCTTCAATGGGAATTTATTTTTTTTTATTTTTGTAAACTAGTGTAATTAATTAATAGTTTTCATTTTTGAAATTGGTTACACGAAAATCGATTCGGAATTCGGAACATGACCCATTATGTTTATTACAACAACCTTGGTCAACTGTGAAACGTAAGTATTTTTGACAGAATAAATTAGATAATATCTATAGTGTAGTGTTAAAGGTAGAGTTTGGTCCCATTGTGAACTACACATACAAGTGGAATAATAACCTCACTTTCTTCTAAAAATTCTCTCTCACTTTAAAACATTTTTCCACCCAGCACCAATCAATGCAAATTCGCTAGAAAATAATTCATTACATTTTCCTTTTTATACCTTGATTTCTGATGCGCTTTATAATGTTTGCAGCTTTTTTTTGTATATTTATTTATTTATTTTTATAAAATTTTTTATTCCCGTGAAGCGTTTAGCATATTCTCTTTGTGCTGGATGCTGCGCATTTAATGGCTGGCATATCTTTTTGGTGTTTGTTGTTCCTCATTTCAACTAAAAAAGAAAGAAAAAAAAAAAAACAGCCCCTGACAATCACAGTCACAGGATAATACCAACAACAACAACAGCAGCAACGGCATCGCTGGCAGCTTTGCTCCATTAACAAAAACAACAACATGAAGAAAGCTACGCATAATTCCATATAGAAGTAGGAGGTGGGACAGGACTACGGCTGCTGCTGGTTTATAATGCGCACCGCTTCACTACGCTTATTATTTGTAGCATACTTATTGAGTGTGGGGGGGAAAGGTAGGACCAAGATGACGGGAAGCTTTTTAAATATGCATAAAAAAAATGGAAAAGCTGAGCCAACACACATATTTGTCTGCTGCTTCTGCTGCCTGCTCCCATTTCGCCTCCATCTCTTTGTGAGCTGCTCACTTTACGTGCTTTCACCTGCTGTTTTTTTATTTGGCTTATTAAAATTTCACTTCATTTCTTATATTTTTTTTGGGGGTAGCAGAAGAATACAATTTTCAAATCATTATGTCGATTTCTTTTGACTTTGAACTGTGATTGCATTTTTGAACTTGTCTTTTTGGTTCGATTGGGGTACTTAGACATGGTAAGATGGCACGAAATATACGACAAAAAATACAACAAAATTTATATTTGAGAACAAATAGCTTTATTTCTGTAAGTCAACCACCACACCTACGACTAAATGGAGCGTATTGATACAAAAATATTTTAAAGTAGTGATTTAAGAATACAAGAAAACGACAAGCAAGACACAAATGAGGTAGACAAGGAGTAAAAGTATAATGGAGTCACTGCTCAACATAATCAGACAATGTCTAAGTGGCAGACATTACATTTTGCGGTGTAGAAAACCAAGACTAAAATGACATTTATAATATATAAAATTTGGCACAGTGTTACCAACTTGGCAAAAGCCAATAAATCTTAGAATCTAAGTCTAAAATCGCTTTACTTTCTATCTCCATTGTTTTCATAGTAATAAAATGGTCGCCCAAACACAACAACCGATGGATACTTTATAATCTTCAATATTAACTCCTCGCACCCAGCTACACCAATTAAAGTCATTACCCGACTATCATGTTGATAGGGATAGTTCCCTTACCTACACCCGTCCCACCCCACCCCGGCAGTCTCATGTGTCGCCCCCTCCTCTTAAAAAGGCTCTCTCTCTCTCTCCGCACACAAAAACTTTCATCCCAACCTCTTTCTCTTCCCTCAAAACGTTTAGCATACAATTAGCTGGGAAAAGGCAACGCACTGGGGGGAAAAGCCTGGCGAAAACTTCAGTGAAAATTATTAAAATTTTTCGTCGTTGGGTCGTTGCCTCGAAAGGGTTGACCATATGGAAATTAGCATATGACAGCCATTTTTCGAAGGGAAATAGGCAGGGCCCTGAGGGGAGGAGGAGAAAGCAGAAGTGACTTCATTTAGCTACGAAGTGAAAGCTTTAAACTTTAAAGTTTTTGCTGCCAAAAAATGTTGTGTCTAGTCATGCGGCATGAACTTTTCAGTGGATTGTGTTAAAAAGCAGAGCAAAGAAGGCGACGAGTTATGATTTTCCATTTTAATTTTTGTGTTCATGGTTTTTTCGCTATTTTTGGCTCAAGGGTAGTTGAAGTTATAGATAAAGCTTGTTATTAAATTAAATTAATAATAGGTGTATAATCCCACATAAAATTATTGATAAAGAATTATTTTAATAACTAATATAAATAATAATTATTTTTTTAATTTTTTCATGATTTCATCTGATTTCAATGATTGCTCGAAGAGTCTTGGAACAAGAGTCACTGAACAAGAGTTTTGGAACAAGAGCTTTGGAACAACGGAGCGATCGGAGTGAGTTGACTCACTTAAAGAAAAGGAACATGTTCCGTGAAAGGAACCACCTTTACCCAACACTAGGCAGCACTCTGTGGCGGAATAATACACTGGAGATTATTTAGATACAACCTAGGATCTACCTTTGAAGGCAGTATTAATAAACATTCGAAAATTCCGAATTCAACTTTTTTAAAGAATAAAGAAACTCATTTTGCAAGGTAATATATGTAGCTCAAGGGGTGGCACTGAAATGGTAGTAAATTATTAAATACTTCACCAAAATTCAAAATGTCGATGCCAAGTATTATTTTAAATCTTACACTGATTTTAGAATGTACCATTTGAAAATAGATTTAATCCTAATTTTAGAGCGCAATATTTTCGCGCATAAAAATAAAAACACACTATGATTGATGAAAGGCTTTAATACTGGATATAAAACAAGTGAGAAAGTCGGTCACGCCAGTCATCTTACGATAAAAATGAATCAATTTAAATGATTCAGGGTATGGTCAATGCAGAAAAATATAAAGAAATTATTTTAAGTAGAGTTTTGCCTAGCATTGAGTCCTTAACTGAAAAAAGAACCCCCCATCCACCTTGCCATCGGGCACGAATTGTGAAAAATTCATGTTCTTTTGTCATCAAAAACCCTTTGACCCTTTTCTAACTAAAGATTACAATTTTGAAAGAAGAATTAGGCATTAAGTCCTTAGATTAGTCTAACATGAGTCTAGAAACAGCCCAGACCTTAACCCAATTGAGAATGTATGGGCCCTTATGAGCGCTAAAATATAAATATAAAAGAAGGTTAAGTTAAGGCAAACTGTAGAAAATAGTTAGGGGACATAACCAAGTATAATACTTATAAATGCTGAACTTAAGAACTAAATTAGGAAAAACGAAAAATTGTTTCCTACTAAGACCTACTTTTTGACCGATCGTTGCTATGGCAGCTATAGGATATAGTCATCCGAACCCGTCGGTTCCGGTCTAACGAAAAAAACTCATTCGACTCAGCTCTTCGTCCTAATCAAGAATATATATAGTTTATAGGGTCAAAAATGAATATTTCTATGCGTTGCAAACTTCTGGGCAAAATTAATATACTCTTTGCAAGTGTAGAAAAAGGGTATACTAAGTGCGAAGTTTTCAAATAGATCGAATAATATACAGCGGTCATATACATATTTCAACTATGGGCTCACTGTGCGATTAGTCGGCCAACATAATGTTATCACTAACATGTCATGTTACCATTAACATGTCGTGTTACCATTCAAAAGTTATGTTAATGCAAATATTTTATGGTTTTAATAACAGTCAAATAAAAGTTTTCTTACATTTTTTTCGTAAGTAACGGGTATTTTGAAGTCGGACACTTTAACTTCCGCTCTTATTTTAATAGATACTGGCTATTCAGTTGAATAAAATAAATTTTATTGTAAAACGATAGGTCTACTGACAAAATATAAAGTGATGCGAAGTGTCTCTCCTGGATATAATTAGGAAAATTATAAGTAAATTAATTACCAACACATCGATGAACCGAACCGTTTTAACATACGATTTTCAGTTCGGATCAACACTTTGCAAAATTACACTGGTTTATTTCGATACCCTTAAAATCAGAGATTACAACCAAATCGAATATCGTTTTTGATAACGGTTATAGCCGATCGCTGTTTTTCGGTGGCGGTTACGATTACGGTTTTGGAATAAAAGTTCCAATACGGGTTACGGTAATTAACAAAGATTCGTTTGAGTTTCGGTTACGGTAGCAAATTTAAATGGGTTAATAGCGGTTAACTGTAACGGTTACGGTTTTAATCTATGCTTAAAAATCATATATATTCGAATTCATTTTATTGAAAAATTTCTCTAGACCTATAAATTGTGTTTATATTGTTATTTTACAAAATACTGAAATTTTTTCGATTCCATTTTGAAATAGATAAAAATCAAGTGTGACCTGTCAGCGAATTGCTTTCGATTGCTGAACATTTAAAACCATCATGAACACCGAATTCCAAAATCATAGCTCTTATTATTTCTAAAATTTGTCTCGAAACCACTTTTGAACCAGTTCATACAGGTTCGGTACCGGGTTTGATCTGGGAAAATTTTTAACTCCATATAACCAACCCAAACAAATAATAAAAGATCGTAGCTTAAAGTCATAAACCTGCAAATTGGCCTCTCCTTATAATTCCACCTTTACATCAAATTTTAGATAAAGAGCTTATCTTATTTCTAAGATATGGCGGTGAATCGCTTTTGAACCGGTTCAAAACGGTTCGGACCCGATTTTGATGCGGGAAAGAATAAAACATTATATATTCAACCCACAAACCAAATTGTAAGTTCATAGTTAAAATAATTTCTAAGATATTGCTCCGAACCAATTTTGAATCGGTTTAATTTATTTTTAAATCGGGAAAATATCTAACTTCATATTACCAACCTACAAACTATTTTTTTCAAATATTTCCGGAATTTTTTTTTAAGTTTAAATTAAGTGAACAATTTAGCAAAAATATCATTCTTAAAGAAAAAATTCAAAAACTTTTAATTTCTAAAGTTATTCTTCCCAAAAATATTTCCTAACGTTTTTTCGTTATCTCTGATTTTAATGTATTTTACAAATTTTTTAAATACAGACTTACTGTAATAAAATTTCAATACTTACCCGAATCCTAAGCACTTGAATCTCGCTAAATGTTAAATAATTACAAATTAAAATTTGATTATTATCATAGTGTATTTCATTTATTAAACAGAATTGTTAGCAATTCGTTAATCGCTTTAGTGTATGTACACTTCGTCATTTTAAACAACCATTTCTCTTTTCTTGCCGTACTCGTATACTCGGCGTAAATTTTCCACCTTTTACACATTTTACTTCCATTTGATTAGATCGGCTTTTTAGGGCGACACGTGCGCGGGCAGCAGGCAACGCCACGCATCCTGTTTTGTTTTCCCAGCTCCGCCTCACATTTTCCCATCTTTTTTTTTTCTTTTTTGAAATTTGCACGCTCATCGTTTGAGAGTTTTCTTCATGCGTTTTTTATATATTTTTTCCAGGCTTATCAGGCGGCAACAACTTTTGTCATAATCAACATCAAACAGGCTGCAGCTATTATTATCCGGTTGCCGCAAACCAACCCACCAGCCAGAACTTATAATCAAAAATCAACGTGATGTTTGCCACAAAAAAAGGATGTCATCAGCAGGCAGGAGGGCAGCTGTGTCTCGTTTTCTATGTTGATTAAAAATTTGTTTTGTCATATCGATAAGGTATGACTTTTTACAGCCCCATTTCGAAGAGGCAGTTCAATAACCTGGCCATCGTTGTGCTCTATCAGTTTTTCAAAGACACTGAATCTCAGGAAAGGCTCGTTTTGGTTTTTATGTTGTAAAATCACTTTGACTAAGTCCACATTCATGTAGCTTTAATTTGGCATCTTTTTTTCTTTTTTAAGGGTGTAGAATAACAACAATGGAGAGGGCGCAACACATCATTAGACAACACTTTTGAGTGGCGTTGGAGGGAGCGATTGATGGTCGAGGGGTGTGTGTACCGAAAGCTGAGCTCTTGTGGAATGGGTAAATGATTTGAAAATTAATTTAACGAAATTTATTTATAAGGAATTTTAAAAAGAAAGGGGAGTGAATGAATGCAAGTTTTATTTCATTTTAATTGTATCTATTTTAAGAGCGGCATCATTTTACTAATTAAGACCTAGGCAAAAAGTTTAACGGATGTGAGATGCAGTACACCTAAGAAGTAAGCAGGTTGTCTGTATAGCTTTTCGATTGCCTAAGATATTGATGCGGGGCGGGATCGCACTTAAAATATGTCGGAGTAGATATTTCCAAGGAATTTTTCGATTACAAAAAAAAAAATAATAATAAAATAATATAATTCTATCAAATGCTTTCGAATAAACCGTTTTTAATTCAATATCCCGAATTCTTTTTCGGGTTCCGAATTTTTTTTAATAATGGCCGAAGGAATTAAAATTAAAATAATAATTGTCTCCAAAGCGACAGATTGTGGTTTTTACATCAGTGTAGGGCAAACAATACATTCACATTTTACCTATATATGTGTGCTTGGCAACCGATATGAAAATCACAGCAGCCAGCTTATAGTGTCGGTGTGCGACGTCGCTGCTACAGCGAACTTTGCTTTTGCGCACGCTATACGGACGCGTCCTACACTGTATTACATTGAATGAAAAACTGAACGAAAGACGCACTCGCCTACTAGGGGATAGTTTTGAGAAGCTGTTTATTCTGATCCTGAATAAAAATTACTAATGACCTTAAATAGGTTTTTATTATATCGTATGAGAGCATTGTTAAAAATAATTGTTGTTAGAAGACAAAAAACCTTTAGACATAAATTTCATGAAGTTATTTTCCTCATAAACCGATTGGTTTATTTTCAAACAGATATGGCAGAGAAGAGAGGAGATTGAAATGCGTAGGCTAGGTTTGGGATGGGATTGAAATGAAAATTCTGTTCAAGTGTTCTAGGGATCGGAACCGGAAAGTCGTGAATTCAGACAGGACGAATCTGATCGAATCGAAATTCAAACTTCTATGCAGAAGACCTCAATTTCCGCTTTTGTGACATCTGCAAAGAGAAAACGAGAGCGTAAGTTAAAGTCGGCCCTGCTCGACTTCGATATACCCGTTACTCAGGGTAAGGTTTATTTAAGAATATTTTATTAGATCACAACATGCCCAAATTTTGGAAGATATGAGTTTTTTTCCAAATTGCGAGGGTGGCAACTCTACTATTGCTCATCTGATCGGGAAATGATGTACTGCGGATCGATATATAATGATGATTAAAATATATGTCTAGAGGGTTCGAATAATCTATCTTCAAAATTGTGGGAGATATGAGGTATTTTCCAAATTGCGTGGGTGGCAACTCTTCTATCGTTCATCTGATCAGGAAATGATGTATGGCGGATCGATAGGTAAAGATGATTGAAATATATTTATAGAAGGTTCGAACAATCTATTTTCATAATTGTGAGAGATATGAGGTATTTTCCAAATTGTGTGGGTGGCAACTCTTCTATCGTTCATCTGATCAGGAAATGATGTACGGCGGTTCGATAGGTAATGATGATTAAAATATATGTCTAGAAGGTTTGAACAATATCTTTTCAAAATTCTGGGAGATATGAGGTATTTTCCAAATTGCGTGGGTGGCAACTCTTTAATCGTTCATTTGATCAAAAAATGATTTATGGCGGATCGATAGGTAATGATGATTTAAATATATGTCTAGAAGGTTCGAACAATCTATTTTCAAAATTGTGGGAGATATGAGGTTTTTTTCATATTGCGTGGGCGGGAGGGGGCGTGGCAAAAATTTGAAACAAACTTGATCTGCGTGCAGAAAATACAAGTCTACACTGAAAAAATGGTAGCTCTAGCTCTTATAGTTCCTGAGATCTAGGTGTTCATACAGACAGACGGACGACGGACGGACAGACGGACAGGTCTATATCGACTCGGCTATTGATGCTGATCAAGAATATATATACTTTATGGGGTCGGAAATGCTTCCTTCTGCCTGTTACATACATTTGCACGAACTTAGTATACCCTTTTTACTCTACGAGTAACGGGTATAAAAATCCGATATATCCAGACGAAAATCAATCCTAAACGATGTGAAAAGAAGCTACATCCCTTTTTTTTTTTACGAAGTTAACATTGCCGAATTTCTTGCATTTCATTTTTAAGTAGGATACGAACTAAAAGTGAGCCTTTTTGGATTGACACCAGAATTATGATGTAAGGTGCTGAACGACAATCCGTGCTCGGCGGTTGATTGTCAATTCTAAACTTGGGACTGTCCAAGATTGAATATAGACTGTTTTATTCCTTAAATGTATCTTTAAATCTTTATTGTCATGCAATATTGAATATATGCAAGTACAACTAAAGTTAAAGCATGCAGGAAGCTAGCTGTATCAATTCCCACAAAGCATCAATTGTTTGTTCATGAGTAATAGTCTCTTAGCTACATTTTTAACCAGGGATTAATCCCGAAACGAATTTCGGTTCCGGTACGTACCGAAATGAGTATTTCGGTTAAAGGTTCTATTTCTGTTTTGAACTTATTTCGGGTTTTGGTTCCGATACGCAGCCCGAATTTTTATTTCGGTATACCGGTACGTACAAGCACAATTTTTCAAATAATTAAAAAAAAATTAAATTGCTTTAAGATATACAAAAAATTAATTTTCATGGAAAAACTATCCCATACTTATCTTGTATCTTGTTTATGATTTGATCTCTTATATTTGAAAAAATTATAAATCAGTTAGATAAATTATAAGAAACCGAAATGGTACCGGTATTAGCGTTTCGGTATGATTCAGGTTTTTTCGGTTCCTATTATAACGTTTAACGGTTTTCGGTTCTAAAAACTATTTTAATATCTGTTCCGGTTTCGATGCCGGTACGTGGTTTCAAACGGTTTCTTTCGGTTAACGGTTCCGGTTATGGTATTATTCCCTGTTTCTAACATTTTCATTTCTTAACAACTTTGCCGTTTCCATTGCCAATAAGTCATTTTATTGACAATCACAATGACACGTTGACAAAAACAGCTGCTTGCTTCCTTTTCTCTGATGAGTTGTCAGTAAGGGGGGCCATTTTCAAACGCTTGTATACTTCAAGCAAATTCTTTGCAAAAAAACAAAGATACGACACATTATCTTTTCCTAAAACATGCCCATTTATTTCTTTTTTTTTTATTTATTTAATATATAAACAGCAGTTAAATAATAATTTATTTATTAAACAAAAATTGCGCCAAGTTTTTAATTTTAAATATCTGATTTTTGGTGATGACAATTTACCCAGAAGATATCGATAAATAATTTAGAAGTGTATAAAAAATACAACTACCCGGACAAAGCCGTCATGCTTAAAAAATGTAAAAAATTTTCCTCGTTTTTTTTAGGAGAAAAAGTATGTAAGAAATGTTGCACCATTTCTTTGCTCCGATACTCTGATGAGATGCTGTTGTCCAGCAAAGGGTCATTGTTAATTATTTTAATTTAATAATCAAGGAAAAGTCAACAAAGGAATCTGAATAATATACACAGAAAGCAAGGATAGTCTGTGCTGTACTGTTCTAACGGCCTCATTTCGAGTTTAAATAAACAATAACTAGAGCTTTTTAAAGAAAGTAATAGAACTGGACCTACAGCAATTAGAAACATAAAAGGAAAACTTTGTATACTGAGATGGTTCGTCTTTCTTAAAAACGAACGAAAAACACTGGACAAAGGGTATTGAGTTAATAGAAGTCTTCTGTCAGAACATTACATACGTTGAGAAGCCAGAATAGTTAAACCAACATTGTGCACGTATCAATTCTTCACTCAAAACAAAATTTAGATTTCTATACTCGAAAATTCTTATTCCAAGTTTCTATATTCTAATCCTATTAGACTTAAAGTCCGATTTTTACCTGAGACTATTGGATTACTATTAATTTATTCACATGCTAACGAGACGAATGCTTGCCGAAGTCATGCTTCACTGCTATCGCATTCCGCGCGTCAAGGCTATTAAGCATGATTTTAACTGATTAATATGTGAATTTGATTTGATCAAAATTCAATCACCTAGTTCAATCTAGGTATACGGGAAGAGCGGTATAACCACTTAAAAAGAGAATAAAAAATAAATTATTTCACTTAAATTGTTTTTTAAATTTTCCTCCCCTCCGTCAACTCACCTGCATCATTGCCTTAACCAATATCGCTTCATCATTTATTCATTATCCAAGTACAAACTTGAACTTTAGCCCAAATAAAATTCATTAATTAGAGGGTGGAAAACCCATTGAAACCCATTCTAAAGGAACTTTCTTCACTTTCACTTAAAATGTCTCAGATGTGAAATGGGAGAAATTTGTTTTATTTGATTTGATGGTCACATTGCGTGACAGTAATTACAAAATAAATGCAAACATCTGCTGAAGATCTCAGGCTGGAGTCACGAGAGGAAAGGAAAGTGTTTGCTTTCTAACCGGGGGAGAGTTTGGCTGGGCTTGTTCTAAGGGGAGTTGAGTATGCTGCATATGGGGGTGGCATGTGTTGTTGTTGTTGGTAATTCGAGTACGATGCACCACATTTTGCTCTTGATGGATTGGCTTAACCAGTTGCAGTTGTTTTTGTTTGATATTCTATTACATGTGTAAGTTGTGCTTAAGTTCGTCTCTATAGTTTCATGTGACAAATTTTTTGACAACAGCTGAGACCAATTGCTGCTGGCAACTTCAAATGGTCTATCAATCAAGTTTTGAGAGACAAAAAACCAATCATAAAACTGCCATTAAGCCAAACAGTGGGAAACTCCATCATAAATCTTTACGGTAATCTTTGCAAAAAAAAAAAAAATACAAAAATGGGAAGAGCAACCCTAAACTCACTTATGCTATTAACATATTGTTTACTTTACCCACCCACACAAACACACACACACACACGCACACAATTTTCCATTATCTGTTAGTGCAGTTGTGCTCCACCCCCCCACATTGATTTTGCAATTTATCAAAAACGATTTTTTATCAGAGCGGAAACGGATATGGCAAAAAAAAAGGAAAATATTACTAAATACGTGTCATAATGCACCAACTAATGGCGCTAATAATGCTCCATAAAATATTAATAAAATGTGTAGGGGGGAAGGGGGGTAAATTCAAGTTGATGGCCAGCACTTCCGGCACTTGACCAGCGCATAGCCGCCCCGAGTATGGCCGCTCAATGAAGTGTCTTTGCTTTGAGGCTCAAACAAAGAACAAACAACACTCCAAAGGCTGAAGGCAAAAGTTTCCACTCGAAATGTGAGAGTTGGTGGTGTGAAGTGAGTGGATTGCATGTGTTGGACATTTTGATTAGCTTTGTGACTGCGTACGTATGCCGGAAATGCCAAATACAACAACAACAACCAAAATTGGCAAAAAAGCAATGGCAATTTAAGTGCAATTTTTATGCCCTTTAATTGAAATTCACATATTGCCCGAACACGATTTTTGAGTTAATGATGCAGAAATATTTTTCAGTGTAAATTTAGACACCTCACGCGTGATTCGTAACATTTCACCATTTCGCTTGCAAGCAGAATTCCTAAAATTGGTCTGAAGTGCAGCCAGAGGCAGTTGAAGAGATGCCAATGCATCCTCAAAAATTGTTGAATTTTGGTCAGGTTTGTGGGCCGGCGGCATTATTGGACCGAATTTTTTAAAAAATAAAGAAAATCGCAACGTTTCACTAAATGTGGTCTAGTAATTCAGTAGCTAATGTCAAAAATTATATTATGATACTGGTCGTCACGAAAATGCCCATTTTTATTAACCCCCTATTTAGTCTAATTTTGGGCGCTGAGTTTAAAATGTACACCAAAAATTTTTCTATGATTTTTTTTTTCGATTTTAAAAATAATCGATTCTTACTTAAGATGGGCGCAGTATGGGATTCCCAAGGATTTCTCAGGTTGGTCGGACAAATTTTTTAATTCTTTGGGACGACTCAAGTTGAATTTCTAATTACTAATTTTAAAAATTCCCATGTAATATTCTACTAAAAATTAATTTTTTAAGCTTCGCGAGCATCTGTCGTTCACCTTGCCTTAACTTCAACTCCAAATATCCGCTTTATATTTTATATCTTTTGGAATGAATGATCTTAAATATCACAAAGCAGAAAAGCAAATGTCTAAGGGACTACTTATATATTTTTCTAGGCCGCCTAAGTTTACGATGAGTTGCAATTTTGGACTCTTTCCTTGTTCATTAAATTTTTTTTAATACTTTCTTATATCAATTTATCTTTAATGACAAATTGATATATTTTAGGTTCAATTAAATATTTTTATCATACGAATTATATGAAACAAATCATAGTTGATAAAAAATCATATTAATCAGCCTAGAAAACTGTGATATTTGATCTTCTTTTTCTATGTAAAAAGAATAATGAATAAATCGTGCTTTTAAGGGCTAATTTAGAAAGTTCCATTTTAGAAGATTTATCTTAGCCTAAGGAGTCCGGATACCTTTAACCTGACATATTTTTTTTTTTAAATTTAAAAATATCAGTACCTTTACAATCACCGTTGAAATGTTCTGATATACAGCTGCGAAAAACATAATAGCATCACCCTCCCAAGAACATTTTCCAAGGACGTCATAACTACATTTGTAAGTTTTAGAAACCTTTGAATACGTCTTGAGAAGGAGTCTCTTAAAAATTTAAAAAGGCACAAAAAATAGGTGTTTTATTTACCGTTTTCAAAGTACTTAATGAATTTCATGAAGCGATAAAAATAAAACAACCATTTTTTAAATATTCACTAAAAATTAAAAAATGAACTTAAATCATAACTTTTTGCTACTTGACTATTTAATATAAGACTATTCTATAAATTAAATATTTTGTTGCGTTGCCTTAATTAGCAATAAGGGCTTCGCAACGGCTTGAAATCGATTCAACAAAATCCCATTACTATTCCAGGTCTCATGAATGACTTCCCATAGAGATCCAGTGCTGATTGACTTAACAGTAGTAACTGCCTTTTGACATTACCAAACAAATTTTCGATGGGGGTGAGGTCTGGGGACTACGCAGGACACTCCAAACTTTCGCAGAACTATTTTTTTTTTAATTTTTGCTGGTTTGCTTGGAGTCTTTGTTAGTGGAACCATACTTGCGGCATTTCATATTCAGCGAAGGGTACGATCAAATATCAAAACGAGAAGGCAAAGCTAACTTCCTATGGCAGCTATATGCTATAGTCATCCGATTTTTATAAATTTATTCAAAATTATGAGAAAGCATATAAAACTAATATATACCAAGATTGGGGATGCTACGATAGAAAACAAAAAAGTTGTAATCACTAGAAGTATTTTTTGGCCAACCGTTTCTATGGCAGCTATATGCTATAGTGATCCGATTTTGAAACATTTTTCCAGAATTATGTGGAAGCATATAAAACTAACATATACCAAGATTAGTGACGGTACGATGGAAAAAAAAAAGTTTTTCTAACTAGAACTAGTTCTTAGACCGATCGTTCCTATGGCAGCTATATGATATAGTCATCCGATCCGGCCGGTTTAGACATATTAGTTACGTGCAGTAAAAAGAAGACTCTGTGCAAAATATCAGCTGGATAGCTTTAAAACTAATGGACTAGTTCTGAAACATACAGACGGACAGACGGAATTGAACTCAGCTCGTCGTCCTGATCAAGAAAATATATAGTTTATGGGGTCGGAAATATATATTTCTATGCGTTACAAACTTCAGGGCAATATTAATATACACTTTTCAAGTGTATAAATATTGAAGTATGAATGTTGATCGATTAGGGTTTTCAAACAATATAGTGAACCACCTTCATAGCAAGAAAAACAACCCCATAACATTATATTTAAGCCTTCATATTTAATGGTTTTTGTAGTGTATTTTGGATTGTTTTCTGAGTTTAGCGTACTCCTAATGTACAAACGAGAGCCTTTCCTCGGAACATAACAACTTTACTCTCATATTTTCATAAAATATTCCAACATTTTTGGGAAAGCCAATTTAGATGTTGATTTGCGAACTTTAAGCGATTAGTAATAAGTCTGGCTTTTAACAGATAGACTTCACTTGGGCCTACGGGTTCCTTAATTTTGTTCCCTGGGTCATGTGGGAACTTTTTGCACGCAGTTGTAGCTCAGTTGCAGCCTTAAAAAGATTCCTCTTGTCTTCACGGGTCAATCTTTTGACGAGAAATTGGTCCAGATATCGTTTTGGTGCAATTGTTTCAGTCTTTTCTTTGTAGTTTATTGCGTTCTGTATAAATTTATTTGAATACCCAACCAATCGACCAACTTCTCTGAAGTATTTTCCAAACAATATAAATGTTTTTGATAATATTGCGAATTTCCCGAACTGCAGTTTTTTCCACGAGCCTTGGAATTGATTTACTTTACTCTTGATGATCAAAATTATAAAATAATAAAAGTCGAATTCTATTAACCACGTGCTATCAAAAATTATGCACACAAAAAAAACTTGGTAAATCCTCATTTTGTTTTTCGCCCAACAATTTTTCATTTCAAAAATAAATGGTTTCCACTTTGATTTTCAAAAAAATGTTTATACAATACTTTTTAGCCAAAGTTGAAAAATGTGATTTTTACATTTTTTTTTTTTTTTTGGTGATGAATGCTAAAGTGGTTCTAATATTTTTTTCGCTAATATTTTAGCCCTTTATCCATAAAAAATAAAATAATAAAATATTGATAACCATTTAAAGAGCAGTACTACTTTTTTCTTTTAGCAATACAAAATATCAAGTCTTGACAAAATTGAATCACTTCTTGTTTGTTTTGTGATCACTTAAAAAAATGTATCGTGGTGGTGCTATTGTTTTCCCAACTGTAAGTAGAAATCAAATACTTAAATTTATCAACCACAATAAGGCCTTAAAAAAGACTTTGTATGCCACCGAGAAGAAAATCTGAAATCAAGTAAAAAGAGTTTTCAGTGTGTTTCTTGGAGGTTTCTGTTCACCGGAATCTATAAAAAATTTTAAAAAGGATTCCACTATTTATTACCTTGCAGGTTGCTAAATATGGTTGATGAAGTTTGGCTGAAGTAGATCATGTGACGAATTAGTTGTAAATTGGCAAGATCTATATTTCTTATAAAGTACCCTCTTAATTTAGAAAGGAAAAAAAAAACATTCTTCATTGTGCTGGGACAATAAAGTGCATCCTTATTTTCTTTTCTTGGATAAAAAGCTGAGGAAGTTTCGTTTAATAATTTTTAATAGCTAATTAGTTATCAAATAAATGAGCATATTCTTTGGCCGTTTTGTGTAAAAATCACGGAAAATATAAATTATTCAAATATTTTAATGTTTGTTTATTGTACTTTTCTTAAATTATAAAAAGTCTATTTTGTTTAGTAGAAAATTTCTTTTCAACATATTAAAGACCTAAAAACTAAATTTTAATTACTGCAGAATGTTTTGTGCCACCGATTCCTTATACCTCTCCACCTTTATTAAAGGGTAGCTTAAGCGGAAACAACAAAAATGTTTCAAACAGTACTCCATATATCGAAAACCCCTTAAGAACTTCATGGCCTAACACTAAAAAAAAGGGGAAAAGAAAAAAACAAAATCAAAATCACACACCGCTCTGGCTTATGAAAAGCACTCGACATGCAGGCCGAATGCTTTGGCTTCAAGTCCTGCAAGCCAGGCGACAGGTGCCAGCAGGCATTGCGCCTGGCCAGACAACCAATCGCCGCCTCCCACTCCGCAATTTGGCGAAAAACAACAATAAATATCGCACTGGCACACACACACACACATGTCCATATATGTATGTATGTATGTAGTTTGAGTTCTCGCCCACACTTCTCACTCTTTACACACGACGCAAATTGCTTAGCATACTTTACGGCTTCAATTGGCAATTGGCAGCCTTTGAATTTCGTTTTCTCCTCGGTTTCTCTTTTTTTTTTCTTTGCTCGACATGCCACTGGCAAGGGGATTGACATGAGAGGAGGGTAGGGGCTCTAAGACTGGCGCCTACCTGTCAGCTGACAAGTTGGCAAGTGTTGTTGTTGGTTCGGGGTTTCTTTTTTTGTTCTATTGCGGCTGTTTGGGGGGGGAGGAACTTTAAAGCAAGCTGAATAAAGCGCGAGGGTTGTAGTAGTAATTGATTAGAGCAGTGGTTGTCAAAAAAACACAATACAATTTTTGCATTTCATATGTGAACGTTTCAATAGACACGAAGTTGATGGCAACTTATATATTTCATTCAGAATGCAGCCGCAAAACAGACAAAAAATGGAAATCAAACGGAAACCAAATGTAAATGGTTTGACCAACAATGTAGACATTTAAGAGAGAAATCTCTGAATTTTTAAATGCATTCAGAGAAAGTGAAACAACAAATCGAGAAGTGCTTCAAAAGCAATATTTAGAGGCTAATAAAGGTTATAGGCGGAAATGTGGTGTTAAGAAAGTTCATGATTACCAACAACTGGAGGCAAAGCTTGAGATGGCGCATAAAAGCAAAGAATGGTGGAAGAGAAAAAGGTAACTGATTTTAAGATAAGCGTAAATATCGCTGTAACGGATTTTAAAAAACATTTTAAAGATTTCCTAAATATATTCGGGCAAGGATTTCAGTTACACTACGCCAGAAACCTTATTCTAGATGAACTACTAGACTCAGAAGTTACATACTTTGAAGTAAAAGATGCGCTTGCAAAGGCAAAGATCAACAAAGCGCCGGTCGAGAATCGAATTTCTTATGAGCACTATATACAAGCACCAAAGGAACTATTAGTTGCGCTAACTTAAGTCTTCAATACAATATTAAACGCAAAGGAAGTCGCGAAGTGTTTAGCCGTTTTTTTTTTCAATATATAAGAAGGGGGACATAAGCCAGCCAGAGAACTGCATTGTTTAAATTTTAATGAGCATCCTAAATTATACGTTAGCTAAATGCTACAAAAAACTCAACGAATACCAAGCAGGTTTTAGAGAAGTGTACAACCTTGCCGGGGTTGTTCATCTAAAGCTGCAGGAAATGAAAGGTATACGCTTTCTTTGTGGATTTCAAAGCCTGCCTTCGATAAGGTGTCAAGAAAACGGAAGTATCATCAAAGATTCTTAATTTACTAGAGCGATTTTATGATCAAAAGGAAGCTGCAGTATGGACAAAACTTTGAGGGGGCTTTATAAAACAAGCAAAAGTTATTTACGCACGAAAAAAAATATATTTTGATGAAATTCATAGAGTTCAAACAAAATTCACACAAATTCATACGATTTCAAACAAAGCTCTCTCCTTAAATTTTTTTAAACTTTAAGTTTACATGTAGTTTGGGGTGTTGATTGAGAAAACAATGGTAAAAATTGGCGAAAATTTATTTTTGTAGATTAAAACCTATTGAAACCGTAAAGAAACTATAGATTTTTGCAGTTATCTCAAAAGATATACACGTTTTAAAAAATTCTTCACCATAAATGGAAGATATTGTGGAAACGCATTTTTTATAGAAATTTTTTGTTGGGCGAAAAACTTATATATTTTGGAAAAAATTCGAGTAAAAGTAATACGCAATTACCTGTAATTAAAACCAATTTATTTTAAGAAAAAGAATTCCTCATGTTTTTCTACGGTTTTCATATTTTTATTTCTTCTGTTTATCTGAATTTGCTTATTCTTACCTTAATCATTCATTGCTTTTCAAAATGGATTTGCAAATATTTAAAAAAAAGTTGCCATATATACGAAAAGAAAAATTGTGATTCGTGGAAAAACTCCAGTGGCCATAGGATCCAAAACTATTTATAAAGATTGTCATTGGCAAAATTTTTGTAGCTTAAAAACATAAACTAAAATCGATTTAAAAAAATTCAAGCACAACGTAGAAAAATAATGTCCAACGTAGAGCTGTAAAACTATCGACGATATATCGATAATATCGATGGTGGTAGTGCTGCGGGTCATCATCGATTGTTTTTTCCACCATCGATACATCGCGATGTTGGAAAATTCGCCCCAAGAGTGGGGAATTGCCTGGAAAATTCTATATGGTAAAACCTCCGATTGACTTCAAAATCGTCTTGTGAACACATTATAGAAAATAATTAGACATTAGATTTCTCGGTGGTGGAATTTCCGCCCACAGGCAAGAATAATGGTGGGCGTATTTCGGTTCAGTGACAATGGCTATTTGTGAGTCGATCTGAATAAAATTCGATTTGTAAGCTCTAGGGTCAGAATGAATGGAAACTCATGATTTTTTATTTCGGTAAGTTCACTGCAAAGGTCGGAATATGGTCTGAATTTTCTCATTTCTGAAGGTTGGAAAATGGGGGGCCGTGGTGGTATCATTGCTAAACGTTTTTTTCATCATATTGTCGGCTATACTGATGGTGGCGAAGCGAAGCGTGCCGGTTTATATGGTAGTATATGTATTTGTATTGTTATTCACAGACTCATTTCTTGGTATACCCAAGCTTGGTGGAAATCGCCATGCGCTACCTCTGCGTTTCGGCATCCTCTACCGAATCAGAGAGAAAGATTAGCAAAGCTGGTCAAATAATATCTGAGAGAAAGACATCTTTACACCCAAGGCATTTAAACATCCTCCTTATGCTTAACAAAAATCAGTGGCTGCAGGACTGAGTTAATTTATTTTTTTATCATTATGTTCCTTAACATCATCTTCCCAAAGAACGGATGATCTCATTTTTTATACCCGTTACTCGTAGAGTAAAAAGGGTATACTAAGTTCGTGCAAATGTATGTAACAGGCAGAAGGAAGCATTTCCGACCCCATAAAGTATATATATTCTTGATCAGCACCAATAGCCGAGTCGATATAGACATGTCCGTCTGTAAGTCTGTCCGTCTGTCCGTCCGTCCGTCTGTCCGTATGAACACCTAGATCTCAGAGACTATAAGAGCTAGAGCTACCAAATTTTCAGTGTAGACTTGTATTGTTTGCAGGCAGATCAAGTTTGTTTCAAATTTTTGCCACGCCCCCTCCCGCCCCCGCAATTTGAAAAAAAACCTCATATCTCCCACAATTTTGAAAATAGACTGTTCAAACCTTCTAGACATATATTTTAATCATCATTACCTATCGATCCGCCATACATCATTTTTCGATCAGATGAACTATAGTAGAAATGCCACCCCCGCAATTTGAAAAATACCTCATATCTGCCACAATTTTGAAAATAGGTTGTTTAAACCTTCTAGACATATATTTTAATAATTATTACCTATCGATCAGCCATACATCATTTTTCGATCAGATGAACGATAGTAGAGTTGCCACCCCCGCAATTTGAAAAAAACCTCATATCTCCCACAATTTTGAAAATAGTTTGTTCGAACCTTCTAGACATATATTTTAATCATCACTACCTATCGATCCGCCGTACATCGTTTCCTGATCAGATGAACGATAGAAAAGTTCACGACCCCGCAATTTAAAAAATACCTCATATCACCCACAATTTTGAAAATAGATTGTTTGAACCCTCTAGACATTTTAATAATTATTACCTATCGATCAGCCATACATCATTTCCTGATCAGATGAGCTATAGTAGAGTTGCCTCCCCCGCAAATTGGAAAGAAACTCATTTCTCCCACAATTAGGACATGTTTATATCCTGAGTAACGGGTATATCGAAGTCGAGCAGGGCCGACTTTAACTTACGCTCTCGTTTATTTAAATTATAATAATTTTTAATAATTTATATCAATATTTCCATCAACTTTCCGAAGAACGGATAATCTCGCAATCTTTTTTTTTGTAATCATTATAAATCAATAATATTAATATTCTTAAGGACTTCCGAAGGGGAACAGCTCCATGAAAATCCGCGGCTTTATCGAAAAAATTGTAATCAGCAAAATTGGACCTTCCGAATGGACCATTTGAAACGGAACCGCGGACAACATTTACATAAAGTTATCTTTAAAATGTAAATGACAAAGGCCAATTTATCGATTCCAATAAAAATTTAGAATTTATGATGCAAATTGAGTGGTTTAGTCGATTTTTAAAAAAAACAACGCTTAAATGTGTAATAATAGATCGGTTATATGGCAGCGATATATAAGATATGGTTTCGCAGATTTGGTAAGTCGTCTGTCGTCAAGTTCTAGCTTAATGTTTTTTTAAACCGAAAAGTTTGTGAAAGTCGGCCAGATCGGTTATATGTTAGCTATAAGAAATATAAAAATTTGGTGAAACACTTATGGACTTTAAAATACATGTGCATACCTAATTTCAGTTAAATTGTTCCTTAAACAACAAAGTTTATGCATGTCGACCATATCCAATATATGGCAAGTAAATAAAATATTAATCTATATTTAGCTTAGCTTGGTAAGTCATATTGGGTACCCAAAATATGCGTATAAATTAAATTTGAGCTGCCTTGAAGTATAAGGAGTTAACCTTTCGTACATTTCAATCCTCTATATCTTACCAACTCAGAAATCTTTGCGTTCATACGGACAGACGGATGGACAGAAGGACATGACTAGATCGATTCGGCTCTTGATGCTGATCAAGTATATCCACCTGGCTGTTACAAGCATTTGAACGAACAAATACTACGTTAATGCTTATAAAAAAGCATGCTTTTCGCCCCTTAAAGTATGCCAACTTTGTTATCTTCAATTTTTATTTTTTGGACGAGATAATTTAAAGTCAGTTATGACAGCATCTTACAATGTGCATTCACTCAAATTATCGGACCAGTCAAATGTAAGCAATAATAATAAACATAGCATACTTTGAAGGGCAAAAATCATGATTTTTTTTTTTATTTGTGCATAATAGTATTCCCTTTTTTATGAAATTTGTAGAAATTTTGAACTTAACAGTTTTTTTTTACTTTATTTTCAAGCATTGTTTATTTACCCACAAAAAAAATTAAGCCACTAATTCCTAGATAAGCCCTCGCTTGGTTTCCCTCCTCTACCTAAGCATTTAAGTTCAAACCTGAAGGCCTGGCCCCTCACCCAACCGAACAACAGTTCGAGACTGCGTCAGTTTTGATTGAAATATTGATGGCAATTTTTACATAGTTTGGCGATAACTTTTCCCCACTGCCACCACTTGCCTCCTCACCGCTCCCCATACCCTTCCATAGGGGATTTTATGTATGTGCAATGTGGTGAAAACTTTAAGAGTTTTCCCTCATTGAGTGTGCGGACCCATTCAATCGACTCTGAACAGTTTATGACAGCTTGCCTTATTATAACTGTCATGGCTGTCATAGTTCGGGCATACCGAGAGGAGTGGAGGAAGGTGGGGGACCTTTTTCACTGTTCTAATATCTTCATTACTTGGGTAGAACCTTTTGCATTGTTGATGACTTTAAGCGATTTTCTATTTGTTTTTCTTAGGCAGAGGCCGTCGGTTCAGGTGTAAAATAGTTTATTTTTCCATTTTTCTTTTTGGTCTTTGTTATTGATTTTACTCAACACTTTTCTGCTTCTTCATAAGTGTCAGAGAATCACTTTGATGTCTTGACTTTAAGACTACCTACCTGCCCAGGCACACGGCACACACTTTGGTCTTTAGAATTTTGCTTTTGTTTTGTGGCCTGTCACTTTGATGTGTGCAAGTCATGGCTTTTAAGCCGCCTCCAAGATCAGTTTAAAAGGTGTTACCTACCAAAAAAAAAAAAAAATGTTATGCTTTTTTTTCACAAATCATTACCACTAATTGTTTTGGGATGCTTTAACAAAATCCCTTAAAATGGGCAGACTTTTGGAAGTCCTTGAACTGAAAGCGCCATACACATAGAAAAAATCAAGAATTGTTTTCTTGAATTAAGTGCCAATTTTATTCTACGAGAAAAGGATATAAATATGGTGGCTTTAAGGCCAAGAAGGTATAGCTCTAGGTCAGAAATGTATATCCTTACACAATCGGCTAAGTGATAGAATTAGTAGGGAATTTAATTAAAAAATTTGAAAAAACAAAATTCTAAATTTAAGATTATTTGTTCATATTTCAATAATATTATTTGAGGATTTTCTTTCATGCTTTATTTAAGTACAATACACATAATTATCTTCTTTTTTTTCTAAGTGTATGCCATTGGCCTGTAGCAAAACTTTGCCACATCCCAAATTAATTAAAGCTCAGCAGACAGACACACAGACAGACGGTTGGCAGACAAACAGTTAAGAAAAGCAGAAGCTGTGAAAATTGATTGTGTAAAAAAAAAACTAAGCTACAAAATTTGTATCTTAAGCCAGTTTAACAAATTGCGTGTTTGCCTTAAAGTAGGCAATGTAAAATTAAAGATTTACCAACGAAAGTAAAGTGACAAATCCCCTAACTGATAGCAACAGTTTGAAAAAACTTTGCAGACATTAAATCGATAGAAATTTGTATTTTTCTTTCCAAGTCCCCAGCGACAATTTGAGATATTTAAGTAGCTAAAAACAAAAACAAAGATAAGCAGACGAAAAGTTCTACCAACAAAAAAATAGCCAAGGTAAACACATGTTGCTCTTCACTTCTTTTCTTTTTATTCAATTTTTCATTGATCATTTTTTTGTTGTTGTTTTGATTAAGTCAACAAATTGATATGTTTTTGTTTTGCTTTTGAAAATAATTTGAAATAATTTTCGTTATGTTTGTTTTGGAATTTTCTGAGTGAGTTCTTAAGCTTTTGGCGCTGCAACTTTTGACAGCGTTTGATTGAATGCTTGGCAATGTGAAGCCACCGTGGGGATTAGGGTGTGAAATGCAGTTATCTATGGTAGTCCCCATCAGACAGTGACCCTAATTGAAATAATAGCTAATAGTCGACTTGCTATCGATGACAGTTAAGGCTAGTGATGAAAGCAATGGTTGAATGGTTGAACCTGCTGCTATGAAAAATCGGTTAGGCTTGAAATATAGTTTTGGCAATCGAATGGTATTACGTGGGTTGCTATTTAAGTTTCTGGCCTAGGTCACTTGTAGCCATTTTAGGACCAGTTGGACCAGTTTATCGATAAAAGCTCCATACAACTCTTTTATGTGTGACCACGTTTGATATCGATTAACGATTAATCAAATACTTACCTCGGCAGAAAAATGGAATTAACTCGTGAAAATTTTCGTGCAATCATTTTTCACAACTTTCGACGTGGATTGGATCACGACAAGAGTGCAACGATGAACTTAAATCTTTGTATGGCGATGAAGCACCATCCTAAAGCACTGTGAAAAATTGGTTTAATGAATTCAATCGTGGGCGACGCTCGATCGAAGATCGAAAGGTCGTGAAGGTCGTCCAAAAACAGTCGTTGTGCCAGAAAACATTGATGCCGTGCGTGAACTGATAATGCAAGATCGTCATGTGACATATCGTGAGATAGAGGCATCCTTGGGCATTTCTTCCACCAGCATACATTCGATGTTGCATGAACACCTGGGCGTAAATCGCTCAAAAAAAGGCTCGTGTGGATTGGTGCAAAGATATTTTGAAAATATATAATCGCGGTGTTTCAAAAGACGATTATAAGATCGTCACAGGTGACGAATCATGGATCTATGCTTATGGGCCCGAAACAAAACAGCAATCGACCGTGTGGGTCTTCGAAGACGAGTCAAATCCAATAAAAGTCGTTCGTGGAAGAAGCACTTCGAAGCAAATGGTCGCTTGAGCAACGTAGGACGGACAATTCTGAGTGGTACACCACAATTTGTTTGCCTGAAGTCTTCGGAGAAATTCGAAAAACTGACAAGAGAAGACAGATCATTGTGCACCATGACAATGCGAGCTCTCACACATCAGCTCACACCAGGGCCTTTTTGACCGCCCAAAACGTCGAATTAATGGGTCATCCGCCGTATAGCCCTGACTTGGCACCCAATGACTTCTTTTTATTCCCGCACATCAGGGGAAAAATGCGTGGTCAACGATTTTCGTGGCCAGAAGATGATGTTGAAGAGTTCAAAAACCATGTTTTGGAGGTGTCTCAATCGGAGTGGAAAAAGTGCTTCGACAATTTGTTTGAGCGCATGCAAAAGTGTATAAATCTTTCTGGAGAATACTTTGAAAAACAATAAAACCATTTTTGATCATAAATATTCGCGTTTTCATTATTAGGCCACAAATATATAAAGCAACCTACTTATGTATTTTTAAACTTTTTGCAATGTTTGGTCAAGATAGCTTCAAAACTGAGGGAGGAGATATCATAGAATCAGACAGACGGACAGGTCTAAATCGACTCGGCTGTTGATGCTGTTCAAGAATATATATAGTTTTTGGGGTTTTGCAAGGGTATAAATAAAATTAAAGCGAACATTTTGTCCTACATCAAGGAAAAATTTTCACATACAACTCAATGCATTATTCTGGTATTAAATGTTGATTAATATTGTGAATCCATTTATTAAATTGCTGGTCTAATCATCATCTGCGCAAAAATGAAAGAAACTGTATGATTTTGTAAATCTATCTGATCATTCCACCGAACTCCGTTAGCATACTCAGCAATGCCGTTCACAAGTGTGTGTTAGTAACATTATTCCGATCAAATGTACTAAATTTTGCATTCTTCTGCTGACTTAACGAATCTCCAGCAGTACCCGAATATTTCCAATGGCCTTTAATTCGTAGTCTTCCTTCTCGCTGCCCACAAGGAATTCACCATATCGAGCATAGACAGTTCTACCATTAACATCCTTAAGTTGTATATATAATTCATGCGGTTGCGAATTGGTTATCAAATGCAGTTTGTCCAAACCAATGAAGAATTCTTTCTTCATATCACCGAATCCTGACTGGTACTCTGACCAACTTCTGTTAAAATCCACAGAGCCATCAATACGCCGTTGAATAACTAGCCAGCCAGAGTCCACCAATTGAGAGTCACAAAATACGGGGAAAGGAAGCACACCAGATACATGAATGATATGAATATCGCTGGAGTTGACGTATGGTAGACAACTACCCAGTTTTTGCTTATACTCCCCAAGCGATGCTTTGGTATCGCCTGCTTTAGTTTGGATTATTGAATCCAGCTGGTTTATTTTGGATTGAAAAATATTATTCAGTTGAGTAATTCGTTCTAGGGTTTTATTAGATTTCGCTTTTAATTCAAAAATTTCCTTTTCCTTAGTCTCGCTAGACTCTGTTGTATTATTTAGCTGTTGAATCTTGTCTAATATTTGTTTTTCTGTGGATTTAATTAGTTGTTTCTTTTTTTCAATTTCCATTTTATTCTTTTCCAAAATATCATTTAGCTGATTAATTTTTTTACTATCTGCCTCTGATTTCGATTTCAATTTAGAGATTTTGTCATCTTTAGTTGCAATTATGGCTGTCTTTGAGACAAGTTCGTTTTTGCAATATCCTACAAAATTATTTTGCTCTTGAATCTTATCAGTATTGCATTTTAAAACATTTTCTTCTTGAGACCTAAGTAATCGTGATTTTAATTCAATTTCTTTTAAATAATATTCCTGACGTACTTCATTGTTTAATATAATCAACTGTTGCTCTTTAATTTTCTCTTCCAATTCGGAAAATTTATTTTTAATTTTTTGCCATTCGGCGGTATAACGCAAAAATGGTTCCACAACCCCAAAACAATACGAACTACACTGCTCTTCACTTGCTGACGTTAGGTCACAGTACTAAAAAGTAATCAACATAAATGCACTTCAATTTTTTAGCTGGAAAACAATCCGTTTGATAATGAGGATATTGACAGAGCACACAACAAATTTTACCATTTTCGTATATTTTATTTTAACACAACGCCAAAAAGTTGAAATTTAAAACTGATTTTGCTTAAGCGCTGAAAGTATAAAGAAAGCTGCCGATGTAAATTTTGACCATCCTTATCAGTGACCTTGCTAATCTCAATGTCGGGGCCAAATCTATGGAATTATAAGAGATAAGACATTTATATTATTATAATTATTATTATTAATTGGCAAAGTTTTGTCCAAATAAAAGTATTAAACAGCTGACTTTATACGTAGCTCAGGGGTTGGGATTGACACAGTTTTTGTCATACAAATAAAAGTATTCCATTGAAATTCGCCACATATATTTGATAAGACAAGGAGTTCTTATATTGAGTTTGTGCAAGCTAGGGTGTTGCCCGTCTAATTATAGGTTTGTTTTGAAATTTAGCTAGTCGCAAAAAAAATCGCAGGTTATAAAAAAGTAAATATTTTAAAATATATAAATTCGAGTCGCCAACAAGTTAAAAAGTAATCAAACAATAATAATTTATGTACTCTTTGAAATTATCTTATGTTAGTAAATGACAAAATTTCGATTTACCGTTCAATTCACTTAAGTTATCCATTTCCGATAAAATGGTTTTAATATAGCTAAGGGCGTTTAAATACTAAAATAATAAAAAATAAAGCTACAAGACTTCAAAAATTGAAGAATATGGCGATAGTCTCAGGTAAAAGTACTTGATATTTATTTTTTTACTATATATACTTTTTTTACTATAATACTTTTGTCAAGTAACCACAACTTCTTTATTTTTCCATAGATCTTCTTTGTCAATACTTAATTATCTTCGTAGAAGAACTACTTGTATGAATAAAAGGAAAGAATAATTTATTTTTATCAGTTTGAAAACTGTTTTTTTTTTAATATTTTAGCTTGTAGCATTCAAACTACTAAACCGATTGGAAAAGGATCTTTACCAGATTATTGGAAATTTAATACACTCCAAATGTGTGCCTTGCTTGACTCCATCCAACGATTCTAACTCGATATATGTCTAAATGTAAGGATACCTACCTAAAAACTTTAAAAAACATAATCTCTCTCAAAAACGTTTCTATCCAAACGTATCCAAAAAAAATAATTAATGGCTTCAATGGGCCAAATTGGCTGCAAAATAGTGTTAATTAAATCAGCAGTACGAATTATTAATGGTCGTTTCGTGCAGCAATGAAGTGACAACATAAAAATTATTTTTAAAATTTTTTTCTGTTGATTTCTGTTACATATTATATATGAAATAAGAGATAATTTAACAACCTTTCAGAAATATATATGTTAAAATATATCAAAATTTTAGGGCGTCTTTATCATATGGCATTATTAAATTATTCGATTATCTAATTTGGTTTCAAAGTTTTGATTTTCGCAACGAAAAATAAGTCTGAAAATCAATCATCATTTTCAAGAAATCGCAAAATAGCTACATTTTCGATAGGAAAGAAAAATGTGCATATCTTCAGTTAAGGTTTGTTGTTTTAAAAACGGATAAATTTTCTTAAAAGTAAATTGAACGTGCTATTAATCGTTCATAAATCACTTTTTAACTGGATGTTTGATTTCGGCGTTATTAAGGTTTAAATCTGCAAACTTCTGACTTTGATGAGCAGCAAAATAAGTTATTAAAACAATTTCTTTATTTTTGAACATGGATGGCAAAAAAATTTTTTTTTTTTTTTTATTTTCTAAAAGTGACAAATTTGTAGCGAAGTTGCCGATAAATGCCTAAATAACGCCCAAATCAACCATCAGATTAAAAAGTGGTGTACAAATAATTAATAGCACATTCAATAATTATTCAAGAAAATTCATCCGTTCACAAAGCAACAAGCCAATACGGAAGATATGCACATCTAAAGCTACTTTCTTCCCAATCGAAAATTTAGCGATTTCTCGAAACGAAAACACTTTTTACATCGGGATTGGCTGCCAAATGCTTGGGATCAAAAAAGCTGTAAACTAGTGTTATTCATATTTTGAAAATTCCGATGAGAAAAAGCAACGTGCTTGTGCAGATCAATAGCTTTTTCGAGAATATAAGATAATGAAAATTAAAATTTCTTATAAAAAAACTAAAATCTATTATAGATAAAAAAAAAACAAAGTTATAAAATTTCAAAAATGCTGAAAGAATTTATAATTATAATTATCTGATTAGTAAACTGTTATGGTGGCAGAAAGAGATTTTTGGAGTTGACCATAGTTCAACGCTAAAGTTGAGTCTGTAGTTTTAAGCGTGTTCAGCAGAAGAACTTGCTCCCTGATTAATCAAACATTTTTAATGATCTTTCTGCTGACCGCGACTGATCCGGTATCACGATAGCCAATTTTAGGTATCATGATTTTCTTCTAAAGGCGTTTGCCAAAAATGTAGCACTTCGGTCAGGAGAAACTTTCTAATCTATCATTTTTTTCTGATACATGCTCAGCGCTAACTATTTCGAATTGTTGATTTCAAATGGTTTGAAAAGGCTGAAAGAGAATGGAAACTATTATAATAAAGCAATAAAAAAAATAATCGGAAAAAAATTTCAACGTTATGGAAAGCTCGCGAATAAATTAACTTAATGTTTGCTGTACATTTTTTTTAAATTGTATTGGATAGAAAAATAGGATAAGAAATAAAGATTTTGTATTTTAAGATTAATTCTAGAGGAATTTAATTTTATTGTATTTTTGGGTTACTGCTTCGCCAGGTCTCATGCAGAACTACTACACTGGGTTGCCCCGCTAGTCGCAAGATACCCAATCGTTCATTCCGCATCAAACCCTTATTAGCGATACCCTATAAAATTTCTGATAATATAAAAGTTCATTATTTAATTATTTTACAATTATATATTGCCCCTTTTGCCATTTAAAGCGTCTATAACTTCTTCGTATAACTTCTTCGTTGACATTTATTTAAAATTCCTTCATCTGGACTCTTTGCAAATATATTGGATATTTCCCAATGAGATTGGAAATGTCGCACACACGGGATCCCGATCTTTGATTGGTTTTGAGCCACAACAGATCTGCTCGAGCTTTTAGTATCCACGAAATGGTGTCTTAGCTGTGTTTGTCATTACAATATTCTCATAAGTATATGCTCATAAGTATATGAAGATCAAGTGTTTTAAATATCCTGGTCAAGCTGATTAGTATTTTTATTTGTACTATTATTAAATTTAAAAAAAAAATTTTAAATATGGCACACAGTTCTTTCACATTAACATTATTTAACCGCCCGCATACTCCATTTGTCCATACCGTCCATCGTCTGACTCTGCCACTGTCTGTGTCTCTCACTCCCCCACCCTCCCTGTAATTACCTTAAATGCTTATCAACAGGCAGCCGCTACCTGTCTACTCTTACAGCTCTCGCTCTCTTAACTCAAGCGGCGGCTCTCTGGCATGTGTTCCAATGCCAGTTAATACCGTCTTATACGCAACGTTTTGGTAAATGAAACACTGCTAAGAGCAAAAGAGAACTCTCTCATTCTCACTCTCACGCGGCGTTGAAGTTAATACAAAGTAACGTTAAGTTTGTTTTTGTTTTGTGTGGGCGCTGTTAGAGTGGGGCAGGGGCAGGTGGTCCACAAATGTAATCAATAATTTTAAATATTTAATGTGGACAGGTGAAAAACAATAGCAAATTTTTATTTTTCTCTAAGAAATAAATTTTAATTTTAATGAAATATTTATTAAATTGATAAATAAAATTAAGTTCGTTTTTATAAAAATTAAGTTATGTTTTGTTAGTAAAATAAATAAACAAAAATCTTACTTACCTGTGTCCAAAGAGAATGCACTGACAAACACTTACGTTCCACATGCAACTTGAGCGAGTTCTCTCTCTCTCTCTCTCTGTGTTACTCTCTTGCCTAGTGCCAACTTTCGTTGAGTTGCGCTGTCTAACGGTACAAGAGGGCGCCTATACAGGTGCGTTATCTGCTCTCCTTTTTGTATCCTACATGTGAATATTTGCTCTTCTCTTCGTGTTTCTTTTTTTTTTTGCCGTTCAGGAAACGTCGCGCAAGGAAATCGCAAAATGTTCTACGTCCATTTGCGTTTGTGTGTGTGTGTGTGTGGGAGTGTGTATTTTTGTATGTGGATGACATTGTGGCGCTGGTTGAGGCAGCTCCAATTGTCGGCCCAGTAGTCGTTGCGAAACTTTTGCTGGAGTAACGTGTCTCGCAATTGGCGGGTTTTCCATCCATCGTCGTCATCGTAATCCGTTTGGTCGTACTTTTGCCCTCTTTCTGTGTGTGTGTGTGCGTATGTGTGTGCGGGGGTCTGCCAATTAGTGTTACTTTCGTGCAACAGTCTCGTGTGTGAGCGCGCGCGTGTGTGTGTGAGTGTACTTGTGCATGTGGCTACTTACCACAAAAAGTGGCTCGAAAAAATCCCTTATTCATAAATGCGCCAACTATAAACCATTAAACAGGTAAGATTTTAATTCTAACTATTCCTAATATGGCTTTAATTCTCCATTTTAAAATATTGATTCCACATTTAATTACCCATCGCATTGAGATAATTTAACCGTTGTCTAATGTCCATTTAATTAGCTGTAAATTAAACTTGTGTATTGCCGCATTTTATGGCGTTTTTGTTTGGGCCATGGAAAAGTTTATCTTAATTATTGAGGTAAAGTTAAATGAAAGTTGAGATAAAAATTACAACCAGCAAATTGCAAACTAATTTTGTGGGTTGGTCGATTGAGTTTTTTTAGTCCAGAGGGTGGGACAGATTGTGAAGAGGGGGGAAGTAAATAAATGGTAAGCGCCAAATCAGCTGTTTTCATTCCACAGAGACTTTAAAACTCTGAAATTGTGATGCGAAAGGTACTCAAATCAGCTTACCGAACTAGCGGCTTATTACGATTGGGACTAGCGTAAACTCCAGTGTGACCCTTAAGCAACAAAATAGCAAAAAATCAAACGGCCACACTGTGTTTGCCAGCTGTGTTTTGTTTACATATAAATATTATTTTTTAAATAAATATGAAAATACTGTCATAATTTTATGATATGTGGAAAACAGAAGTTATGGGCAATGCGATTTCTTCTCTTTGATTTTATATTTCTCAAATCGTTTTATGTTTTTGATGCTAACAATATTGCTGACATTCCGAAAGATAGCGTCAAAATATTTTAAAATTAATTTTTTAAGATCCTCCTTCAGCGCCTTCAGCTGCGCCTTCTGATGTGTATGAGCGTAAATTTAGTTTGTATAAAACAAACCTTCTGAAAAGCATTTTGGAGTCTTGGTTGGAATTTTCAAAAAGCTTAACGAAACTTTTTTTTAAATTCTGTACCATGGTGAATTCTGTATATGGTGAGATTAGCAAAGCAGGCTGCTTCTTTTAGAGTCGACCTGTCAAAGCCATAGCCATCAGGGGCCTAGCGCATTCGTGCTTTCCGACAAACGCAAGCCGAAGTTATGACTGTGTGAATCGGTAAGCACGGCAAAATATGATATTGGAAGTGAGTCAGCTGTCGACTGTAGCACTTACCAACACAAGCACATTTTTCTGTCATCTGCTGTACTTCGCTCTCATGGTAATCCTTATATAATTGCTCTATAACAATGCATCAAGAGTATAATGAGCTTGAAAACATATCAACGTCGAAAGTTTTGAAAAGTTATTCAACGAAGACCTCATGAATTTGATTTTTTCAACAAACTCTAAACAATACAAATAACGCTTGAACTAGAGATGGGCGCGGGACAAAAAATACGATCCCGTTCCGATCCCGACCCTATTTTATTTCGTCCCGTCCCGATCCCGTACATTTTTTTTTCGGGACCCTCGGGAATCAGACTCGGAAACTTGCCTCATGAACTTCTTTCCAATATTACACATTTGTTGAAACCAGCGGAAATTGACCGCTAGATCAATGATCAAAATGGAATAACTTCTGGACAGATCGAACTAATCTTTTTACTGTTAATTAGGAAGTCCAAACTGCACATACATTGATAGGAAACGTCGAAAAATAATCGTGTTACTGTATATGTATATACAGTTTCTTTGATGATTTGAAAAGAATTTGAAATTGTTTTTGTGAAAAGAAACTGATTAACATGGGCTGCTTTTCGTCAGTGCAGTCAACTTGCGTCAGTGCAGTCCACTTGTGCCATTGCGGTCTACATTGTGTAATCAAGTTTGAATTACAAGTTATGGATGATGACGGTTTCAAGTCAATATCACCGTCTTTGTTCATTTGTGTGTGAGTGTGACCATTCAATTAGTTCGATAAAGATCTTTTTTGAAAACGGGGTCCAAAAAATAGACCTGGACCCGAAGAATAATTTTGGGACCCGAAGTATTTCGCAATGAAGAATTAATCCCGTCCCTTTCCGACCCCGACCTTAGCCTGTCCCGATCTAGACTCTAAGTTATAAATTCAATCCCGTCCCAAACAGATCCCGAAGGTTTTTTAGGGTCCCGCGGGAAACCCAAAAATTCCCGTCCCGCGCCTATCTCTACCTTGTACATCAAAACATTGTGAGACCGTTTATGCTCAAAAATATCAAACTTTTATTTGGTATTACCAGATTTGAACTATTGCCATTAGAGTTACCAGTTCCCGAAATATAAAGAGTTCTCCACGTATGCTGAACAGCTGAGACGATAAGTACATCCAAGATCATCTGTTCGTCGGTCTTTTTCTATGTTATTTCCTCCCTCAGTTTTAAAGTAGACTTGATCAACCTTTGCTGCACAATTAGCGGAATCGTCAGGATCGGTTGACCATATCATATAGCTGCCACAGGAACTATCAGTCCAAAAACTAGTTCTAGTGCGAAAAACTTTTTTGTATTCAATGGTAGCGTCTCCAAACTTGGTATTTATTTATTTTATATGCTTTTACATAATTCATGCAAGTTTGATTACACCCGGGCCAAAATACCAATCGTTCAAAGAATTGCTCACAATGAGAAAAACTATTTTTGTTTTCAATGATAGCGCTCTTCAACTTTGCAATTATAAATATAATACGGTTTCAAACGGATCTGCAAAACTTGAAGCTGGTATTGGAGCAATCGTTCGGAAATAAGGTGTGAAAAAAACTTTTTTGTATTTAAATGATCACAGAAAAGGCGCCATCTGAACTGATAATGATATAATTTTCAAAAAATTAGGAAAACCTCTAATTGAATTATTTTCAGAAGCTGCAAGGGTACTTAAACTTCGTCTGAGTCAAAGCTAGCTTTCCTCTATCCTGTAAAAATAGGAAAAAGGGATATCATGAAGTTGTGCAAATGTATGTAACAGACTGAAAGAAACCTTTGCGATCCCATAAAGTAAATATATTAACATACGCATCGATAAGACATGTTTGTCTGCATGAACGCGTATTTCTCAGAAACTATAAGAGAAAGATAAGATAAGATCGATTCAAAAACTCAGAAGCTTTCGAAGTAAAATGCTTTTCAGCCACCCAACAGACAACTGGGGGCCAGCATTGCGTCTGCCAAAACGCGACAACAGCGTCGTGGCTGCGGCGTCGTAAGAGTCGGCAGCGTGTAAGTATATCGTAGTCAAGGCACTCGACTAACACACTCTTACTCTAAGGTCTCACAGGCAATTTTTTTCTCATGTGAGTTGCTCAAATAGTGTAATAGTCAATCTTAGAAGCCATTTTTTTATAAGAACTCAGACAAGTGAAAATACATCTTAAGGAACTTTTTGGCAAATTATTGGATTTGAAACTAAACAAAATGTGTGAATTGCACATGCGAATTTTACTTTCATAAATCTATAATTCCCAACTGATTTAATCACTTTCCATATGAAGTGTTGATACATTTCTGGCATATAGAGCCGTGATCCAATTTTCAGTTTCCCCTTAATTTAAAACCGTTTTAAGTCGCAAACTTTGAGTCAAATTTAAGTCAATTCTTCATTTAAGCTTTCAACAGGTGCGGTAGCATGATGCAACAAGATTCCACCATTTGTGAAGGGTCAAATGAAAACAAAAATGCAATTTGTTAAGTTAGTCACATATTTATATCTATTCTCCTTATGAGAGATTTTGTATTGATACAGCTGTTTGACTTGTGGGAGGCATTCACTCGTAGATTTTTAATTTAACTTGTCATTGTTTTAAAAATGTCAAAATAAATACCGTAATTAAGCCATTGTAAAGCAATTGTAGCGAAATAATCATAAATTTATACAAAACTAAATGACCTCAAAAGCTTCTTATAATCCCTCTTTGTTGGTTTCTTGTGAATCGACCTTTTGCACAAAGCAGCTATTAATACTGAATCAAAATGTAGTTATCAGTTTAATAAAAGTCCCTTTTGTTATTTCTCATTAGCTTAGCATTTAATCAACAGTTTTGTTAATCCGCATTGGTTAACTCTATTCCAAGTTCCCCTTAGGTTAACCTTCAAATCATGCTAATTGATACCTTGAAAATATGACAAATGTCTAAACTAAAACTCAATTCAAAACGGCAGCTGTTAACTTCACTATTGATTCAAGCAAATGAGCGTGAAAATTAACCAAAAAAAACAAGTTATGAATATGCAAAATTTGAAAGAAAATGCCTTAAGTAAACCGGGCAAAGTAAACGTGGGAAAGTCAAACTGTAAGGTCGAAACCACTCCCAATACTCTGGCCTTAAGTGAGCAAATGCATTTGCTTTTAATTAAAAAAAAAAAAAGAAGAAAAGCTGAAAGAAAAACGCAGGCAAAAGTGACTTTTGAAATGGTCAACAGATAAAACTGCAATAACTATAAAGAGAAGTTTAAAAGGCCAACCGGCGATAGAGATGGAGTGGGGGGCGATAACTGAAGCACACACGCACCAATTTGTTAAGCGGGTCACGTACTAACCAACCACCCCTAGCCTGCGTGCGTGTGTGTGTGTGTGTGTGTGTGTCATCAACACGAAAATAAAAAATCGAAAATTAAACTCATCGTACAAAATGGCAACAACTTTTCGTGTGTTTCTTTCTCATTCTTGTTTCCTTCCTTTGGCAATCGATTTCAATAAACGTTTAATTCGTTTTAATGTCATTTGTTTTATGGCAAAAGTCTTTAAAAAAAAAACCTTGAAAATGATGCAACAAATTAAAAATCTATTATCGAAATCCATATAAATAAAACTCAATGTCAAATTGAGGCACACTTTGTTTTTAAAGAATTTTTTTATGGGTTTTTAATCTAATTTAATTCCCATCAAACCAGAAAAAAAGGGAGAGTAAAAAATAAGAAGACAAGTAAATAAATACAAATTTATTGGTTTAACTTTAAACAGAACGCAAAAGGACAGATAATCAAAAATGTTGTCAATGGCCAGGTTAAGGGTTAGGCCGTACCTCCCACCCTCCCCCTGTTGGTTGGTTTCAAAAGGGTTAAAGCAATGAGATCAAAATGGGATCACGCTGCACTAATGACCTGCATTTTGCATGTGAGCGTATCTGTAAATTTGATTTTCATATAAAGGGTTTAAGTGCGTTTGAGAAGCAGGCATGGGAAACTAAGGTACTGAGCATAAATACTAATACTAAAATAAAATGGGAGCAGTTAGAAGCAGTTGGAAGTTAGAAGAGTAATTGTGATATTTATTGTTTACAAAATTATTAAACTCTTAAGATTTGCTGATAAGAGAGGCTTGGGAACTGGTTTCTATTTTAAACTGTTTCGGTACTTCGGACTTCATCCGGAAAAATAATCAAATTTCAAGTATTTAGCTTAAATAATATGTGAGTTATGTATCTAGGCCAATTTAGAATTGTTTCGACAAAATAGTCAATTTTACAAAAATATGAAAGTAAATAAAAATAATTATTAAAAATTCAATTAAACATCCAAAAATATCAATTATCAAAAAAAAAAAACACTGAAAAGCTATTTAACACATTTTCATATAATATAAAATTAAAATCGTAATATCATTTTAAATAGCCATTGGTAGTGCCCGTTCTAATCGATCCTTATAATGTCTGAGTTTGCTGATAAAAGTATATATATATTTTTCAAAGCACAGCTGCGAGAACAAAAATATCACCACCTTCTCAAGAGAATTTTTCAAAGACTTATTTTTCAAGTCTTAGAAACTAGGAATGCCGGATATTTAAACAATTTCTATATATACCGACATTGAAAAAGAATATTTTCGATTTTATTATTTTGTTGACCAAAAAACGATATTATCGATATTTTTGATGTTTGAAACGAGAAGGCAAAGCAAACTTCGACGGTGCCGAAGTTTTAATACACTTGAAAAACTTTACTCCAACTGATTTAACCGGTAAAATATATATAGGATATAGATTTTAAATATTTATATATTTTTAAATAATTGATAATAAAAATTTGATACCATAAAAAAACTTTTCTTAGTAAACCACATTTTCCGACCGATCGGTCCTATGGCAGCTATATGCTATAGTCATCCGATTTTGATAAATTTTTTCCGAATTGTGTGAAAGCATATAAAACTAATATATACCAAGATTAGGGACGCTACGATAGAAAACAAAAAAGTTTTTCTCACTAGAACTAGTTTTTAGACCGACCGTTTATATGGCAGCTATATGCTATAGTCATCCGATTTTGATAAATTTTTTCAGAATTACGTGGAAGCATATAAATCTAATACAAACCATGATTGGTGAAGCTACGATGGAAAACTAAAAAGTTTTTCTCACTAGAACTAGTTTTTTGACCGACCCTTTATATGGCAGCTATATGATATAGTCATCCGATTTTGATAAATTTTTCAAGAATTATGTGGAAGCATATAAAACTAATATATACCACGATTAGTGATGCTACGATGGAAAACAAAAAAGTTTTTCTCATTAGAACTAGTTTTTGGACCGATCGTTCCTATGGCAGCTATATGATATAGTCATCCGATCCGGCCGATTCCGACAAATGTGCAGCGTATTTGTATTTAAAGACTTTTTGCAAAGTTTGGTCAAGATAGCTTCAAAACTGAGGGAGGAGATAGCATAGAAACAGACGGAAGACGGACGGACAGACGGACAGACGAAAATGAACTCGTCATGCTGATCAAGAATATATATACTTTATGTGGTCGGAAATGCTTCCTTCACACATTAACACATTTTCATATAATATAATATTAAAATCATAATATCATTTTAAATAGCCATTGGTAGCGATCCTTATGATGTCTGAGTTTTTCAAAGTACAGCTGCGAGAACAAAAATAGCACCACCTTCTCAAGAGAATTTTTGAAAGACGTCCTAACTTCATTTTTAAGTCTTAGAAACTAGGAATGCCAGATATTTAAAAAATTTCTATATATACCGACATTGAATAATAATATTTTCGATTTTATTATTTTGTTGACCAAAAAACGATATTATCGATATTTTTGATGTTTGAAAAAAGTGGAATTCTAGCCGAAGCAATTTGGATAAAATATATTTTCATACCTATAACAAAGGAAACTTTTTTAAGATTTCATAGTAAAAGAAGACGCCGAATTTTAAAAGTGAATATCAACACTTTTAAACATAATCAGTTTAATTCAAGTTTTTTTATAGCCGAAGCCAAGCGCTTCGATGGCACTAAGCTTCCTAGAGAAATAATATATGCTAATGCCAATCCGAAAACCGCTAGCAATTTGTCTTACTCTAAATATCGCCGAAAATATCCCAAAAATATACGATTTTCGATATATCGCGTTATTAAAATATCTGATATTGATATATTGTTTTTATCAACAAAGATATCGATATTTGTTATCGTTATTTTTCCGAAATCCCTACTAGAAACATTTGAACACGTTATTAGAGGGAAAAGACTTTTAAAAATAATGAATGGAATAATTCATAGTTTTATGAACCTTTTTTAACGTGTTTAAGGAAATTGATGAAAAATTATGCAATAAAAATAGAATACTTATTTTATATGCATAGTTTTTCCAGATTTTCTTAGAAAAATTTAATTTTCACTTAGAAACTGTCCAAAGACTACCAGATGGCGCCACTTTCAATAACAATTTGGCTGACCAAACCTCACTGGTTAGTTGCGTTGCCTTTATTAAGCAGTTTCTATGAAGAAGCTACCCTTACCAATAGAAATTTAAAAAACAAATATTAATAAACATTCCAAGGCAGATTAAGATTTGACATAAATGTGGTCAAACATTAGGAATGCTGTTTAATTAGTACTTTATTATAGGTCATAAAACTGTTTAAAATAAAATCGTTTCGAGAATTCCTCAAACTCGTTATTAAATTGAAAACCTCTTTTTTTTTCTCGGATAGAAGTTTTTTTTTTGTCGATGATCTTGCGATCTGTTAGTGGTGGGGATCTCAAAAAAAGGTAATACTATGAGTTTTTGTTAAGAAAGAAAAAAAAATTGGTCGGCTGAGTGAGTTCACATGGAATGACCCCTATATGAATTTTTATTACCTTATGGATATGGTTTGAAATGTAACAATATCATAAACAAATTAATGATACACAATTAAAATGGACCGTTAGTGTTACCCTGAAAAGAACAGGAAAAAGTATGTAAAGAAAAAAAATTAATCGATTCTTGTCAGTTATATTTTTTGGGATAAAGAGAGCTCTGTTGAGGCTCCAAAAAATAATCATGGTATTTTTAGGGGAAAAGCTTTGAAAGGTTGCGGGGTTTCAGAAACACAAAAAATGCATGTACTTTTAAAACATTTACACCTACACTTTTAAGACATACGATTCATAGATAGTTTGTAAAAAAAATAACACTTTTTCAAATCAATTTTGTTTGCACCGATTCTTTACCTTGAAATATAAGTTTCCAAACGGTTTCTTCTTAAATCATATTGAAAAGTTTTATTCTTAAGCTAATACATTTATTGGAACCATTTCTTTATAAGCAGATAAGAAAAAAAAAAAATCGAAATCTTTGCAAATATAGGGACAAGATCGTTATAAATATCACATTATTCATCTAACTTGAATTGCAAAAAAATAGTACTTTCATATCCAACGTTATTTTCAAGCTTTGATATATTTCCAGGCAAATAAAAAACACCCCTAAAAGATCATTAAGCTTTCTTTTATGTTTCTCTTGTATACAAAATTCCTAAATATAGAAAAGTTTAGCAATTATTCAAGTAAAAGCTCTAATAATAAACAATTGTGAGAGGAGGAACAATTTTAAATTTTAGAAGCTTCAACAAACAAGCTCTCCTGATAAGCTCACAGCGTGTGTGTGCAAATGTTTGTATGTACATCGCATGACAATTTAACTAACAGAGAAATGCTCTCAGTGAGTGCGTGCCTCTTTACCCAACAAGATGTCGACGATCAGCATACGCGAAATTCAACTGGAAGATTACGAGCAGGTGGAAGCATTTCTGAACGAACATTTCTTCAAAAGTGAACCGCTTATGTTGACGCCCGGCGAGAATGCCTCAGTGCCCGCATTCGAAAGTGATTTACATTTAGCCCTAATACGTCAGGGTCACTCACTGGTGGCCATAGACGAGAGTCAACAGAATCGCATTGTGGGCGTGGCTTTGGCTGAGGTCCAAGAGCCCAAAGATCTGGAGCAGGCCTGCTTGGAAATTGAGCAACGGGAGACAAAAATTCTATTGGATAAAATACACAAATTTCTCTCCAGACTGGAGAAAAGAGCGGATATCTTCCAGCATTTTGGTGTGGAAAAGGCGCTCTATTTGTATATGTTAGGTGTCGATACCTCAGTGCGACGCCAGGGATTGGGCCGACGATTGGTCTCAACTCTGATAGATATGGGCCGTGAAAAGGGATACCCTGTCATTTATTTAACCTGCACTAATGAGCATTCGACGGGTTTAGTGAGTGGCTTGGAATTGCAGTGTGTGGTATCGCAGGACTATGCGGAATATACAGATGAACAGGGTAGGCAGGTGCTGCAGCCGCCAGCTCCTCATACCAAGGCAAGAGTTATGGCCAAGAGATTGTGAATACATACCAAAGAGTTTAGTTTTCTTAAAACATTTCAATGGAAATAAATTTTGTGGAAAAGAGAGAGAATAATGATAAAAGCTTTGTTATTGTATTTGTTATTTGTATTGTATTTATTTATCTACACTCAGATAATTTAGCTTTCAAATTAAGTGAAAGTAAGTAAACCTTTTTAAAATCCAAATGGTTTAGAGATAAGAAAATTTCAGATAACAACATGCTTCAAATACACTTAAAGAAAAGAAAGGAATTAACTTAGGATGTATATATTTATAACAAATATTTGCGTGTAACCACGGTTTTGGTTCGGTTCTTTATTTTAATTTCGGTGCGGTTAAAATTCGATTTAAAAAATCGCTTTGGAAACCGGCTAAATATACATTTTTTTTATTAAAACATTCCAGTCTTCGCATAATTTGATAAGAAATCGTACTTAACCAAAGATAGTTTAGAATTGATAGTTTGGTTTAACCGTCTGGCCCCCAATGACCGAATGGAATTTTGTCAAATAAATAATAAATAACAAGTTGATCCGCAGGGATGCCGCATCTGTTAGTGTGGCATATAGGGTATCTATAGCATTCCCCGCTTGCCAAGAAAATTGTGGAACTTATGTACATATCTGTATAATATTTAAATCAATAAGCCATAGAAAACTTCCAGTTGACTTTACTGAAAAATATATAAATATTTTTTCAAAGTTTTTTATTTAATTTAAAAAAATTTTTTTTGGCCAAACAAAATAATTATTTTAAGGGGGTCTTCTACCTTTGAAGAGTGTTTTATGAGTGTTTTTTAAAAAAATTCTGGATAGAAAGTCATAAGAACTTTTTCAGTTTGGTTTTTGGATTTGAGTTATTAATTAACTATATAATAAAATATAAAAAAATGTTTGCATTTCGAGGTGGTGGCCATGATTCCGGGACTCAAGGTTATCGGAATTGAAAACGGTAAATGAGGTTATGATCAGAATTGATGTAATTCTGGCCCGTACCTCAATCATAATTTTCAATATTTTTTTGAAAAATAGGGGGCCGTTTAAAAAATTTTTTTTTAATTTTCAAGTTTTTTTGTGTAGTTTAGTGTACAAAAAATAGTAAAAAATTGTTTTTCATCTTAATTGAGGTACGGGCCAGAATTACATCAATAATGCGTCGATTGCAACATGGCTGATCAAAATCGGTTTAGTAGAACTGGCCCAATCATGGCTACCAGGTCAAAAAACGTGGTTTCGAGAAAAACGCATTTAAAGTTTTGAGTAATGTGTAAAATACTCACTTTAGCCAGAACATTGCTCCACTAAAATGGCAATATCTGCTAAACTATTTCGAATATTTGAAAATGGGTTAAAGGGGATGAACGGGGAATGTCCAAGCTAAAATAATAAGGCAAAACAAAAAAAATCGAACAAAATAAATAGAAGACCCCCTTAAACAAAAAAAATATAAGGCTAACATCGGCTACGCCGATGTTTTAAATACCCTTGCAGATTTCGAAAGGCGCTACCATTGATAACAAAAAAGTTTTTCTCACTAGAATTTGTTTTTCGACCGATCGTTCCTATGGCAGCTATATGCTATAGTCATCCGATTTCGATAAATTTTTCCAGAATTGTGTGAAAGTATATTAAACTAATATATACCACGATTGGTGACGCTACGATGAAAACCAAAAAAGTTTTTCTCATTAAAACTAGTTTTTGGACCGACCGTTTATATGGCAGCTATATGCTATAGTCATCCGATTTTGATCAATTTTTCCAGAATTGTGTGAAAGCATATAAAACTTATATATACCACGATTGGTGACGCTTCGATGGAAAACAAAAAAGTTTTTCACACTAGAACTAGTTATTGGACAGACCGTTTATATGGCAGCTATATGCTATAGTCATCCGTTTTAAAAAAATTTTTCCTGAATTGTGTGGAATCATATAAAACTATTATATACCACGATTGGTGACGCTACGATGGAAAACAAAAAAGTTTTTCACACTAGAACTAGTTTTTGGACCGACCGTTTATATGGCAGCTATATGATATAGTCATCCGATTTTGATAAATTTTTCCAAAATTATGTGGAAGCATAAAAAACTTATATGTACCACGATTCGTAACGCTACGATGAAAAACAAAAAAGTTTTTCTCACTAGAACTAGTTTTAGAACCGATCGTTCCTATGGCAGCTATATGATATAATTATCCGATCCGGCCGATTCCGACAAATGTGCAGCGTATTTGTATTTAAAGACCTTTGGCAAAGTTTGGTTAAGATAGCTTCAAAACTGAGGGAGGAGTTAGCATAGAAACAGACGGACAGACGGACGGACGGACAGACGGACATACGGAAATGAACTCAGCTCGTCATGCTGATCAAGAATATATATACTTTATGTGGTCGGAAATGCTTCCTTCACTGCGTTACAAACATCGTGACAATTTTAATATACCCTCTGCAAGGGTATACAAATTATAAAATACCCTAAAATCTATAAATATAAATAACGTGTAAGATTTTGAAAGTTTAAAAATTTGTAAAACTCTCTCTTAGCTTGTGATTTGGTTTCTGCCATGCGATACGGTGGGTTAACTCACTTATCGCTCGACACCTTTTACAACTTTATGTTTCTCTTCGTTTCAGCAATATCCTCTGAGAAAATAACCGTTGATTCTTGTGCATTTAGCTTGTTCTTGCTCTAGATAAAGTCAAGTATGTTTTTTTTTTATTTAATGGAGGGAGGTAATCATTCTGTGGACGTGGCTTGGTAAATACACAAATCGTATTTTAAGCTAATAACATTTAATAGGGCCATAATTATAATTTCAGTCTTTTAAAACAACAAAGTTTTTGAAGTACGACCTTTGAGATCACTGCGAAAATCTTATTTATATCTCGAAAAGTATGGTGTTGATATGGTTAGTGGTATGGTTTTGTGATAACGGTATAGTTTTTTGATATCGTACTATTGAGATCATCGATAAACTATCACGAGGCTCTGTATGCATAAGGTGGCAACTCTGTGACATCGCTTTGACTAAGTGTGGATCAACCACAAGTAAGTGTGGATCAGCTGCTAATCTACCCCACTCTCTGAAACATTGCACACTTTCTTTCCGTAAATATTCAGGCAAAATTTTGGGTACTCTTTGTTCCCTCATGTTGATAGCTTTATGCATATAATCAAAATGCAGGCTGTATAAAGATGCAGTGGTGCCAGGTCCGTCTCCAGATAGAGCAATCTGTGTGGCGTGTTCTGTGCTAGGCGATATTGCTTCTTTAAGAAGTTCCTCTGTGTAGACTTGTGCTCCAAAACGCATTATTGCCCTCACTGCAGCATTAAATAATTTGTACTTTGTGCTGATTGGAACTTGAAACAAGTACTATTTATCGCCACTTTAGAAGCTTTTAGTTTTTGTCCCCAGGTCATTGTGGAATTGAGCATTGTGATGAATCCTGAACCCTAGATATTTGTTGGTTGCATAACTCCAACAAAACGATTAAAGTTTCTGACGTAGCTTTGGGTGTTTCAGCAAAGATCACTCCATACGATCCAAGACACTCAAGAAGAATTGCAGAGAAATCTTTGGCTATTGCATTCAGAAAAGAGAATCCCCTGAAGTTCCTGTCTATTTTTAGATCGTCTTTCTTGAGGATTGAGAATATTATAGCTATTTGAAAATTATTGGGTACTATGCCAGTATTTGCTATGAAAGTTAGGGCGTACTTCAAGGGTGGTTTTAAACTGGATTTTAAGAGACTACCGAAATAGTTTGCTGATTACTATGTATGTATTAAAGCGTCGAATAATCTAACTTCAATTCTGTGGTTTCTTTCAAATTGCTGTGGTGGCAGGAGATGTGGCAAAAATTGGCATGTTGAAATCTATAAATAACTCTGGTTACTTTTTATGTGTTACAGGTTCGTAGAATCTATCTATAATACTGTGGAAGGTAAGAAGTTTTTTAATATTAAATTTGTTTTGACTGTAAGTATATGGAGTTTAAGTTCTATACACTTTAAACCTCTGTCTCTTACACTCGCTAAGATCTGTGCGTTCATACTGATAAACAGAGAGATGGACATGGACTAATTCGACTCGGTTGTTGATGCTGATCAGGAATATATATTCTTTACAGGGTCAGAGATGCTTTCTTTTGGCTGTTACATAAATTTGCACGCACTTATTACACTCTTGGTACCTTTGTGACAGATTATAATGATCTTCCTCTGATCGATAGTAACAGATAGTAAATTCACACAGCTTGTTAGGTTCTGTTCATTAATTTTGACACACATGGATAACATTTATCAATAGATATAAATAGTCTTATCTCTGGTTACTTATCTAAATTGTCTAATTTTAAATCAACTTAAATTTTTTCAGCGATACTCAAAAGCGTTAAGCTCCGCGAAAAAGTTAGCTTGAATAAAATAAAACTGAATACGAAAAGACTTCACTCGCTTGTAAAATTCAAATTGAGAACGATTTTAGCTCAATTTTAAGAACAAAATTGTACAAAATTTAGGAACACATAAATTTTATGATATTGATTTGTACCTAAATTGTGTTCCGATTTTTTCAGTGTGCATTTTATTTGTTGTTGTACAGTGATTATGATGGACTTGTTATTTTAGATTAAAATTATTCAATATTTAAAACTGGCTTCCAGTTAAATATCATCGTACAAATTTCGCGATTTGAAACCAGTTTTAAATGAGACCTAAGCTAAGGTCCCACATGCAAATGATTTGCCCAAAATTTGATAAAATTTTTACTAATAAGTTACTGCTGCAGATTTTGTAGGAGTTAAAACAAACAAATTACATTCTCCTTTTTGAGGCCTATTTAGACAAATTTTCATAAAAATGTTAGCTAATTTTATGGCGGTCAAAATTGTTTTTGTCGAGTACTTTAAATCTACTCTCTGGCTTTTGTTTATAAATTAGAGTGGAGACTTAATCAATAACTTGATTCAAGTTTATTTCTTAAAGCTTTTGCAAGTTTTATCAACTTCGCATAACCCCAAAACAAAGTTTTCCATTGTTGTTGCTGTTGCCCTCATTTCTTTTCATTTATTTTTCTGGTGGGTGGGGGGCGGGAGCAAACTTTCGTCCCACGTACGAGTATTTCGTCTTCCATTTGGAAGGCCAACGGCAACGTTGTTGTCGTCATCGCGGTCATCGTTTGTTGTGTGTTTTTCCCTTCTCGCACTAAAACTAATTGTTATTTTATTGTGTTTGTAATCCAATACAAAAGCGTAATGCTAACCACATGCCACACACACGCATACGGAAAAAGTATCTACTACAAGATGTGACATTGATTTTGCTCTGCGCTTAAATAAATTATGAGAAAAACAAAATATCTTTAAATATTAAACCTGGAGCATGGAGTTTAAGAACATTTTTATAAATCATATTAAAGTGTGTCAAAAACTCTGTTTAAAACACGCAAATGGGGATCCGGTTGACTATGCAATTGCTGTTTCAACCAAAGACTTTCTTTGATATCAGTTTTAAATTTGCAATTGTTGTACAAGTGAGTTCAAACTTTAGCCAATTCTGAAATGCATCTAAATTCTAGAATTTCTGAAACTTTTAAAGTTGGATACTGAAAGGCACTCATGCCAAGGGAGTTCTGAAAAGATCGGATTGGCACCTTGGTTGTTTATAAAAAGAAGAAAATTCAGAAAACTATTAAATTAAAACTTAATAAAACATAAAATATTAAATAGATCCTATATTTGAAAAAGGCTAAAAATCATGAGAAAATCAATTAATTTTGAGACCCATTTAAAAGTGCTCCCATTTGTACTTTCCGAAATATTTTGCGATTTAGAGATCAAATTTGCTAATTTAGCCAGTTTCACATAGTTTCCGATAGTTTTCGAGCAAGCTTAAAGAATTTATAAAACTGATTTTGCTTCTATGAAAATATGCACAAATATTGATGCATTATACCTGTAGGGCGTTGGGTCACTGGAGTCTCTTTTCCCAAATAATCACTCACTTCTTTTGTTATACCCGTTACTCGTAGAGTAATGAGATTAATTCTTTATTAATATACCGTTTCAGGGAATTAAGAATTTATTAGACAGTGGGATACATGTTTTTTCAAAATTGTGGAGGCAACCTATAGCTCATCTGATCGGGAAACACAGCGCATATATAAGTAATGATGATTAAAATATAAGTCTAGACGGTTCGAACAATCTATTTTCAAAATTGTGGGAGATATAGGTTAGCGAAATATCAGCGGGAATTTCCTATTGTTCATCTGATCGAAAAATGATGTATGGCGGATCGATAGGTAATGATCCGATTCAAAATAACCACCGTGTTTTCCTATTTGTGCTAGAAGCCTCCGAACAATCTCTTTTCAGAAACATGTTGAAATTGATTTAAGGGCGCTGGCAAAATTTTAAAACAAACTTCAACCCGTGCTGTTACATAACAGCTACACGGAAAATCGAGCCGTACTCAAGCTCTATCCTCTCTGAATCTATTTCTTACAGACTGACGAACAGCCAGACGGACACGACTGTACTGCTCGATCGTTCCCTCTACCTTTGCAAGTACTCAAGAATATAAACTCGACGTGTTAGATGCTACTCTCCGTTAGGGAAAATTCTTGCAATTTTACCGATATTCACTATATTCATTTAATGATCTAAATAATTTTCTAAATAAATCCATATTATCAAAAGAAAATAGTAAAAATAGTTTTCATCATTAAAGTAGAGACCAAATTATTAATTTACAAAAAATATATTTAATTTAAATATTTCATAATAATTATGAAGTGCATATTCATTAAAATTAAAAATAAATAAAAAGTATTAAATTGCTTAACACAATACATATGCGTATATTTGAAATAAAATTATAATTTAATCTGAATACGAATTTATTTAAAGTTGTGTTTCTTTGTCCTATTTTAAGCTATCTATTGCTTTAATGTGCTATTTGAAAACAGCCATAGGAAAAATATATCATGGAATATAACTTTTATGCATTAAAAAAGATTAACAAAACTGTTTAACATAATTAATATTACATCCAGACATCTTTTAAACAGTTGAACAGATAAGTTACCCCCATGAACAGCCATTTTCTGGTCATAATATCGAAAAGCTATTAGCATTTCTATTTATTTTTAATATAAAATGTTTCATTTTTATGCATTAAAGATTAAATTTTCACATATCCAGACATTTTTAAACAGTTGATCTAGCCATTTTCTGGCATAAATAGTTGCCAACACTGGTCTTAGGAGCTAAAAATATATGCAAAGACCTTTAGCCGTAGCCAGTGCTATTTAATATAAGCTAGGTTCATTGTTTATAAATTTAACCTCGTTGTTCATAAATAAATAAAATAAAATATGCATAGACCGTATTGAAGTTCAATTGATATTTGATATTTATTAAATTCTTACTTCCTAGAGCGACAAGGGTAACTTTATATATTAATGCACTAGTCACCAAATTAGACACAATTAAAACAAAATGATCTACTTGTGTATTTTTAATACTAAATTAATTGTTTGACATTAAAAACTGTTTAAGCTTGTCCCTAAATTGCGCTGCGCTACACACTTCTTTTAATTAGACAGGTAATTGGTTCCACAATCGAACAGTGTGTACTAAGTATTGGCGTTCTGAACTTGACAACTTATGGCGTATTTTATTGATGTTTCTAGTTCTAGACGAGGTGCTGAAACATAATTTGTCGAATAAGTAGCTTGGCTCTTTCGTCAAAATGATTTTGTGCAAGAGCAGTAAATTACTAAAATTAGCCCAGGACTTGAAATTTAGTTTGTAGATTTGTGTGGCAAAGTTTTTTATATGGGAGAACCAATATCGCAATTTCCAAATATCTCGAAACCATAACATACATATCGATACATGCATACAATTTTTCTGCCACATCGTTTTTCAAAAACAGCTGATACATTCTCGTAGGGAGGGTCTTCGAATTATGAAACATGATTGAGAATTCGAAGAGGTACCTCTTAGAATTGAGCACACAATTTGAAAAAAATGGATTCAAAGAATACCAAAAGGCAAAACAAAAACAATTTGGAGAACTTTGCGGAGCATGAATAACTTGCGCTGATCAAAGCGGTCAAAATGAAACCCATTTAAATGAATTTGGCCAACAATTCGACGCGCTGGCGTCACTTCATCTTTCTTCAGCGCTATGCGAAATACACACAAGAAAACATCCATGACAATGCCTATGACCACTGCATTTCACATAGAGCCTTCCATTTTCAATTTTATAAACATTTATTTTACAAACTATTTTGCCGGCCTATTTTGTAAACAACAGCTAACAAAACCAGAGTGACTATTTTGGGTTCAGTGACTGTTTACAGCCTTTTCGCTGTGGTTTGGTCACCCTACATTCTAAGAGGCCGCTCTTCGAATTATGAAACAATTCTAGCAGCGAGAATGTTATTCGTGTCTGAGTACCTAGCTTAAAGTATTTCTTAAACGGGATTTACACCATGAAGCAAACTTCATGAAGTTTTCTTAGTAGGCGTGGAATACAAATCTCTCGCCTTCTAAGAAAACTTGATGAAGTTTGCTTCATCATGTAAATCCCGTCTTTGACTTAAAAAATCCTCGCTTTAGTATAGAAATGCTAGAAAAATGATCATATAAATTTTATTAATGAAGTTTTTGGATTTTAAACAAATTTCGCACTAAAAAAAATTTTGTTATAATATTTCAAGAAATGTAATGTAAGGAAAAGCTAAGGCTGATTTTATGTTTCAATCTGTTTTTGTTAATTTTAGACTTTAGAAATTAAAGTTTTTTTGAAATCTGAGTACCGTTTCGGAACCGAAACCCGAAAAAAAAACTGAAAACCTAAAAAGAACTTTTATCCGAAATTCTTATTTCGGTACGTACCGGAACCGAAATTCGTTTCGGGATAAAACCCTGCTCAAAACACATTTAATAGCATAAAAAAAAAATATAAATATAAAAAAAATTTTAATATCAGTTAAAAGTTAATTTTTGTTATAAAAATTACAAAATAATAATTAATCAAAAATTTTATAAAAAACTTAATTTTCAACTGGTTTTAAAAAATTTGTATATAAAAATGAACTTGTAACTGTTAAAACTAAATTTTGATTTAAAAATCAGTAAATAACAATATCAGAATTAGTACGTGGAGAAATCGCAAATTTTATTTATCCTTTTCAATTAAACCTTTTTCCAGAACTTGCCATTCAAAATTATGAAGATTGATGTACTCTATTTTATCAAGGGAAAGCTTTTTTGAAGTATATTTTTTTCAGTTCCGTAACTGTAAAAAATCGGTAATGGTTTTTAAATGGCTGTTAATTTAAAAAAAAAATCGACATAAAATTTTATGATTGAGGCACGGGCCAGAATTGCAACAATTCTGATCAAAACCTCATCTACCGTTTTGTAGTTTCACCTTAGCTTTTTTTGGGAGACCTCACACAAATTTCATTAGTTGTCTCAGCATTTTCTCCACAATCTATGGCTTATACTGCATAGTTATACCCGTTACTCGTAGAGTAAAAAAGGGTATACTTAGTTCGAGCAAATTTATGTAAGAAGCAGAAGGAAGCATCTCCGACCCCATAAAGTATATACATACATCCTTGATCAGCATCAATAGCCGAGTCGATATAGACATGTCCGTCTGTATGTACACCTAGATCTCAGAAACTATAAGAGCTAATGCTACAATTTTTTCAGTGATCAAGTTTGTTTAAAATTTCTCGTTACGCTTACGTCGACCGCGGTCGACGACTTGTCAGCTTCCAAGAACGATCGGTCAGCACTAGTTTAGTTAGAAAAACTTTTGTTCCATCGTAGCGTCACAATCGTGTAATAAGTTTTATATGCTTTCACACCATTCTGGAAAAATTGATCAATCGGATCACTATAGCTATAGCTGCCATAGAAACGGTCGGAAAAACTACACTCGAAAAAACGGCGCCAGCGTCTAGAACGAACGGTTGATTATACCGTTTCGTACTAAAATTAATATAATTCACTTGATTGTACTAAAGTAATACGATCAGTCTTAAGTTTAAAATTTACCCAAAATGTTCCTAAAATGAAACAAAATTCTTAAATCAAGTACGAAATACTTAAACAAGAATTTTTTGTACCAAACGAACGGATATAATGAATACCGATTTGTACTTAAAATAATATGATTCGTTCTGTGTCAGTGACGCGCCAGCTGAGAGCAACTTGTCTCTTGGCCTCTCTTTAGTCGTCCGCTGAGCACACTGTTGTAATTTGCGCTGTCTCCGCCGCGTGCCTGCCGTTGCCATCCCGTCCGGTTCGATTCCCACAAGGTCAAATTTTTGTTTCAAACTCTCCAACCATCTATCACTTGAAAACCACACCGACACACTTGTATATTCACAATTTAGGCAGTTTCCAATATAAAAACACACCAGGTTAGCCACCGAGAAACCCTGTTATTTGAGTTATTTTTTTTTTGAACCAATTGGGATTGGACAGTCCATTACTATCCCACGCTTAAATCAAGTATTTCGGGTTGAAAAATCGTACTTGAACCAGTATTTTTCTTTATCAGTATTCATCATACACCGTTTTCTTGTTAAGTACAGTTCCTTTCTGAGTTATTATGGCTCCATACTCCTTCTTTTGTTATTTTATGCTTTCACTATAAACTTATCATCGCTTTTAGCCCTGACGGCTCAACTATTCTTGCTTTTTTTTCATCTATCATCTCAATCTTCTTATACGTTAATATCTTTCACTTTTTGAATCATCGTGCGCTAGCTCCTTCCGTCGTCGGTTTTTAACTATTTTTTTATGTATCAAATTTTATCATTTTAAAATTTTAAAAATCTGTATCCTATTTTTTTTTTTCAAGTCCATCGGTCGAATTTGAAAAATGTGTCCCTTACATAATTTCACACTATTTTTGTAAAATTTCCCAAAATACCGTTATAGTTTTAGCTCTCTAGATCTTACCGCTTAGGTTGTGCGTTGAATAAATCAGTCTGTCTGTCAAAACGAACTCACATATTTCAGCTACCACCGACCAATAGTTTGCCTAAAACTTATTAATCAACTAAGCAAATCATACTTAAACTTTTACACAACTTTTAGGTGCCGAGCCAGCGTACTCCATAATTCCTTTATCACCATACCCAAGGAAGTTTCTTTGCCATGCCGATAAGTTTTGGATGCATGCTTCCGGTATAGAGTTTCTAACTAGACTAATGATGCTACTGATGCAACTGAGTGTTATTAGTTAACTAGGCGTTTACATTGCATGCCCACATACTTACGTATACAAGTACACATGTACTTATTCATACAAATAAGTGTGTTTAAAGCATCGCACGAAGGCAGCACGCGACAACGAACTCGAACTCGGGTTACAATAAAGTGCTTTAAATAGAAAATTGCATTGTCAACAATGCTGATAAGCGAATTGTGAAATAGCTTATAAATATCGCTGCTCTACTAAGTCCCCAGTCATTTTTAGTTCAATCGCGTAATATAGTAAGTCGGTTCAAAATGGAAACTAGCTCGAAAGACGGCATCACCATACGCATTATGACTGAAGAGGATTACGTTGTGGTCAAACCATTCATGAGAGAACAATTTTGGCTTTCGGGTGAGCCTCTCAGTGCCTGCTCTGGCGAAGATGTACAGAAATGCATGGAGGAGGAGAACGACGAGTATCATCTGTCAATGATCAAGCAAGGTACCTGTCTACTGGCCACCGAGGACAACAATAACGCACGCATTGTGGGCATAGTAATGGCTGGTGCTCAATATCCCAGTGATTTGGAGAAACATCGCGAAGAAGGTCTTAAAATGGAGCAACATTTCTGGGGTCGTGCGAATAGACTTTTATCGAAACTCGAACTGGAAGCGAATATCTTTGAACGTTATGGCGTAACGAAAGCTCTCTACTCGCATATTACGAATGTTGATGCCTCAATGAGGGGTAAAGGTTTAGGTGGCAGATTGTCTTCAACTCTGATGGATGTGGGTCGTGCAAAAGGTTTTCCCTTGATGATAGCCTATTGCACAAGTTTCTATTCGGCACGTCAAAAGGCAGCTTTGGGCATGGAGTGCGTACAGTCGATAACCTATGCGGACTACAAGGACGAACAGGGTCGAGTGGTTTTCCAGCCAGCAGCACCGCATACCAAAGTTCAACTAATGGCTATTAAACTTTAGTTAGACTTCATTTGCACTATTTGCATATATATATGAAATATTGTTGTTGTGCAGTTGTTGTTTTGTCAATTTGATAAGCATTTTAGATAATATTAGAGTAAAAAAGTATATAAAGATAACTAAAAAGGGTGACTCAAAATAAAATCTAGAAGTAAATATGATAAAAAAAAAACGAAGAGTTTTTGTTGGGATTATGTAAAACGAGAAGCCAAAGCTAACTTCGACAGGGCCGAAGTTTTAATATGCTTGTATACACTGGATATAGATATCAGATATTTAAAAATACAAAATTAGTGGGAATCAAAATTTGATCACTCTTCCAATAAAAAATTCTTTTCTTAGTAAAACACATCCTTTGGCAGCTATAGAATATAGTCATCCGATCTAAACCAAATTTGGTGGAACTGTTTAAATGAATGCGATATTAATAATTTCTAAGATAAAGAACGTAATCATGGTTACCAAACATTTTTTCTTACAAATACCTTTTTTACAACCGATCGTTCCTAAGATTTAGTCTTCCGATTTTTACCAATTTTTGCTGAACTGTGTAAAAGCATATAATATTCATAACTGCTCAGTTAAGGAACGGTATTATTGAAAACAAAGAAGATTGTCTTACTAAGAACTATTTTCCGACCGATCGTTCCTAAAAAGAAGACTCTGTGCGAAATTTTAGCTGGATATCTTTTAAATTCAAACAATATTTATCAAAATCATTTAAAGAACAATCAAAATAATTTCTTCTTTCGTGTAGCGCTCACTTTTTCAATAATTCTAAGCTGTTAGCTTACAAGTGTTGTGCATCAACAACAAGAAATCTGGAATTAATTTCTAGACACCCTATATATCAAATTTGCATTTGGGGTTGAATACCTTTGCACAAGTGTTATCAACATTGCAAATTTCTTTTCAAACAAACATTAATACGAGGGGTTTCTTTTTTATTTCTAGTACTTTGTTTTTTTTTTTTTAATTTTACCGGATTAAATGCTGCTTTAAATTCCACGAAGCTAAGAAACAGTTTTTACTTCGATATCAAAGTACCGATGCGTATGTTTTTGTTGGTGCGTTTATTCACGAAATTCCCCAGTAATAATTAGCTGCACAGGGTTTACCTTCTTTGTAAATGAAGAATATAAATTTCGCTAAAGAGTTGACAATTTTTAGATAGGCTGTATATAGATAGTTTTGTTCTAAGGTGACTTGATTGCTTACGATTTAGACTTTACAATGAGTAGCAAGGAGGTTTGGTTAGACGGCGAATGTAAACGAGCCAGAAAAGCATCAATGAATATGCTGAATAAATTTAGGCGAACAGATCATCTTACGGACAAAAGAGAATATCAGAAACTAAATAACAGATACAAGCGACTCTATATGCAATATGCAATATTAAAGACATCAAGGAATTCTGGTCAGCAGTACGTAAAATAAATGGAGCCTCATTACGATTACCAATAAAAGAATCATGTGACCAGTTAGTAGTCTATTTCAAAGCATTTTTATGTGCAGAGGAAACAGATCTGGTGCAATAAATCTCATTCCCATGAGTCCACGGGACTTGGCAAAATTCACAGCGCACTAGAAAGGAGTAAAATAAGGCAAAGCCCCAGGAGAGGAATTCTTCGTAAATGCCCCAAGTAATTTCATCGCAAATCTTCTCGATGATTACAACCATATATTTAACTCCAAAGAGGTACCAAATTGCTTGAAAAAAAATATAATCTTTTCCAAATGGTAAAAGGATAATCCGAATATCGTTCCTGAGTTCAATGGTAACATTTTTTTTTCCTTTTTAAAGAGACTAAACAGTTACCTAAGGATAATCAATCCGGCTTCCGCCATTTGAGTATTTTCGTTTCAAAAATCATAACTTTTGAACCAAATGAGATAATCTAATAATTCAAATGGCGTATAATAGATAATTGTTTAACCTATGAAACCTATGTTTGAAAGGGGTCATACGCCTTCTAGATGCTTACCTATTGGTTATCAGATTTAAAATTTTAATTTTTTGGTAACAAACATTATTTTTTTTTCATTTTTTTTTTTTAATTTTTTTTTTTTCTTTTTCAAGTTTTTATGTTTTTAAATTATTACCCAAAACATAAAAATTTAATAAGTTTTTATAGAATTTTTTTAATTACTTAAAGGAATAATCAAAGAACGTATTTTGAAAATAGGGCAAAAATATATATTTTTTATTTCCATCAAAGTTAAAAATTTGGTGAAACATTGGATAGTTTTTTAAAAGCGATTTATTTGGAGAAACAAAAAGCAAAAAATAAATTTTTATGACGATTCGTTACCTAGTTTTTGAGGTATTCTACCTCAGAGCGGACAAAATTACCAAATTGCGTGTTTTTTTAAAAACTAAAAATTGGCAAACTTTGACGGGTTGTATCTTCTAAAATAAAAATCGCATTTTATTTGAAATCTTTGAAAAAATTTCCTGTAAGATGGCGCTCATGAAATTTTTGATTTTTGCAACCTAATTTGTTCTACGGTCGCTACCGTGCGTTGACTGCATTTTGTATCAAAATTGTAAAATGCGAAAATTGTATATATTTTTATACACTTGAAAAGTGTATATTAATTTTGGCCAGAAGTTTGTAACGCATAGAAATATTCATTTCCGACCCCATAAACTATATATATATTCTTGATCAGGACGACGAGCTGAGTTCATTTCTGCTTGTCCGTCCGTCCGTCTGTCTGTCCGTCTGTCTCCGTCTGTCCGTCTGTCTGTTTCTACGCGAACTAGTCTCTCAGTTTTAAAGCTATCGAGCTGAAATTTTGCATAGAGTCTTCTTTTTACTGCACGCAACTAATATGTCGGAACCGGCCGGATCGGATGACTATATCATATAGCTGCCATAGGAACGATCGGTCTAAGAACAAGTTCTAGTTAGAAAAACTTTTTTGTTTTCCATCGTAGCGTCACTAATCTTGGTATATGTTAGTTTAATATGCTTTCACATAATTTTGGAAAAATGTATTAAAATCGGATCACTATAGCATATAGCTGCCATAGGAACGATCGGTCGAAAAATAAGTCTTTGTGGGAAAAACTTTTTTGATTTCCATCGTAGCGTCTCCAATCGTAGTATATATTTGTTTCATATGTTTCCACACAATTCTGAAAAAATTTATCAAAATCGGATGACTATAGCATATAGCTGCTAGCTATATAAACGGACGGTCAAAGAACTACTTCTTGTGAGAAAAACTTTTTTGTTTTTTATCGTAGCGTCCCCAATCTTGGTATATATTAGTTATATATGCTTTCACATAATTTCGAAAAAAATTATCAAAATGGGAGGACTATAGCATATAGCTGCCATAGGAACGATCGGTCGGAAAATGTGTTTTACTAAGAAAAGTTTTTTTTTATGGTATCAAATTATTATTATCAATGACTTAAAAATTTTAAATATCTGATATTCCATATATATTTTTCCAGTTAAATCAGTTGGAGTAAAGTTTTTCAAGTGTATTAAAACTTCGGCACAGTCGAAGTTTGCTTTGCCTTCTCGTTTTATTGATTTTAAAGTTGTTTTTGATACCATCAATCGAAGAAGTTTGCGTTGTAAATTAAACAACATGGGTGTATCAACTAAAATAATAGAAATTCTTAAAAGCCTGTATATGGATAATGAGACTGCAGTGTGGGATGGCAATATCCTATCAGACTGGTTTATATTTAAGGTTAGTTTAGGGATGCCGAAAATAATATCGATTTCTTCTTTCTTCTTTTTTAAGTTAATTTGCAAAAGCGATTTTTATGAGCTAGGAATGAGTATTTAAGTTATATTTATGACTTAAATTAACATTAGTTAAATATTTTATATAAATTGGATCGGTAACACTAAAAGAAAAATTGGTTGGATATCGAGAGAATATCTAAATGACAGGAACGCTTGAAATTTTCACTCTATGTCTTACACATAAAGATATGATTACTTTTAAACTTCGATGTGTTCTTTTAATTTTTTTTATTATTTTATTATCTTAAATCAAGAATATTTTGTTTACTTATTAATTCCTCAAGAAAGTATCAGAATTTACCCAAGGCTTTTATGAACTTAAGTGAATAATATTTTGCACTTATTTAAGGGAAAATAAATTTATGTTTTAAGAGTAAACTTCAACATGTCAAACTCTGTAAAGCAAGTAATAAATCTAATAAGAACGAACTAAAATGTAACTTTTCCGAAAGATGAAAAGCAACCCTCGAACTTGGCATTTGCTGTCTTCTACCATATTTATATATATTTCGAAGCTTCCAAGCTTTTACTAGAGTACTTACAACTAGCAACTATATATTGCAAGTGATATTATTAAGCACTCAAAGCGTTCTAGTGATAAGAATCGGGTAAGTGTTAGCGAAGTAATAATATATTTGTCATCAATGTCATTGTCAAGCAAATTGATAAGCAAACAATGCATTCAACTATAAATGCTTCAGTTCTATTAAACCATGCAGTAGTTTCAAATTCATCGCAAAATAAGTGGATACAAAATGACTTTAAACACGAAAGACGGCATTACCATACGGATAATGATCGAACAGGACTACACTAAGGTAAAAATGTTCATGCAGGAACAATTTTTTACAGCAGGCGAGCCGCTCTGTGCCTGTTCGGGCGAAGATGTGCAGAAATGTCTGGAGAAGGAGAACGACGAATATCATCTGTCAATGATCAAGCAAGGTACCTGTCTACTGGCCATTGATGAGAATAATCAAGATCGCATTGTGGGCATAGTATTGGCTGGTGCCCAATTTACAAAAGATTTGGATAAACATCGTCAGGAAGCTGCCAATATGGAGCAACATTTTTGGGGTCGTATGAATAGACTTTTATCGAAACTCGAACTTGAAGCTAATGTCTATGCACGTTATGGCGTAACGAAAGCTCTGTACTCACATGTCACCAATGTTGATGCCTCGATGAGGGGCAAAGGTTTGGGTGGCCGATTGGCTTCAACTCTGATGGATGTGGGTCGTGCAAAAGGATTTCCCTTGATGATAGCCTATTGCACGAGTTTCTATTCGGCACGTCAAAAGGCAGCTTTGGGCATGGAGTGCGTACATTCGGTAACCTATGCGGACTACAAGGACGAACAGGGTCGTGTGGTCTTCCAACCAGCAGCACCGCATACCAAAGTTCAACTAATGGCTATTAAGCTTTGAAATGTTTGTTTACATTGTAGCGATTTCCTGATTTTACAATTGGATTTGCATTTTAATTAATTAATAAGTTATTAAATAATAATAAAATCTGTTTTTTATTGTTGATAATGCCAGTGTAGAGCTCTAATCCCTGCAAACATTTTATCATCAAGGAGAGAGTTTTTGTTCTTTGATACTTGAATTTAAGTTTCAATTGTCTTTTCTATAAACTGCATATATATTGTGCAATAATAATTGTATTCACTTATAATTTCCTTCTTAATAACTACAAGTGCATGTTAGTAACATTACTTCAGTAAGTAAGTAAAATAAACTTTAATATACTAAAGGGAAATCTAAGATCATTTTAACACTTTTCCCATTAAAAATTTTCCATCTAACTATTACCTAAATAATTCCATTTGCAGGGCCCTTAGAAATTATAACTCATTGCCCATCATCATGCGCTTTGACTTTGACTCTAATAAGTCGGAAATAAAAACCCTACTAGCTGAGTATTTTTCCTCTTTTACGCATTAAATTGTTAAAATTATAATTTAAGTTAAAATTATTGTAGCCAGTTAAGAATTTGTTCAATTGGCGAATAAATAAAGAAATAGTAGCGTTATCTATTTGATACATTAAACAATTTAAAAAGCTCCTGAAACGTTGCCGTTCGAATTGGGCTTTGAGCACTTTTTACTCCATTGTGCTAAAATTAAACGCTCTAAAGCAAAGAACTTGCGGAGTGTGAGATGGCACACCGAGGTGTTCTACAAGTCGCTTTCGACACCAAAAACGATCCTTTTCCCATACGACCTCGGACGTTTTTAAGGTCGAAAACGATTTGTAGAACACATGAGATAATTCGAGTTTTGTTAACCGAATCTTCACAGAAAGAAAAAGTACCGGGCTGCTTTTTAGTAAAAAAGACACGCTGCAAACCTCCATAATTTTAGATGAGGTTCGGTTCGGGTGTTCGAACCCGGGGGGAATCTATAGGTTGAGTTCGCGGATCGGTTTCTGCAACCCCTGAACCCCAGGTTTTGTTTCGAACCCTGGTTCGCGTGAAATACAAATAATATTTTTTTTTTGTGACTGGTTTAAAAGTTTCAATTGGTTTCAACAAAAATAAATTAGTCATTTTCAACCAGGTATTAATCCCAAAACGAATATCGGTTCTGTTACCGGTTCCGGTACGTACCGAAATTTCGGTTTTCAGTTTATTTCAGTTTTTGGCTTCGATTCGGTAGCCAGATTTAAATTTAAATTATTTCAAGATATCCAAAAATATAATGGATGTAATAGAACTTCAAAAGGGTTCTAAGAAGAATATCTTACATGAAAAAAGTTTTTTTGAAATATTCCGATTTGTATTCTATTTTATTTTTGGACTATATTCTCATGTAGCCCAGACAAACTCGTTTTAGGGTCATTTCTCAGAGAGCTGACAAATATTTCTTAATATTAAGTATTTCCGTTGATTTGATTCTGGTTATTCTGTAAGGACAAATTTCTGAATTGTAAGATTTTCTTCTCAGTTGAATATTTGAACTGGAAACCGAAACAGTACCGGTTTCCGTACCGGTATGGATCCGGCTTTTTCGGTTATTATTCTAACGGCTAACGGTTTTCGGATCTCAAAAAAAAATTATTCTCTGTTTGTAACACTTGCTTTAAGTTTAAGTCCCTTCTTTGCGTACTTAAGAAGACCTTATGAACATTTTCAATTTTAAGTCTGAAAGCCAGGCTGCAATTAGGAAGATTGACTCGGTATTCTATTCGAAATAAGAAAACAAATGCAAGAAATCTTTCCAGAGATGTCAGAGAACTCGCGATAGGCAGAACGCTGGTATGCCTATGTTAACGTTTAGGCTCGTCTTACGAAATATCTTCGAGCTCAAAGCAAACCAACTTATGAAAAAAATTTTTCAAATGATTGGCCTAATTTATATTTGTTTATTTCTTTTTACTTCTCTGTTTTGTAACCAGAAGTAGAGTCATTTGAAGTTTTATTAAGAATTTCATTCGATTGAAAATTACTTCATATCGTTAACCGAACCCTATTTTTGATATATAAATGGTCCGGTTCGGGTTCATGTTCGAGTGGTAAAAAATGTAAGAGGTTTGGTTTATGGTCCGGTTCGGGCAAGCCATAAAACCCGAACCAAACCGGTTCCCCAGGGTTTGGTAACGGACCGGTTTGCTGCCTTGATAAAAAGTAAAATTTGATCCCCACCGAGAGTTTGTAATTTTATGTCCGATTAGAATTGATAATCCATGATTGATGGATAAGCTGCTTGTTTTTGATACGATTCGAACTTATATATCGATTAAGAGAGCGAAGTAGCTTAGAGCATAAGCTTATTCGCTCTCTTGCCTATTTCCTTTGTTTTTCGATTTGTTGTCTAGAGAAAAGTTTATTTTATTTCATTTGACGCCTAGTCTCGCCAGAGCAGCGTGTTCGAGTGCGTTAATACGCACTCGTTCTTGTGCTTCAGTCCCGAAGTCTGAATTTTAATTCCCAAATAGAGAAAATAAACTTAAATGATACAAATTAATTAATTATTTTTATTTGTTTGTTTTATTGTTTTATAATTTAATAACCATCACTTGAATTTGTGTATGTGGTGCAGGTGGTTGAAAAATCACCTGACCTTTTTCGTCCTTGTAGTCCGCATAGGCAATCGAATGTATGCACTCCATGCCTAGAACTTTCTTTTGTCTAGCAGAATAGAAACTAGCACAGTAGGCTACCATCATTGGAAATCCTTTGGAGCGACCCACTTCCATTAGGGCAGTCGCTAGTCTGGCACCCAGACCCTTACCCCTCATCGATGTGTCCACATTGGTAATATGAGAATAGAGAACCTTGGATATGCCATAACGCTCAAAGACATTTGCTTCCAGTTCAATTTTGCTCAATAAACGATAAATGTGACCCTGAGTATTTTGCTCCATTGCGGCAGCTTCCAGGCGATGCTTCTCTAAATCACTTGCGTATTGTGCACCAGCCAGTACTATGCCCACTATTCGTTCCCGATTATTCTCATCAATGGCCACTAGACAAGTGTTTTGGTTGATCATTGATATGTAAGTTTCATCTGTCTCCATCATCTTGCACTTCACTTCATCCTCACCCATCGACATGCAAAGTGGTTCCACAGCAAAAAAATGCTTCTGCATAAAAGATCTCACTTCCTTGTAGTCCTGTTCGGTCATGAGGCGTATAATAATGCCATCGTTGGTTGACATATTCAAGTTGACTACTTTACTTTTGCTACTGAAATGCTGTGTTGACCCAAAAGTTTCGCCCATTTATATGCTCTCAACAGGTTTGTATCATTCATAAACAACAATAAACTTCTTAGGGCCGATTTCACATAAACAATCATATAAAATGTATGTTTATCAGACACATAGCAGTTATCTAGAAGATAAGAAATCGGCCCTTAATATACTTAAAATAATACAACAATTAACTTCTTAATATGCATTCTTAGTGGTCTAAATTTAGATTGTTTATACTTAAAAAAGAAATTTTTTTTTGCATGATTTTATGCCAAACAAGTTTTGATTTAACTTTTTAATCAATGCTTTTCGCTCAAACAAAAATTATAAATTATAAATGAGTTGTTGAAAAAAACAGGCTTAATGCCATTGAGAAATAAATAACAAATATTTCTTATGACATTTTCAATTCAATTCAATTTATTTGCTTCATTTAGATTAAAATAAATTTGTTCCTTAAGCTGCTGACATTTGAATGTAAGTGTTTAGGCGATTTTAACTTTTCAACTATATTATTAATAAGTATGAATGTTATTTAGTGTATAAATTAATATGATGTGATGATGTGGGGAATAATATTAAGAACCCATCCAAGTTTATATTATATTTAATATTATTATATATATTAATATATATATATTAATATATTAAAAGAATCAAATAATTTAAAAGACATATGATAGATAATTGTTCAACCTAAAAAAGGAGTGTCTAAAAATGGTGCAACGCCTACTAGACGCTTATCTATGGGTTAACAAAGTCAAAATTTGTGAAAAAATAAATTTTTTGGAAAAAATATAAAAATTTTAACAATATTTTATTTTTGTTGTTTCTTTTTAATGTTTCTATGTTTTAAAATAATAACCCAAAAAATTAAAAAAAAATATAGTTATTTCGAATTATATATAGGATTTAGAAACGGGTCAAATTTTAAAGACCAACATTCAGAAAAAAAAGCAAGAACAAGTACAAACGGTGCCAATAGTACGGTAGGTACGAAATATATGATTTAAGTGTAATTTATGTTGATTTTAGTAGTTATAACAAGTACGATTTTTTTTTAAATACCGAAATACTTGATACTTGATCGTTCCGAGACATACTAAGTACATTTCGAACTATACTAAGATCTTTTTTTTAGGTCGTTAAAGTATTAAGTCAATCCCAATTAACTCTTAACTCCAGATTTTGCGTATTTAAAATAATACTAAAATATATTCTTTAAAGTTTATTAAGTTCTAAATTATTCACTCAAAACATTTTTGAAACCAAATAAGATTACATAAAATAATTACAAAATGTTCTTGGTTTAGGCACATTAAATTCGTCTTCCTCTATTTCTTATTTATGTTTGAAAGATCTTATTTCCTTCTGGTAATTAACGTCCATATGTTAAGTGATAAAACCAGTTGGGAATCTTAAGGACAGATTCGTGTTATAATCAATGAAATTTTCTACTTGAATTAAGAATGCGTTTTCTAGAATTTTTAGTGTAACTGTAGGTACGAAAAATTCTTGATTCCAGAAATTGACGATAGTTTTTGGACTTAAGAATGTTTCATACTTAATTTAAGTACACCCCCATGAACAAAATATACAGCTTACATATTGTCAGTGTGCAGCTAACACTTGACGTGAACGGTTGGCCCACGCACGTCTGTTCTCCATGCGCACATGTTTGCGCGTACGACTTACACACACATACATACAACAAGTAAGAAAGTTGGTCATGCCCGACTGTAATATACCTTTTTGTATGTAACTGATAACTTTAAAGTGTGAGGTTTTTTCAAAATCTGGGGGTGGCAACTCTTTCGACTATCGTTCACCTGGTTGAAAAACGATGTATGGGGGCTCGATAAGTAATGATGAGTAGAATTACCCTAGTACATAACTCGTAAAATTATAAAATTTGTATATAATTTCGTATTAACATAAACGTATCTATATTAGTTACGCGGGAATCACGCATGATTTCTGATCGCAGGCCATCTCAATTACATCGCTCCTCTCATAGCAAGGTCCAATTGGGAAATTACCAGTTAGCTATTGCCTTCTCGCTCTCTCTTTCTCGTAAGTTGTATGGTGGTGTTGTTGTTGTCGTTGGTTTTTATTTTCTTTTACGTATAGCTCTAATATCGTTCATCTGATCGAAAAACGATGTATGGCGGGTCGATTCAAAATAAGTAGTAGAATATATGTCTAAAATGTTCGAACTATCTATCTTGAAAATTGTGGGAGTTATTTCGTTTTTTTTAATTTGCGGGGGAGGTAGGGGGCGTGGCAAAAATTAAAACTAAACTTGATCTGCCTGCAAGTATAAGAAATATATGTTCCATACACCTTAAACCTCTATCTCTTACAATCTCTGAGATCTCTTCGTTCATACGGACAGACGGACAGACAGACGGACAGACGGACATGGCTATATCGACTCGGCTGTTGATGCTGATCAAGAATATATATACTTTATAGGGTCGGAGATGCCTCCTTCAGGCTGTTACATACATTTGCACAAACCCAATATACTCTGTGTACCTTCGGTACAGAGTATAAAAATATGTGCGTGCATCTCAAATGACCCCTGCTTTTTTTTAGTGTGCCTATGACACTCGACGCGTACGGTCTCTGCGCTTGAGCGAGTGGGTGGGTTCGTGTAGCGCACACACAGCCACACACACAAACTTTCATGCAAACGTTGTCTGTCTCACTCTTGTGCAATTACCTAAAGCTTTTGAGTTTACATATTTTGCTAAGTGCCTCACCTCATAGATACATCTTGGGTTAAATCATTTAGAGCGAGCTTTTACAAGTGTTTTAAGACTTGGGAATAGTAGGAGTTAGCTTTGCCTTTTCGTTTATTTTAGAGCGAATTATGCTTTTCTCTACATTTATAAAATTAAGAATTCCGAAAGAGTGAATATGAGGAACTAACTAGTCTCTCAGTTTTAAAGCTATCGAGCTGAAATTTTGCACAGAGTCTTCTTTTTACTGCACGCAACTAATATGTCGGAACCGGCCGGATCGGATGACTATATCATATAGCTGCCATAGGAACGATCGGTCTAAGAACTGGTTTTAGTGAGAAAAACTTTTTTGTTTTCCATCGTAGCGTCACTAATCTTGGTATATGTTAGTTTTATATGCTTACACATAATTCTGGAAAAATTTATCAAAATCGGATGACTATATCATATAGCTGTCATATAAAGGGTCGGTCAAAAAACTAGTTCTAGTGAGAAAAACTTTTTAGTTTTCCATCGTAGCTTCACCAATCATGGTTTGTATTAGTTTTATATGCTTCCGCGTAATTTTGAAAAAATTTATCAAAATCGGATGACTATAGCATATAGCTGCCATATAAACGGTCGGTCTAAAAACTAGTTCTAGTGAGGAAAACTTTTTTGTTTTCTATCGTTGCGTCCCTAATCTTGGTATATATTAGTTTTATATGCTTTAACACAATTTGGAAAAAATTGATAGAAATCGGATGACTATAGCATATAGCTGCCATAGGACCGATCGGTCGGAAAATGTGGTTTACTAAGAAAAGCTTTTTTTATGGTATAAAATTTTTATTATCAATGATTTAAAAATTTAAAGTATCTGATATTTATATCCTATATATATTTTACCAGTTAAATCAGTTGGAGTAAAGTTTTTCAAGTGTATTAAAACTTCGGCGCAGTCGAAGTTAGCTTTGCCTTCTCGTTGATTTTACGCATTGAGAAAAATATAAAACTGTTTAATCATTTAACTGAAATTATAAAATATGTTTGAGATGACATCAGAGTACGATAGACCTTACAAATAAAATTTTCTTGTGGACTCGTTTCAGACTTTTGGCGTCCATTTGGTCAGTAATCTCTAGGTAAGTATTTTTGCATTAAGTATGTCCGATTTTGTTGACTCTAAAATTTTGTTGAATAAATTTTTTATTTGGGTGCTTCTCAAATTTTGTGTGACCAACTTTTAGTTTGAAACAAGAATGGATTATAGGATTATACCTGAGAATCTTAAGGTTTAAAAATCAAATCTAATTATTTTTTTTATTTATTTTCTATTCTTTTTTATCTGATTTTTTTTTTTTTTTTTTCATTTTATTTATTTATTACTCTTTTCTCTTTTTTATTTTTTTTACCTCATTATATTTTTTATTATATTTTTTTCAGATTTAAAATTTTTTTATAATTTTATAACCATTAGTCGAACTTGGGTATGTGGTGCAGGTGGTTGAAAAATCACACGACCTTCTTTGTCCTTGTAATCTGCATAGGTAAGCGAATGTATACACTCCATGCCTAAAGCTTCTTTTTGTCTAGCCGAATAGTAACTAGTACAGCAGGAAATCATCATTGGAAATCCTTTGGAGCGACCCACTTCCATTAGGGCCGACGATAGTCTGGCACCCAGACCCTTACCCCTCATGGAGGCATGTACACAGGTGATGAATGAATTGAGTACTTTTGATACGCCATAACGCTTAAAGACATTAGCTTCCAGTTCTAGTTTATTTAGCATACTTAAAATACGAATTTTTAGATTTGGCTTATCCTCCACAGATGCCTGTTGATGCTTCTCTAAATCACTTGAGCATTGTGCAACAGAAATTACAATGCCCAGGATTTGTTCCGGATTATGTTTATCAATGGCCACTAGAGAAGTGCCTTGGTTGATCATTGATATAAGATTATCATCATTTTTTGGTTCCTTGGGTATCTTCACGTTTGAGGACATGAGAAGCGGCTCCGCACTGATAAAATGATCCTCCATAAATTTCTGTACATTCCAGACGTCCTGCACAGTCATAATGCGTATAGAAATACCATCTTTGGATTTAATTGACACTGGCATATTCACTTTTGCTTACTGAATGTATAATTTGTTCAAAAGACTTGCCTTTATAAACTTTACCTTCGTACTTTTGGGCTACAATCGTTTTGTTTTTAGATTTAGTTTTTTGTTTATGATAATTGTATTAGTAAAGCTTTTATCTACGAAGCACTAGTCTTATCAATATATACACAAATATATACAAACGTGTGTTTTGTCTGTTATCTATGGACGTTTTATGAAGTTGTTACAAAGTATTGTTATCGATTTAAGAAGAATCGCTGGTTAAATAAAATAATTTCTAGCAAATATTATATGCAAGGGAACCTAGTAGAGATTCATCTGACTAAAACTGGGCAAAAATATTTACTCCCGTTACTCGTAGAGTATAAAGGGTATTCTATACTCAGAGACTATAAGTTTTTGCCACGCCTCCTCCCCTGAGAACCAGTTCCGTTCGGGTTTTTGAAATACAGTTTTCTTAATTTTTGACATCGGACCAGCACCCGAACCTAATTACTTTTTCAAAAAAAGTTTCGGTTCACAATTTTAGTCATTTTTTTAAATTTAAATGACTTTAAATATTTTTGTCGGATTGCAAAGATGAAAAATTTATCAAAGCAATATGAAGCACTGAACAAATATCAAATATACTATTTTGTAAGAATGTTAACAGGGATTCAAACCAGTTCTAAGCCGAACTAATCCGTACCGAACCGTCATCGGTTTGAAAATGCTGAACAGAACCGAAAAGTGCAATTGAAAACCGTTCTTCAAACTACTTTCCAAAGAACAGCTAGCTGTTGGGTTGCACTCGGGTTTCAGTGAGTCTACACCGGGGTAGGGATGCCGGAAATAATATCTATGTATCGAATATCGATATTTTTGTCGAAAAACGATATATCAATATTGAATTTTTTTCTAACGCGATGTATCGTATATCGAATATTTTGTTAGTATATTTAAGGCGATATTTTTAAGTTCTGGATATAAGAGAAAGATTAACTGCCGGTGCTTTCCGACTTGACATTGACATATCTTATTTCACCAGGAAGCTGAAGTCGGAGCGTTTTGCTTCGACTCGAAAAGGTTTGTCTTCGACTCTTAAAGAATACAGAAGCCAAATAACCATGAGCACATAAGTTAAAGCTTTTTCCTAAAATGTCTGTCTAAAGATTATTGGTAAACACACAGAATAAAGAATCTCTTATATTTATGCTCTGCTGCTAGTTTTTTTCATACGAAATCATGCGGTCACAACCACAAAGTCTAAGGCCGTCCGCACACGACTCGTATCGTTATCGTAGCGTATGCGACGCGATGTACGAGAAGCATACGATTTGTTGCTGCGCACGTGTGTTTAAAGGGAGACACGCACACGACTCATTCGCTACGCGTAATCGTCGCAACATGCATGCAGCATGACGACTATCGTCAAGCAGTGGCAGTCGCTTCTCGTCGTGTACGAGCGTACGCTTGCTGTTTGCTTACATTTTTTAAAGAGTTTCATATGTTTTAATAAACAAATATCAGTCTAAATTATCAAATTTGTGCATTTTAAGGCTTTACTACCATTATCAAATCCTTAAATGTATTTTATGACATTCAGAAAAATGTGTGAAATTTTATATCGCCATCAGCTAATTCTTCAGTGGCAAAAAATAATCTTCTGGTTGCATTTTTGCACCCAAGACTTCGATGACCAAGATATGTTAATTAGTCTTCATCCCTTTACATGTTTGCGCTTTGTGTTTCGCCGATGGAAAATTGCTTCGTATGCGGAGCAATAGCCGTATCGTAATCGTATCGTATCGTCAAATTTTTGAAAAGACGATGACGCTACGATGACGATACGAGCCGTGTGCGGAGGGCCTAAGTCGACTCTCACTCTCTATCAAACTTGTTGTTGTACTGGTGCAGCCAAAGTAGTGAGAGAGAAGAAAACAAAACTTGGTTGTTGTTGTTGTCTTATGGCTCTCACCTAAGCTGCTAGCAGTGTGTGTGTTTTCGTAAACTCGCGATTACAGCGGAGAGTGGTGTTTCCGTGAAGATACAAGCCGTTTCTTAATGTAGTTGCGATATCTACTGCATCCTAGCGATTTTTGACATTATATAATAAGTATAATGGGTGAAAATTGAGAATGAACCAGTGAACCAAACTGAAACCGGGTGTTTTAAAAACTTCCATGAACCTTTGAACCGAAGCAGTCTTATTTTACGAATGGTTAATGCCTTCAAAATTTGTCCAACCGAAAATACATCAAGCCCTTTCAATGCAGGCTATGTTTCCATGTTTCCATAGTAGGCTGGTGATTATAATACTACGATTTCCTTATTACTATTCGGCCTCGTGTGAAAAATAACAGAGATAAAAAACATGACTAAATTTATTCGTAATCATACGATGCCGAAATTACTTGTGCAGGTCTCTAATATGTATATAAATATGTGTTTTGAAGCTTTAAAGCTTTTACAACATAAATTTTAGCTAGCATCATTTACAACTAGTGATAATATTAAGCACTCAAAGTTTTCTTGTGATAAGATGAGATAAGCGTTGGTCAATGTCACTGTTAACATAATTCGAATACGAAGAATTTTCCTATAAATACATCAGTTCCATTAAACTAAGAAATAGTTTCATTTCTATAGCAAAATAAGTGAACACAAAATGATTACAAACGCCAAAGACGGCATTACCATACGGATAATGATTGAACAGGACTACACTTTGGTCAAACCGTTCATGGGGAAACATTTTTTTACCACGGGCGAGCCTCTTTATGCCTGTTCGGGCGAAGATGTGCAGAAATGCATGGAGAAGGAAATGGACGAATATCACCTGTCAATGATCAAGCAAGGTACTTGTCTACTGGCCATTGATGAGAATAATCAAGATCGCATTGTGGGCATAGTATTAGCTGGTGCCCAATACCTAAATGATTTGGAAACACATCGTCAGGAAGCCGCCAATATGGAGCAACATATTTTCGGTCGTGAGAATAGACTTTTATCGAAACTCGAACTAGAAGCTAATGTCTATGAACGTTATGGCGTTACGAAGGCTCTGTACTCACATGTCACCAATGTTGTTGCCTCGATGAGGGGTAAAGGTTTGGGTGGCCGATTGGCATCTACTCTGATGGATGTGGGTCGTGCAAAAGGATTTCCCTTGATGATAGCCTATTGCACGAGTTTCTATTCGGCACGTCAAAAGGCAGCATTGGGCATGGAGTGTGTACATTCGGTAACCTATGCGGACTACAAGGACGAACAGGGTCGTGTGGTCTTCCAACCAGCAGCACCGCATACCAAAGTTCAACTTATGGCTATTAAACTTTAGTCAAATTACATATATGACATGATAAAAACGCTTTTATTCTTTAGTTTTATTGATAAGAATTTTAGATAGTATTATAGTTTGAATGTGACGCAATGCGCAGCTTTGCTATTCTCAGTCGTCCTGGTTCGATGATTCAATGTTGCTTCCCAATATTTCGAAACGGCCTGGTTGATTTTGGAGTTTGGTGTTTGTAGCCCAGCGGTTCGATAACTTATCGCGCATACGAAAAGGCACTTCCGGTTGCGCTCCTTGCATTATTGTATCTTGGTATTATAGTATAAGGAGTATATGTTTTAGTCACTTCAAACCTCTAGCTCCTACCATCTCTAAGAGTATTTGATCATACGGACAGACGGACGGACAGATGAAGAATATATATAGTTTATAGGGTCGGAGCTCATAAAAAATTGTTTAAACTCTGTACCGAAGGTACAAAGGCAAAGTAACCGACTGTGCCGACTTGAAAACTTTACCAAACTGTTTAACCGGTAAAATTAATAGAATAGATATCGATATTTAAAATTTCTAAAACTTGATAATAAAAATTTGATACCTAAAAAAACTTTTCTTATAAAAACTTTTTCCCTCCGCTCTATGCAGTATATGCTATATCATCCGATTTTGAAATTTTTCCACACTATGTAAAATCATCAAATATATATACCATATTGTGACGCTACAATGAAAATAAAAAGTTTTTCTCACTAAGACTTATTTACGATCGTTCCTATGAGCTATAAGTCTTTTCAAAAATTTCGCTCATACTTTAAAACTGTTTGAACCAACGACGACGGACGACACGACACACCAACGACACACGACGACGACAGACACACAGCGAAGAACTCGCAGGTCGTCCTGATCTAATATATAGTTTATGGGGTCGGAAATGAATATTTCTATGCGTTACAAACTTCTGGGCAAAATTAATATACACTTTTCAAGTGTATAAAAAGGATATTGATTTTGTTAAAATTTATACAACAGCAAGAAGGAAGCATCTCCGACCCTATAAAGCATATATATTCTTGATCAGCATCAACAGCCGAGTAGATATAGCCATGCACGTCTGTTTGTCTGTCCGTATGAACGCTGAGATCTTAGAGATGGTAAGAGCTTGAGTTTTGAAGTGTATGGAACATACAATTATTATACTCGCAGGCAGATCAAGTTAAGTTTTGATTTTTGCCACGCCCCCTGCCTCCCCCGCAATATGAAAAAATCCTCATATCTGACACAATTTTGGATTAAGGTTGTTTTAACCATTAAGACATATATTCTACTTATCATTACTTATTGTCTTCATACATGGTTTTCCAATCAGATGAACAATAGCAGAGTTGCCACCCCCACAATTTAAAAAAAAAAACCTCAAAACTCCCACAATTTTAGAGATAGATTGTTCAAAACCTCGAGACATGTATTCTACTCATCAAAACTTATCAAGCCCCCATTCATTGTATTTCGATCAGATAAACAAAAACAGAGTTGCCACCCCCACATTAAAAAAAAACCTCATATCTCCTACAATTTTAAAGGTAGATTGTTCGAACCTTCTAGACATATATTCTTCTCATCAAAACTTATCAAGCCCCCAAACATATTTTTCCGATCAGATGATTAATAGTAGAGTTGTCACCCCCACAATTTAAAAAAAAAAGTCATAGCTCCTACAATTTTAAAAAAAGATTGTTCAAACCATTTGCGCATATATTTTAATCGTCATTTCAAATCGATTCACCATACACTTCTTCCAGATCAGATGAACGGTAGTCGATTTATAAGCAGAACAAATAATTACGCTGGGCAGCACTGGCCGTAATCGTGATGGGCAGCACTTACACAGTTTATGTGACCCCAAACTCAAGAGTTTTCAGTTATGTACAATCTATGACCGACTTTCTTACTTGTTTATATATATTTTTCTACAATTTTATAACCATTACGCAAACTTTGGTATGTGGTGCAGGTGGTTGAAAGATCACACGACCTTTCTCGTCCTTGTAATCCGCAAAGGGAAGCGAATGTATACACTCCATGCCCAAGGCTTCTTTTTGTCTAGTCGAATAGAAACTCGTGCAGTAGGCAATCATCATTGGAAATCCTTTGGAGCGACCCACTTCCATTAGGGCACTTGCTAATCTACTACCCAAGCCTTTACCCCTTATCGATGTATCCACATTGGTAATATGAGAATAAAGAACCTTGGAGATGTCGTAGCGCTTAAAGACATTAGCTTCTAGTTCCACTTTGCTCATTAAACGATAAATGTGACCCCAAGTATTTTGCTCCATTACGGCAGCTTCTAGGCGATGCTTTTCCAAGTCACTAGCGTATTGAGCACCAGCCAGTACTATGCCCACGATTCGTTCCTGATTATTCTCATCAATGGCAACTAGACAAGTGCCTTGCTTGATCATTGATATGTAGGTCTCATCGGTCTTCTTCTCCCTGCACTTCACCTCATCCTCACTCAACGACTGGCTAAGCGGTGCACTGGTAAAGAAATGATCCTTCAAAAAGGGTTTCGCTTCTTTGTAGTCCTGCTCGGTCATGGTGCGTATGGTAATGCCATCAATGGTTTTTGTCGACATGCTGAACTTAACTTGTATACTTTTGATTACTGAATGCACATTTTTTAGACTGCTGCTACTTTATGTATACTTTCAAATGCTTCTTATCGCCTATTTGGATTTTGTGATAATAGCTGAAGTACTCAAGTCCAATGCACTGACTGCACAATTGTTTTTGCAAAGCACTTGGGCATTGGCAACAAACATTTCGTATAAGTTGTTGGTTGACATGGGCGACAGTGTTCATCAAAGCATATTTAGTTTTTGTCTGAATTATAATATTGTTTAAAAAGATTTCTTAGCTGTTCATTGAGAATTACTTGAAAATACAGATTTTCTATATATGTATTTAATCTTGCTCTGCTATAAGGAAAGATAAAGCATAAAAGAGAAGCATCGGAAAAAAATCTCAAAAGTTTCTCTGATTTTCTAAAAATATGCTTGGGTAATTTAGCTGAAATTCTCTTATCTTCAATTATGCGGTAATCACTTGTTGAGCCATAAAACATCAGCCTTATCACTGCTCCATTAAATTGCATTGCTTTGTCAATTTTAGCAACCACTTGAGACAGATGCTCGGCTTATCTTTAAGCTATATATAATTGTGTTGTTTAATCTAAAAAAAGATTTGTATGATCTCACCACAAAACCCGAAAATCCGTGATTAAGTCGAAATAAAAACCACTGAAAACCAAACAGACTTTGTCTATAAAGTAGATTTTATACCCTTTCAACCATATTACGTAAATATTGCTATATATATTTCTGGCCTAAAAATGAAGACGCGAATATTTATGATCAAAAATGGTTTTATAGTTTTTCAAAATATTCTCCAGCCAGATTTAAACACTTTTGCATGCACTTAAACCAATTGTCGAAGCACTTTTTCCACTCTGATTGAGACACCTCCAAAACATGGTTTTTGAACTCTTCAACAGCATCTTCTGGCGACGAAAATCGTTGCCCACGCATTTTTCCCAAGATGTGCGGGAATAAAAAGAAGTCATTGGGTACCAAGTCAGGGCTGTACGGCGGATGACCCATCAATTCGACGTTTTGGGCGGTAAAAAAGGCGCTGGTGTGAGCTGATGTGTGAGAGCTCGCATTGTCATGGTGCACAATGATCTGTCTTCTCTTTTTCGTTTTTCGAATTTCTCCGAAGACTTCAGGCAAACAAATTGTGGTTTTCCACTCAGAATTGACCGTCCTACGTTGCTCAAGTGGAACAGTCGCCACATGACCAGTTTTACCGAAGAAACTGGCGTCCATTTGCTTCGAAGTGCTTCTTCCACGAACGACTTTCGTTGGATTTGGCTCGTCTTCGAAGACCCACACGGTCGATTGCTGTTTTGTTTCGGGCTCAATAGCATAGATCCATGATTCGTCGCCTGTGGCGATCTTATAAACGTCTTTTCAAAAAACGCGATTATATTTTTTCAAAATTTCTTTGCACCAATCCACATGAGCCTTTTTTTTGAGCGATAGTCAAATTGTGCGGGATCCAACGAGAACAAACCTTTTTTACGCCCAGGTGTTCATGCACTATCGAATGTATGCTGGTGGAAGAAATGCCCAAGGATGCCTCTATCTCACGGTATGTCACATGACGATCTTGCATTATCAGTTCACGCACGGCATCAATGTTTTATGGCACAATGACTGTTTTTGGACGATCTGAGCGATTGAATTCATTAAACCAATTTTTCACAGTGCTATAGGATGGTGCTTCATCGCCATACAAAGATTTAAGTTCATCGTTGCACTCTTGTCGTGATAATCCACGTCGAAAGTTGTGAAAAATGATTGCACGAAAATTTTCACGAGTTAATTCCATTTTTCTGCTGAGGTAAGTTTTTGATTAATCGTTAATCGATATCAAACGTGGTCACACATGACAGAGTTGTATGGAGCTTTTATCGATAAAAGTCCAAACTTTTTTAGGGAAAAGGCCAATTGGTCCTATAATGAATAGAAGTGACCTAGGCCAGAAATTTAAATAGCAACCCACGTATTACTTTAAGAATTAAATTTGCTATTGCTTTTTCAAATGTTATCGATAAATTAAATTTTAATCGATAGTAGCTTGCACGTTAAGCTTTTAAACGTTACTTAGATGTTCGGCCTTAAGACACCGTCTTCCCCTTAGAATTGAGCCTAAAGTTTAACTAATCCGATATGACTTTCTTGCCATTCTAATGTATTTGAAAATAACGTGAAAATATAAATAAAGTGATCAGGATGTATTAAATTCCTTTTTAATTTTGGTACTTAATATAGAGCACAATATAACAGCTGTATTACTAATAAGACAGACTGTAATAAACCTTAAATTTGATATGCATAAGTGCTGCCCATAACAGTTGCGGCCGGTGCTTCCCAGTACGCTGGACATTTAAAATGATTCTTGACAAATTATTATCACTTGATTACTCTATGAAAATAGTGTGATAAGAAATATTTTTCTATAACTGTATAACCATCAGTCGAGCTTGGGTATGTGGTGCAGTTGGTCGAAAAATCACACGACCTTCTTCATCCTTGTATTCCGCATAGGCAAGCGAATGTATGCTCTTCATGCCCAAAGCTTCTTTTTGTCTAGCCGAATAGTAACTAGTGCAGCAGGAAATCATCATTGGAAATCCTTTGGAGCGACCCACTTCCATTAGGGCAGTCGCTAGTCTGGCACCCAGACCCCTGCCCCGCATCGAAGTATCCACAGTGGTAATATAGGAATTAAGAACCTTGGATACGCCATAACGCTCAAAGACATTGGCTTCCAGTTCAATTTTGCTCATCATACGACAAATATGACCCCATGCATTTTGTTCCATTGCGACAGCTTCCTGGCGATGCTTCTCTAAATCACTTGCGTATTGAGCACCAGCCAGTACTATGCCCACTATGCGTTCCTGATCACTCTCATCAATGGCCACTAGAGAAGTGCCTTGCTTGATCATTGATATGTGATGTTCATCTGTCTCCTCCTCCCTGCATTTCTGTACATCCTCACCAGAGGACATGCCAAGTGGTTCGCCAGTATAAAAATGATTCTGCATAAAAGGTTTTACCTCTTTGTAGTCCTGCTCGGTCATGGTGCGTATGGTAACGCCATCAATGGATTTTGTCGACATACTGAACTTGACTTTTTAATATGGCTTAAAAAATGTTATGATTTCTTATCTAATGGCGTCCCTTGTTTATATACTTTCAACTGGTTCTTATCGCCTCTCATGAGGCTGTTGTTTTTGTTTGCATATTTCATGATCTTTTTACTCGTCTACGGCTCAATGATACCTTAAACTGTGGCTAACATTACACTATAGGTAAAACTTTAATTTTTCTGTCAACTGGAGGTGAGCATGAAATATCTATAAACTTCTTATATAAAGAGATTTTCTAGACACCCCGGAATAAGTCCTTTTTCAAAAGTGTTAAAAATTAATCCTTTTTTCGTGTCATTAGTTCATAAATACAGAAATGTTATTTTAACAGAACCTAATTAATGCAGCAGCTGTTAAAGTCAGCTTTTGCTAATGAATAACAGTTTAGAACATTCATACTAATTGGCGGTGTTCAGCAGAAAAACTTGCTCCCCGTTATATTTCTTGGTTATGTACGTAGCCTACTTTTCCTCTTGTGTTTAATACGAAATTTATTTAAAACTTCAACAAATGTCATTTTTACAAGACCCCCCTAAAAATATGCAAAATAATAAGAGCAGTTTTTTTTAAGCTGATCAGTGATCAGGGGTCTCTTCTGAACGTGCCCATTGGTTCCCTCTTATCCTGAGGGAAAGTTCTGAATTGACATTTTTCCTTCAGCAATTATAATTCCACCAAGCTCCCGAGAGATAAAATAAAACAAAGTGCAGTTACCATTTTGTGATATTGCTATATGAGCAATATTTAACGTGAAACATTATGCATCTGGCTCCAAAGCAGACGTTGTCGTCCAAGACGCAGGCGGCCGAACACATTCGGCAAATTCACACAGACACGAGCCGAACACATGCCGAGCCCTTCGCAAAGAGAGTAAAAATCAAGCAAAGCCAATCAGTGCTCGCCTAGCCTTCAACAAGGTAGGTTCGAGCCGCTTTGCGTCGCTTTATATTCGCACTCTCACTTTTTGTGACTACGGCTGCTCCAAAGGCAATGGACATACATAAGTCTCAGACAGATTTCATTATTGATATAATTTTTTATTCTATTCCATTTTTCGCCTGACCCATAAAGGCCTTAACTGATAAATTTTAAGAGTGGGACCACACAAACTGTGTAAGTGCTGCCCATCACGTTTGTGGCTGGTGCTGCCCATAATTATTATTTGATTTGCTTATAACTCGAGTATTGTTCATCCGATTGGAAAACGATGTATGGTGTATCGATAAATAATGATGGTTAATATATATGCCAAGAAGGTTCGAAAAATCTATCTTAAAAATTCTGGGAGAAATGAGGATTTTTACAAATAGCGGCGGTGGCAACTCTACTTTAGTTTATCTGATCGGGAAAGGATGTATGGTGGATCGATAAATATTGATAATTAAAATATATGTGTAGAAGGTTCGAACAATCCATCTTCAAAATTGTGGGAGATTTGAGTTTTTTTTATTAAATTGTGGGGGTGGCAACTCTACTATCGTTCATCTGATCAGAAAACGATGTGTGTCAGATCGATAAGAAATGATATGGAGAGTATATGTCAAGAAGGTCCGAACATGCTAACTCCAAAATTGTGGAAGATATGAGGTTTTTTCATATTGCATGGGCGGAATGGGGAGTGGTAAAATTTTGAAACAAACTTGATCTGCGTGCATAGTGGCTCTTTATTGATATGAGAAATTTCATATTGAGTCCCAGATCATATTAGTTTTTTCTCTGTGTACTTCCCCTGTGTACTTACTTTAAGTATGTCCGTGATTGAATTTAGACCCACTTGTTCTAAAAAATTTAAAGATGGTTCTACGCATTTTTCTTGAATTACGCAATAATCAAACTTTTAATTTAAAATATTAAGGTAAGAATAAATAAGAATAATAACAATGAAACGTTACAATTGTAAGGCTGGGTTCACACTGTTCGACGCATGAGACATGACAATCTAGTAGGCCCTTAGGCAAAAGTTCAAGCCCAAAATATTATGGTGGAAAAGTTTGAATTTTCCTATGAAAGGGAGATTGCCTCCTTTAAAGTAAGTGTTCCGGATTCAATCTTTAGCACAGTTTGTTCTAAAGATTTTTGGCCGGATTATTTGTATATTAAAGAGTTTAGAACCAAAAAGAAAAATCGGCCTCCTATCTCAATTCCTTCTATACCTTCTGGCGCCTCTATTTCTGCTGTTGCGTCAAAAAACTAATTTCCTCCCTTCTACTCGCATATCAAAATGTTCGAGGACTTAATTCTAAACTTTCTAAACTTTTTCTAGACAGTGTAGCTTTTGATTTTCAAATTATTGTATTTACTGAGACGTGGTTAAAACCAGAGACTCATGACTCGACAATCTTTCCTACAAAATACTCCACTTATAGATGTGATCGTGCCTCTCGTGTGGGTGGTGGGGTTTTAATTGCTGTGGATTCCGGCCTCTCGTCGGAACTTACACAATCTTTTATTCCACATGAGATTGAATTTTTAAGTGTTAAAGTTACTTTTCCTAATTTTTCTGTTTTTATTACTTGCTCCTATATTCCTCCACAATCCGATACTACTATTTACGATGATCACCTATCTGCCATTCAGTCAGTCTCTTCACTGCTATTGAACAGTGATCTTTTGATTGTTCTTGGCGACTTTAATTTGCCTGAAGTCGGTTGGTCCTCAAATGATGAATCAACCGCGCTCCTACCTTCGAAATCCCATGATTTTATCGATGGACTTCATGAGTTGTCCCTAGTACAGGTTAATCCTATTCGCAACTCGATAAACAGATCACTTGATTTGATTTTTTTGTTGGATCCCTCCAACAATGTTGCATCTAGAATTGACCCATTAGTACTTCCAGAAGACCCTTTTCATCCTACATTGGACCTTACCATTGATTTGCCTTCCCGTGTGTGCTCTGCTTCTACGATTTCTATAGCTAGAACCCGTTGTTTTCGTAAAACTGATTTTATAAAGCTTATATTGTCTTATTTTCATTGTGAAAGGCTTGTCATTAGACATTCAAAACCATACAACATTAAGGCTAACTAGTTTATCATGTCTCATACGACGAACAATGTGAACTCAGCCTTACTTAAGTTACAAGTGAAAGTATATTTGCAATCACAAATCGAACTTGAAATCAGACTTAAGTTATCAGATTTGAAAATTGCAAATTAAAGCTATTGCGATCGGCTGTACTTGAATTTAATTACAGAATTCTTTATTTTTTTCTGAGTGTACCAACCCGACTTTAAAAATTTTTTTTCAAAAAAAACTTTGATCATGTGTGAAGATTTTAATTTATGCCAGAAAAATTATAAAAATTTTCTATAGTGCATTGTGAAAAAAATGAACTTACTTTGTATCATTTTTATCTTTAAAGCCCTGATTTCAGATGAGATAAAAATAAATTTTTTGAAAGTGTTTCTATTTATATGAAGTATTGTAAAAAACTGCTTTTTTATCTCTTCTGAGTATAGGCCTTAACATACAAAATTGTTCTATAAAATCGCCTAACTTTGTTGTTGTGTCAATTTCATAAAGTACTTAAGATAGAGACTCTTTTCTATTTTTTAGCACCATGCTCAGATTGCTTTAAGGCAGAACCTTTAAAAAAAAATTTACGATTTTTTTCCTTTCATCCCCTTTAAACCATTTTACAAAATTCTAAATAGTTTAGCAGAAATAACCATTTTAGTGGAGCAATGATCTTGCTAAAGTGAGTATATTTTACGTTGCTAAAAACTTTAACTGCGTTTTTCTCGAAACTACGTTTTTTGACCTGGTAGCCATGATTGCGCCAGCTCTACTGAACCGATTTTGATCAGCCATGTTGCAATCGACGCATAATTGATGTAACTCTAGCCCGTACCTCAATCAAAAGGAAAAATCTCTTTTTATACTATTTTTTTGAACTAAACTTAAAAAAAACAACTTGCAAAATCAAAATATTTTTTAAATGGCCGCCAATTTTTTAAAAAATATTGAAAAATATGATTGAGGTACGGACCAGAATTATATCAATTCTGATCACAACCTCATTTACCGTTTATCCGATAATCTGGAGTCCCGGAATCATGGCTGCCACCTCGACACCTTTTTTTTTGAGACCTTAACTTTTTGAACAGCCCTCGAAATCCAACATTTGTTGTTGTTACTTTTTATACACTTGAAAAGTGTATATTAATTTTGCCCAGAAGTTTGTAACGCATAGAAATATTCATTTCCGACCCCATAAACTATATATATTTTTGATCAGGTCGACGAGCTGAGTTCAATACCGTCCGTCCGTCTGTCCGTCCGTCCGTCTGTCTGTCCGACTGTTTCTACACGAACTAGTCCCTGAGATTTAAAGCTGTAGAGCTGTAATTTTGCACAGAGTCTTCTTTTTTCAGCACACAACTAATGTGCCGGAACCGGCGGGATCGAATGACTGCCGTAGGAACGATCGGTCGGAAAATATGTCTTAGTGAGAAAAACTTTTTTGTTTTTCATTGTAGCGTCTCCAATTAGAGTATATATAAGTTTCATAAGCTTCCACATAATTGTGAAAAAAATTGATCAAAATCAGATGACTATAGCATATAGCTGCCATGGGAACGATCGGTCCAAAAACTAGTTCTAGTGAGAAAAACTTTTTTGTTTTCCATCGTAGCGTCACCAATCGCTTTTATATGCTTTCACACAGTTCTGGAAGGTTTTATAAAAATCGGATGACTGTAGCATATTGCTGCAATAGGTCCGATCGGTCGGAAAATGTGTTTTTTTTGCTAAGAAATTTTTTTTTTATCATATTTTGATCCTTAATGATTTTGTACTTATAAATATCTAATATCTATATCCTATAAATATTCTACAGGTTAAATCAGTTGAAGTGAACTTTTGCAAGTGTATTAAAACTTCTGCACAGTCGAAGTTAGCTTTGCCTTCTCGTTTATTTTCCGGTGAGGTGGATATGCCAATATGTATATCAGAGCGTTAGTTTTTTGTATGGAGATCTTAAGCTCATGATGCCGCACTGTTGTTCGTAAGATTACGGCGTGTACTTAATGTGGATAAAAACAAAAGTTACAAAAATAACGTTTTAATTGACGCGACAAGGCTATAAAGTTTTTGTTATTACCCATATGTAGTGTTGCCTTTGATCTATGTATATGTTTAAAGCTGGCTTTGTTATTAATAAAAATGTTTTTAAAGTTCGAAAAGGTTACACTGAGTTAAATTATAGTTTGGGTAAAAAATAGAGGATACAAAAAACCATTGTCCCCATATGCGAATGCCAAATTCTGACGTGACGCTCCACCCACTTGGATAATTGAGACGCAGACTTATATCAAATTTGAATAAATTCCCCAAACAAGTTATGAGATAAACTCGGAATCAATAAAGTTCATAGCAAATTAAAATTTATTTATTTACATTTATTTGTTAAAATTTTCGATGGAATGGATTCGCTTAAGTTTGTAAAATAGTGTGACCAGAGTCTAGATACTAAAATTGACATGATTAACACTGATTTCATCCTTTTTGATAAAACAATAAATTTTTTAAGTCGATTCAGAATATCTTAGTGTTGCTGTGAATAATATGTTTAAGCAGTTACAAGTTAATTGAATTAATAATTGTATTTTTTATCTTCTCATTTTGCAGGTAAGCTTTCCCATCCGGACTTAAACCTTCAAAAATGGAGTTAATATTAAAGCAGTTGTGAGTTTTTCTATATAAAATTACGTATCAGTTTTAGAAGTTTCTTTTTATATTAAATTTTACAGCTTTTTTTTACGAAGATATTGCTTGAAATGTGACGTGAACCTAGTCTTATTGGGCTATGGAACAGCTAGCATTTTGTTGTGCAACAAAGGCAGCATTCACTGTCTTTAGAAAAAGATTTCAAATCCAACTGGATGCAACATTTTGGCTTAAAATGTTGATTTATTCTTCGCGTGCTGGCCTGATCATCATCTGTGCAAAAATTAAAGAACTTGTAGCATTATTTGACCAATCATTCCACCGAATCCCTCCCCTTGTCACAGCGTAGCCGTTCTTAAAGTATTTTCCATTAAGCGCACTAAAAACAAAGAAAAGAAATTAAAGTTATTAAATTGGTTAGACATAAGCTAAGAAAAATCTATTTACCTCCATCCACAAGCTCTATGCCACCAGGGACCAAAATATTTGGCACAATCGAGTATACTTGTATCATATAGAGTATCATTATCCCGATCAAATGTACTAAATTTCATGTTCTTCTGTTGACTTAACGAATCTCCAGCAGTACCCGAATATTTTCCAATGGCCTTTAATTCGTAGTCTTCCTTCTCGCTGCCCACAAGGAATTCGCCATATCGTGCATAGCCAGTTCTACCATTAACATCCTTAAGTTGTATATATAATTCATGCGGTTGCGAATTGGTTATCAAATGCAGTTTGTCCAAACCAATGAAGAATTCTTTCTTCATATCACCGAATCCTGACTGGTACTCTGACCAACTTCTGTTAAAATCCACAGAGCCATCAATGCGCCGTTGAATAACTAGCCAGCCAGATTCCACCAATTGAGAGTCACAAAATACGGGAAAAGGAAGCACACCAGATACATGAATGATATGAATATCGGTGGAGTTGACGTATGGTAGACAACTACCCAGTTTTTGCTTGTACTCCCCAAGCGATGCTTTGGTATCGCCTGCCTTAGTTTGGATTATTGAATCCAGCTGGTTTATTTTGGATTGAAAAATATTATTCAGTTGAGTAATTCGTTCGAGAGTTTTATTAGATTTCGCTTTTAATTCAAAAATTTCCTTTTCCTTAGTCTCGCTAGACTCTGTTGTATTATTTAGCTGTTGAATCTTGTCTAATATTTGTTTTTCTGTGGATTTAATTAGTTGTTTCTTTTTTTCAATTTCCATTTTATTCTTTTCCAAAATATCATTTAGCTGATTATTTTTTTTACTATCTGCCTCTGATTTCAATTTCAAATTAGAGATTTCGTCATCTTTAGTTGCAATTATGGCTGCCTTCGAGATAAGTTCGTTTTTGCAATATACTACAAAATTATTTTGCTCTTGAATCTTATCAGTATTGCATTTTAATATGTTTTCTTCTTGAGACTTAAGTAATCGTGATTTTAATTCAATTTCTTTTAAATAATATTCCAGACGTACTTCATTGTTTAATATGATCAACTGTTGCTCTTTAATTTTGTCTTCCAATTCGGAAAATCGATTTTTAATTTTTTGCCATTCGGCGGTATAACGCAAAAATGGTTCCACAACTCCAAAACAATACGAACTACACTGCTCTTCACTTGCTGACGTTAGGTCACAGTACTAAAAAGAAATCAACATAAGTGCACTTTAATATTTTAGCTGGAAAACAATCTGTTTGATATTATTACCGTTGAATCTACTGGATGAAGTAAGGATATTGACAGCAGGAAAAGCCAGAGCCCACAAACAAATTTTAACATTTTTGAATATTTTATTTTAACACATCGCAAATAAGTTGAAATTTCAAACTGATTTTGCCTAAGCGCTGAAGGTATAACGAAAGCTGCTGATTTAAATGTGGACCATTCTTATCAGTGACCTTGCTAATCTCAATGTCGGCTTGGATTGGTTTCAGGGTCATTTCTACAGAAGATTGACAACTTCAAGACGAATATAAATAATTGTCAAAATAATTTATTTGTATGGGACAAAGCAAAAAAAGTTGAAATTTCAAACTGATTTTGCCTAAGCGCTGAAGGTATAACGAAAGCTGCTGATTTAAATGTGGACCATTCTTATCAGTGACCTTGCTAATCTCAATGTCGGCTTGGATTGGTTTCAGGGTCATTTCTACAGAAGATTGACAACTTCAAGACGAATATAAATAATTGTCAAAATAATTTATTTGTATGGGACAAAGCAAAAAAATAAATCAGGTGTATGGGAAAATCGCAATCTATAGGCAATTCTTAGAACATTTTCCCAAGAAACCTCACAATATTGGTTATTTTTATACTCTGTACCGAAGGTACAAAGATTATATTGGGTTTGTGCAACTGTATGTAATAGCCTGAAGGCAACATCTCCGACCCTATAAACTATATATATTATTGATCAGCATCAACAGCCGAGTCGATAAAGCCATGTCAGTCTGTCCGTCTGTCCGTCTGTTTCTATGCTATCTCCTCCCTCAGTCTTAAATCTATCTTAACCAAACTTTGCAAAAAGTCTTTAAATACAAATACGCTGCACATTTGTCGGAATCGGCCGGATCGGTTGACTATATCATATAGCTGCCATAGGAACGATCGGTCCAAAAACTAGTTCTAATGAGAAAAACTTTTTTGTTTTCCATCGTAGCGTCACCAATCGTGGTACATATAAGTTTTATATGCTTCCACACAATTATGGAAAAATTTATAAAAATCGGATGACTATAGCATTTAGCTGTCATAGCACCGATCGGTCTAAAAACTAGTTCTAGTGCGAAAAACTTTTTTATTGTCCATCGCAGCGTCGCCAATCGTTGTATACATTAGTTTTATATACTCATACAGAATTCTGAAAAAATTTATCAAAATCGGATAAGGCTATGTCGACGCATGAGACATGACAATCTAGTTAGCCTTCATGTTGTATTGATTTAATTGTCAAATAACAAATTATCTCAAGAAAACAAGACCAAAGGGCCTACTAGTATGATGTCCAGCGCGAATGTGAACTCAGCCTAACTATAGCATATAGCTGCCATATAAACGTTCGGTGCGAAAACTAGTTCTAGTGAGAAAAACTTTTTTATTGTCCATCGCAGCGCCACCAATCGTGGTATATATTAGTTTTATATGCTTCCACATAGTTCAGTAAAAATTTATCAAAATCGGATGACTATAGCATATAGCTGCCATAGCACCGATCGGTCTAAAAAAAAACAGGTTTTTTGTTTTTGAGAAAAACTTTTTTGTTCTCAATGGTAGCGTCTTTAATAAACTGCAAGGGTATTTCTTCCTTCCATTTTTTTTAAAGTAATACAACAAAAGTCTTTAGTAACTGTTATTTATTAACTTTTTAATAAAAGTCTTGAAAAAATGATCATTACATGAGTTTTATTATAAAAATCTTCCAATAACTGTTATTTACTGTGTAATTAAAAAAATCTTTAATAACTGTTATTAACTAAGTATTATTATAAAGTTAAAAAATAACTCTTATTTATAAGCATTTCAATAAATGTTATCAAAAAAAAGTTGTGTTTTTTATTATAATATGACCACATGAGCTTCATTGCAACTTATCTATAAAAGTTTTATGAAAATAGCTGTTATGTTCCGTTCCTGCTGATGGATACTGCTTAAGGCCTCTTTCCAGAAGACATTCAAATTTATTTCGTCACAATACTTCATATGAATAGAAACACTTTTGAAAATCTCTGAAATCTGAATTATTTCGAAAATCTGTCTTATTCATATCAAGCATTGTGCCATAATAAATAAGTATGCTATCTGGAATGAGGCCTTTATTAAAAACAAATCTATTTAGACATAAATATATGGAAATACATGTCATGCGTCATCGAATGAAAATATGTTAGACCAAAGGGGCAGTATCTGTACAATATCCAGTTTTATTCATGATTATTTACATTTTGTAAAGATTTTCCTTGCTTTTGGCAATAGTTTTTTTTATGATCACAGAAAATGAACACTATTTTTTCATTTCAATCGCTTTCAAACAAAAACAGATGATCAGGGACCGTAAATAATGATTATTTTGTATTTTTTAATATTAAAAATCAACCACTTAGAGTAGCCGCAAAAATATTTGAATTATACCTGTCAGGTTCTTTTTGGATAATCTATGGAAATCCGCAATGATTTTTAAATTGTTGATTTTTAAATATATTCCTCAATGATAATGATTATTTTTTAATTTTTATTTTTTTACTCAAACCAAATGATTATTTCCTGAGTGAAAAAATAAAAATCAAATATAATTATTATTTTCTGAGTGGAAAAATAAAAAATAATGATTATATTGTGATTTTTATTTTTTCGCTCAAATATATCACTCAAGGTTCGATTATGACTCTCTGAAAAGGAGCTGTGGCGAAATTGATACATATCCCTTTGATAGAGTTGTAATCGAACCTAAAGTGATATTTTTGAGCGAAAAAATAAAAATCACAAAATAATCATTATTGTTAATATTTATTTTTTCACTCAGAAAATAATCATTATATTTGATTTTTATTTTTTCACTCAGGAAATAATCATTATGGTTTGAGTAAAAAAATAAAAATCAGAAATAATCATTATTTTCTGAGTAAAAAAATAAATATCAAAAATAATAATTATTTTGTAATTTTTATAATTTCACTTATAATGATTTAGTCCCTGCAGATGATAGTTGACAGTTAATACTATTATTGACTGATTGAATCAAATTTTGTTTTTTTGCTTACCAAATTTAATAGAGAACTTCATATTCCTTGTCTTGAAATCTTAATTTTTATTAAACGACATCAAACTTAAAGTTAAGCATCCGCTAGTTGAATTTTCATTCAAGAAAGTTGCATTTTCTCAACCCAATGAAAAAGAAAAGTCAAAACTAAAACTAAACATTTATGCATCTTTCCCAACTGGAAAGCCAAAAAATTAAAAACTTTAAGCAACAATATGCAAATATTTTTGCTATCTCTTTTGTTTTCCTGCTCTTTCCACTATTTTATTTGAAATACAAAAACCATAAGCAAACATGGTCAAAAATTAGAAACGCTTAAAGCGGGCGCAGAGAGTGAGAGAGCCCTGTCTGTTGCCAGCTGCCTGGCTTTGCGAATTCACAAACTGACCAAAAACCAACATAATTTACATGTCTGCAGGATAAGTTCGACACACAGGAACAGAGGGGTAAGGGGCGCAGACTGGACAGGATAGAACCGTCTGTTTCCAATGTTATGTGTGCCCAGACGAGTAACAGTTGAAGGTACATAAATACGTGTAGCTTAAAGCTAAAACTAAAATTCTTTTCCATTTGATTGAATTTAATTTGTGAGAATGATTTAAATCAAATTTGCTAAACATTTTGTATGCTGTCAAAGCGGCCAAAATTATGCGGCAAGCAAAGCTAACCGCAGGCCAGCACACGCACACACACCCACACACATACAGCAGTTGGCCACTGTTGCATACTTTTAGGTAACAAAAATTTCGCACAAATATTTGCGCAAGTGAATTTTTTGATTTATGCTAGCCAAACGTGACCCAAATTTTCCCTAGGTTGGCGAAACTAATTAAAAGTGAAAAGTTGACAACATTCTCTAGGATTTATGATTTATGACGCACAAAAAGTTGCGACCACAGCGGGCAAAAAATTAATGAAAATTCAATCAAAGTTTTGCTTCAGGCAACTGTCGGGGAAGTGTGCGGAGGGGAGGTGAACTTGCAGCAGGCCTGTGTGTGTGACCCTCCTTCACTTTGTGTTATTGTCTGAGTGACCCTAATGAAGATTAATTTAAAACAAGTGCCAGCTCTCGAGTGTGCTTGTTGTGTGTGTGTGTGTTTGTGTATGTTTTGTGGCTGATTGTCTATTAAAAAATAGAAAGAAAGAAATGGGGGAAAGAAAAAATTGCTGCTATTTTATGACACTCTAACGAAGACACCCAGAGATGAAGATGACAACATTGTCTGTTCGGGCAGCAGAAAGCAAAAGAAACAATTTAATCAAATATAATTTCCATTGACTTAGATTTCTAAAGCGATATGAAAGGCAACACTAAACAAGACCCTATTGAATGGGTGAATAGAAATATGGACTATGGAATGCTCTATATGTTGAAGAATAATTTATAATAACTTAATTTGAATAATTAATGTATAAAAAGCGTAAGAGACAGATTATGTCATAATATAAATCTTTATATATTCAGTTGATTGAGTTGACTGACTGATTTATTCTCGCCCTGACCAAATGTCGTAAAATTTGACCAGATATTTGATTGGGTTCCTCATTTTTAAGAGTTCAAGATTTTTGTTCCAAGGATCAAATCGGAACCCTATACCGGAAAAATGATTTGAACTCACAACCGGAACAGGAACCAATAGTTTGATGTTTGTAACGCATAGAAGGAAGCATCTCCGACATATTCTTTATCAACTTGACGAGCCATGTCCGTCTGCCTCTCTGTTTCCCTCAGTTTTAAAGCTATCCTGAACAATTTTTCCAAAATGTCTTGGAATAAATATAGGCTGCCCATTTGTCGGAACCGGCTGGATGAAATGACAATTTCATATAGCTGCCATTGCACAGTGGCCCCAAATGCCAAAATGTTGGCATAAATAAAACGAATATAGTTAGAGTGCTGTAACTTGGAACATTTAATTGTAAGAGCATATATAAGAAGCGAAAAATTTTTTGGAGCGATCCGACAAAGCCCACCTGAACCGCCTATAAAAAATTAGTATTTCCTGTTAAAATTAATTTACCTAATTTGTTCACATAATACAATTAAATAATTTTCTGCATTATACAGCTTAATTTGCTACTAACAAACGATATATTAAACAATTTTACAACATTTAATAAATTTTTATACACTTGAAAAGTGTATATTAATTTTGCCCAGAAGTTTGTAACGCATAGAAATATTAATTTCCGACCCCATAAACTATATATATTCTTGATCAGGACGACGACTTCGGCACAGTCGAAGTTAGCTTTGCCTTCTCGTTGTACTTAAAATTTTTTATTTCATGAGAAAAAAATGTTTTAACTTTGCTTTATGAAAATATCTGCAGCTTTTATTCTTTGTAAACGCATTTAACCTTCTTTATAGATGAAATGGACGTCCTCTGGCATTTCCTAATAAATCATCTTCCCCTTGGTTAAAGCCATTTATAATGTTCTTGGTTAAATCTTGAGTCTATTGCATTTTGTCAGATTCTTATTATTATAAGTGGTATAATAACAGATTTTGATTAAAGATTTTTTAACAATCGTCTTAAAGATCCAATCAAAAATTATCTGCGATTTACGACCACATTCAATCCATTTTGGAAACATTTCAGCGTGGCTGAATTCACAGCTGCCTGCAACAATAACAAATATTTCCCAAACGAGCTAAAATAAGCTAAAGCGGTCGATTAGGCTTAATTATATACATTCAATTGATCATAATTGCATCTTTAGGTGCGAGAATACTCGAGTAGCTTACATCTTTTTACTGGACAAAAAAAAACTTTTAGGTTAGGTTCGTCTAAAAAACAACGCAGCAACATCACATAAAAAAAAGACACGACACATAAAAAGCATAAGCTTTTCTATTTCCTTAGAATTTGGCATGCATTGCGCTTTATTTTCCATTTTAAGACAATTATTAAACTTGATATTAATAGCTGATTTCATTTTTTTAAAGAATACAATAAAAAATTTCCATGTGATTTCGGGATTCGGAAAATTCAGGATTGTTTCCTGAATCCCATCCCGCTTCCATCTCTAGCTTTAAGAGTCACATAAATGCCCTGAAAATAAATAAATATTTTATATTAAACCATTTTACCATATTACTAGAATAAGATGCCAGCCGTTACATTTTGCTTGTCTATTCCTTAATACCCTCACCCATCGAACTCTCACACTAATCAAAACCTGCACTCAACTTTGAACTCTGTCCGCTCAGCTTAGAATCTAAAAATAGTTTTTGTTGTTGTTTTTTTTTTAGCTAGAAAAAATCCCACACAACAAACAGGCAGCAGCTACTAGAATGATTTTATCTGAGGTAATTAATTTATTAAACAATTTTCATATGCCGCACCGCAGGGGGTTTTCGTAGCGATGTGAAATTTTCTTGCTCCAAAATCGTTGGTTGCCTTCATCAGAATTGGAGGCTTCGCTAATTTGTGCTTTGTTAATTAATAAAAGAAAGAAAAAAAGGAAAATCTATTGAGAGTAGACAAAGTGGTGCATAATTTTACGCTACGAAACTATGAATTTTGACTCCGATTCGGTATCACTGGCTGCCTACACAATATGTAACGCATTATTATAATTTTGTTATTTTTTGTTGTTGTTTTTTTTTGGCTGCCTACTTGGACTAACTAAATTCAATTCAAATTCGTTTATCTGATTTTCTTTCAAGTGGTCAGTGGGCTTTGCGCACGCTATGAATATTTATGTATAAAGATAGATAGAAATGCCTGTGTGAGGTTGAAATTTATGTTTGTTTTTTTTTTTTTTTGGTATTTTGTTGTTTTTCAATTAACATTTTTTTGTTTAGTTTCTAGGTGGGTATTTAGAAGATTGCTATTAAATGGTTTGGAAAACAAATTATAATGATTAGAATGTTGGTGGTGGGGCGAAATGTTTTTGGGGCTAAGATATATGAGGAGAAATCAAAGAAATGTTTAAGAATTTAAAAATTTTTCGAAATCTTTTTGTTGATTGATGTACAGAAATATTTATTAAATAAATAAATAAAATAAATAAATTAAAATAAATGCACAATTTGAAGTCAGAGATGATTAAGCAGTTCGATGGAATAACAAATGAGGATTACATTGACATGGACGACGATTCCTTAGAGAAAAATATGGCTGTCAGATTTCACATAGAGACCCCGAACGACCGGCAAGGATTGACTGTCATCACAGGTGTGACTAAAATTAGGCCATGCAGTCGGCGCCTCACTCTGCTTGCTGCTTCTAATCCAGCATTTGCAAACACCCAGCCAACATTTTTTGAAATTTTCGATCACATTCGAGTCCTCAATCTGATTAAAATAGTCATAAATTTGCTTATTTTTTTTTATCATAAATGATTCATTTGTTAAGGGGAAAATGGTACCCTAGCCCCGACTCTTGGTGAAGAGTAGCTTATAACTCGCTTTTCTGAGCAGTTTCGTCAGTCTTTTTTAAGTCATATTTTTAATCATTTGCGAGTAGCGTTCAAGTGCTAAGAAAAATAATAATAAGCTGTTGTGAATCTTTCAGCTGAGCGAAATATAACTGCATACATATTTAAAAACTATCATAGGTAACATTTTTTTGACATAGGGATTCGTGTTTACTGGGTCCAAATTATCCAAGAATATGAATTTTTACCTCTAGAAAAAAATGTGTAAATGTGGTTCACGCTCGCAAGGTATTGATGTTGCTTATTTAATTTATATTTTAAAATTTTTGTAATTTACATTATGATATTGAAATATAATATATTTTTTATTCTCTATGAACTTTATATATAGTGTTGGAAAAAAAATTTAAAAAAAAACAGTGCTCGAAAAACTATGTTGCAAAACACTGCTAGAAGACATTGTTGGAAAACAGTGTTGGGAAAACAAATACGGTGGTGGTAAATAGTTTTGGAAAATAGTGTTGGAAAACAATGTTGGAAATCATTCTTGAAAATCAGTGTTGGAAAACAATGTTGGAAACTGTTCTTGAAAATTAGTGTTGGAATAAAGTGTTGAAAAACCGTGTTGGTAAACATGCCAAGGTCATAGATTAAGTGGTCTAGCACATAAAATTACTAAGTTTAATTGAAATGCCACGGTTGGCAATGCGATTGCTTGCAGTGTATGCTGTGTCCATGAGAGCGATATGCGTCACGCGGTATGACTTATTATACCCTTGCAGAGGGTATATTAAAATTGTCACGATGTTCTTAACGCATAGAAGGAAGCATCTCCGACCCCATAAACTGTATATATTCTTGATCAGTATGAAGAGCTGAGTCTATATAGCCATGTCCGTCTGTCCGGCGGTCCGTCTGTTTCTAAGCTATCCCAGTTTTAGAGCTATCTTGACCAATCTTTGCAAAAAGTCTTTTAAGTCGGAATCAGCCGCCCCAAAAACTAGTTCTAGTAAGAAACACTTTTTTGTTTTCCATCGTATTGTCAGCAATTGTGGTATAATGAAAAAGTAAACCGAAAATTTGTACTAACATTATTAATAAAATAAGGTAAATCACAAAAAAGATCAAACCATACTTTCGAATAAAAAAAACTAAATATCTTTCCTAGAGACTTACAAACCAACCCACTCCTACCCAAAAATTTTTCGTACCAAAGTTGAAGATGTTCAACTTCAAAAACCAATGCTTAAAATTGATTAATCCGGATGCAGGATTATTTAATTTTCAAGTAGGATCCGATCTCGAAATGAGCCTTTCGGATTGATATAAATTAATCCATACAATTATATCTGTTTCGTACATCAAATTAAATCTGGATTTTGTGATAGATATTAGCTGATTTAAGGAACTTGATTACTGATGAAATAATAAATAAATTTTATGCTTTCTAATAGTTTTTACATTTTTTAATTACAATTGAAGCCAGCTAACATAATTCGCTAACAATTGCATTAGTTGGTACACAATTCTCTATTTTTATGGGCAATTTCATGAGTCAAAACCAAAATGCTTTTAATAGCCTTGTCCCTTTCGCTGTGGCCATAATTTTTATGCCAAACAAGCCAATAAAAGAGAAAAAGAAAATAAAAACTCCAACCAGATCCCATAACTATCATAAAAATATTTTTCTGCATTGACTACATAAAACTCACTCCAAGCTGGCATATAAATTTGTAAATCGATTTTGAAAACTAACAAAACAAACTTGCGCAAAAAAAAGTACAAAACAAAAAATAAAAAGGAAACCCCAAAAAAAAAAAAGATATTAATAAACAAACATGATTTATGTGTCTGACTGTAGTGACCAAAGTACTATGGGGGAAAAAGGTCGACTTCAATTTACTTCGACTTCAATAACCAAACATAACAAATCGGAGTTTTGTCTATGATACGGCCAGAAATGTTTATTTCTTTCTGTCTTCAGAATTTCCCTTTTTTAACCATTTTTAATGAGTAATTGATTTAAAATTGAACTTTTTTAAACGAAAAATATTGCCCATTGTGCCCATAGTCGTTTTGGTCAGAAACTGTAGCAGTTGCTGTTGTTGTTGTTCTCCGGCTTATCTTGGGTCGTTAATCTAATCAATTGTCTAGGGCAAGGAGCAAAGCGGCGCCTGCGCAACAGGTAAAAACGACAGATACTTCTCTCTCTGGGATCTGAGCGTGTGTGCATGACAAATGTTCATTGATTTATTGACAGTTTCAAGTGGAACGGAGGACTTTTGCCAGCTTTGGTCACGTTTTCTTTAGCAAAAAATTATGTCGGCGTCGGGCCACTTCACAGGGCCGCCACCTGCTGGGTAAAAATAGCAAAAAAAAAAAAAAAAAGACTAGAAAAAATTACATATTGTAAGGCGCTCACTTAAAAGCTGGAAAATACTTGTACTATGAGAGGAATCATTTTTGGTTTGGTGTGTGTGAGTGTAATCGGAGCAGCCTACAAAGTTCACCTCAAATAAAATCCATTACTTCCGCCATTTACATTGCAGGTGTCACAGTTGACAGTTGTGGACACATTTTATTTTCGAAATTTATATATTTCTATTTTAGTTTCCTCGGGTTTGTATTTGAGTATATAGGGCAGTTTGATAAGTCAGTGACTAGGAAACATTTTTTCTAGAAAAAAAAGACTTTAATAAAAAGAAGAAAATGAGGTGATTCTTATTTGCATCGAAAACTTTAGTTCGTAAAATTCACAAAAATTATTATCACGCCATGATTATTTATCGAATGTAAAAAATAATTATTTTTAGAAAAATGAAAAATTTTACTTATGGAAAAAATTAATTAACACGAGCATTTTTGACGCTATTGTTATTTACAGGCATGTCAATAATTTGGGCTGCCTTCTTTACACTTGTAAAAAACAGTCGTGTCAAAAATGCTCGTGTTAGTAACATGCAAAAAAAAAAAACAAGTAAGAAAGTCGGTCAAGCCCGACTGTAATACACTCTGTACCTGTTTGTACGTAACTGATAAGTTTAAAGTGTGAGGTTTTTTCAAAATCTTGGGGTGGCAACTCTTTCGACTATCGTTCATCTGGTTGAAAAACGATGTATGGGGGCTCGATAAGTAATGCTGAGTAGAATTACACCAGTACATAACTCGTAAAATTATAAAATTTGTATATAATTTCCTATTACCATAAACGTATCTATATTAGTCACACGGGAATCACGCGTGATTTCTGACCGCAGGTCATCTCAATTGCATCGCTCCTCTCATACTTGGTCTTTGCCTACTTACACAAATATGTATGGGAAAGTCCATAGAACCTGCCGTCAAGCAAGGTCCAATTGGGAAATTACCAGTTAGCTATTGCCATCTCGCTCTCTTTTTCTCGTAAGTTCTACCAATCGCAGCGGTGTTGTTGTTGTCGTTGGTTTTTATTTTCTTTTACGTATAGCTCTAATATCGTTCATCTGATCGAAAAACGATGTATGGCGGGTCGATTCAAAATAAGTAGTAGAATATATGTCTAGAATGTTCGAACTATCTATCTTGAAAATTGTGGGAGTCATTTCGTTTTTTTTTTAATTTGCGGGTGAAGCAGGGGGCGTGACAAAAATTAAAACTAAACTTGATCTGCCTGCAAGTATAAGAAATATATGTTCCATACACCTCAACCTTCTATCTCTTACCATCTCTGAGATCTCTTCGTTCATACGGACAGACGGACAGACACACATGGCTATTTCGACTCGGCTGTTGATGCTGATCAAGAATATATATACTTTATAGGGTCGGAGATGCCTCCTTCTGGCTGTTATATACATTTGCACAAACCCAATATACTCTATGTACCTTCGGTACAGAGTATAAAAATTTGTTTCCTTATGTCACATTTTTTATTTTCATGTAAAAAGAATTGTTTCCTTATGTAAAATTTTTTATTTTCATGTCTGATAAGAATTTTTTTTAACAGCTGGTATATTTTACTTTGTGTTAATATCTTGCGTGTAAAGAAAACTGTGTGATATTTTACGAACCCTGGTGTATAACTTATTTGAAAATTATGTTGAGGCATCAGATAACAAAGTGCCAAGGAGTTTTGCTTGCTTAGAAGATAGCATGGGTTGACAGTTATTTATAGGCAAGTTTCATAATGTTTAGTTAAACCGAAAAATTTAAATCTAGATAAAAAGAAACCAGCGATAGTGAGCTCTGACCCTGTGAAGCATAATTATTGACGAATGCCGGACTGTTTCCTTATAACCATATTTTTTATGAGAATCCTTTTTACCTGTATGTATCAGCAATGTCAAGAAAATTATTTTGGGAATTGTATTTCGTCGAACTTTTCCCATTTCAAAATAATTCTTAATTTTCTCAAAATAGGCGTTTAATTCAGTAATGATTTAATTATTAAATTTTGAAATGTGGAGAATACGGGAGATGCATTATCATGCTTTAAATCAGCGGTGGGCACCAAAATCAAAAACAGGAACACAACAGCAACATGTTATTTGCTTTTCATTCTCCGATCATCCAATATCAGTCCATATATTTTTTAAACGTTTTTTATCTTGATAACCTGCAATTGAAGTTGATTCAATCGATTCTTAACCATTAATATTAATAAAGCAGAGTCCCCGTAATGTTGCTTTATAATCAGAGGAAATGCATTTTTTCCATATTCATTCAAATTCACGAGGTTTTCTGCTTTCAATTCCTCTCCGACGCAGTTTGCTCAAAATTTTTTATTGACCGAAGAATTGATACATCTCCCTCCTATCAATACTTACTAATTTCCCATCTGAAACTGACACAAATTTAACACTCAATCAACAATCAATCGCAAAACATCCATCAAATTCGAAACAAAACAAAATAAAACCAAAGTAAAGCACTAAACAAAGTCAACATAACCTCAATTTGCTTATACATAAACTTAGCCAATACCAAAGCCTGAAGAACAAAACTAATCAAGCTGAAAAACAAGAACACAACAACGACAACACCAAAGCAAAACTTGGACATAATAAATTGCAAAAATAGAAAATTATGATGGAAAATTATGACTTAAGTTGGCGACGCTAACGTGAACGAAAGTCATTTGTAAAGCCAAACCAGACGACAACAACAACAAAAAAAATGTTGCAGAAAGAAACGATTTAAGGGAAGGGTCAGTGGAATAGTGGACAAGGGATAATGGTTAGTGGTGTTCATAATGGGGGGACGAAAGGTCCGCTTATTCATAATGAATATGTCCAGTCAACTATAATTTGTTTGTTGTTCTCCTTTTTGAGTTGCAGCTGCTGAAAAGGCGCGCAATAAAAATGACACGCAAAGTGTTCATTTGTCATCCTGGATGGGAAAGGAAAGTGTTCAATTTCGAGACAGCAAAAAAAAAACAAATTTGGGATGGGGAAAACGTCAAAAGGTTTTCTATCAATTACTTGAACTGAAATTTTAAATTCTATGAAATTAATTTTATCAACCAAATGCTCAACGATTTGAAAATTTAAGTAAAAATTCATAAAATTAATAATTATGTTAATTATTTTTCTAGATAAGGTACTATTTAGGGCACATCCCTATAGCAAAAGCCGCAGCAGCAGCGACGTCAGAGCACCGACAATATAAGCTTTATAAGCTCTTAATTTTAGGGCATGCCAGGAGTGTCACGCATCAAGCACTATCAAATCCTATTCCTTCTCTTTAACGTCGACAGCGACGTCAGTCCTTGTACACATCAATGTGAACTGTTTACAGCAGAGTTTGTCCCCCATACCGACGTACGAACAAATTCAGAAAATTACACCGTCACAAGCCGAACGCTTGTCGAGCCCTTCGCCAAGAGAGTAAACAAATTCGCAAAACCAATCAGTCGCTGGTTAGCGTTTAATGAAATAGGTCCGAGCCGCTTTGCGTCGCACACCAATTGACTCTTACTTTTTCGTCTTGCTCTTCTCGACAAACTCTGATTTACTTTTATACACTTAAAAAATATGTCATCCCAAATATAGGTATACTCGTGTTTAAATTAAAATCGTTTTGTTCTCAAAATTGTAAGATTGTTTAAAAGTGTAATATTTGTATTGAAATTCAGAATATATTCTAACCTCATTGACATATATTTTAATCATCATTACCTATCGATCCGCCATTCATCATTTGCCGATCAGATGAGCTATAGTAGAGTTGCCACCTCCGCAATTTGAAAAAAAATAATTTCTACCAAAATTTGATCTAATAAAATATTCTTAAAAAAAACCTGACTAATGATTAACAGTGTATATCCAAGGTCGAGCTAGGGCCGATCTTCAGAGACTTACGCCTGTTTTTAATGAATTTTTTTTAATGTATGAAATTTAGCATTTATAATAATATTAAAGTATGTGGAAAAATCTGGTTTCAAGCTTAACGGCATTACAAACGAGAGCGTAAGTTGAAGTCGGCACTGCTCGACTCCGTTACTCAGGTTTATTTAAAAATATGTTATTAGATTACAACATGCCCAAATTGTGTGGGAGAAATGAGAATTTTTCCAAATTGCGGGGGAGGCAATTATAAAGATGATCGGGAAATGATGTATGGCGGATCGATAGGTAATGATGATTAAAATATATGTCTAGAAGGTTCGAATAATCCATCTTCAAAATTGTGGGTGATGTGAGGAATTTTACAAGTTGCGGGGGGGGGACTTTTCTATCGTTCATCTGATCAGAAAATGATGTATACGGATCGGATAGGTAATAATGATTAAAATATATGTCTAGAAGGTTCGGAAATCTATCTTCAAAATTGTGGGAGATATGAGGTATTTTTCAAATTGCGGGGGTGGCAACTCTGCTATCGTTCATCTGATTGGAAAATGATGTATGGCGGATCGATAGGTAATAATGATCATAATATTTGTCTGGAAGGTCCGAAAAATCTATTTTCAAAATTGTGGGAGATATGAGGTTTTTTTCATATTGCGGGGGCGGGAGGGGGCGTGGCAAAAATTTGAAACAAACTTGATCTGCGTGCAGACAAAACAAGTCTACACTGAAAAAATGGTAGCTCTAGCTCTTATAGTCTCTGAGAACTAGGTGTTCATACAGACGGACGGACGGACGGACGGACGGACGGACAGACGGACAGACGGACAGATTTTTGTATATACTCGGCTGTTATGCTGATCAAGAATATATATACTTTATGGGGTCGGAGATGCTTACTTCTGCCTGTTACATACATTTGCACGAACTTAGTATACCCTTTTTACTCTACGAGTAACGGGTATAAAAATAGATTTAAAGTGAGGATTTTGTTCTTAGAATCGGAAATATCGAACTCGGTCGGACTTTGAGATGATTTGTACTTGATTTGCTCTGGTTGGAGTACAGATTTCTTGGTTAATTTTCCTGAGTGTTAAAATAGTTTTTACATTCATTGATGTCGTTTTCACAGCTGTAATATATTTCTTCAAATTGATGTCGTTTTCACAGCTGTTATATATTTCTTTAAATTAAATGAATAAATCTTATTAAAGAAAGTCTGAAAGTTGTATACCCTGTACTCTTGCAGTTTCTTTAAGTTCATAAATTTTAATACCCGTTTAGTTGTAAGGGAATTCTACGCTATGACAAATATATGCAAAGGCCTAAGTAAAAAAATGAAATTAATCTCGATAATTGTACTTGAATTTTTAAATGAGAAACTATTTATGATTTTATAATGAATCACAATATATTTCAAAAATTTAAATTCCCTTACTTCCAATAATTTTTTGTATAATTTTTTTTTCGAATCTTAAAACAATATATTTAAAATTAAATGGGGGTACTGAATCGGTACCGAAAACAGAAAAACATTAATCACCCAAATATAACCTTAAACTGAAAATCTCACAGATTCTGTTCTAGAATCTAGAACAACCTTAGTCACAAAGTGCGAGGCGAAAAAATGAGAGAGTGTATAGGTGTGCGAATATAATGCGACGGAAAGCGGCTCTGTCCCTATCTAACAGAGCATTATTATTAGAGGGAAAGATTGTGACTCATCTCAATTTGTGGCGCTGTTAAGTAGCAGCCCGAGTTGAGATACTTTTAAAATGTTGCCAGCGATTTCAACATGTTGCTAAGGTCTTATAACACAGATAGGAAAACACGGTGGTTAGAGCGAGACGGACATTGTCTTGACTGTACTTTGAGAGCGATAATAACAAAGAACAGCTGATTATTTCGCGTTAGTTGCGACAAAAAAATTTGTTAAGTTTGTGGCGGCAGAGCAATCTTCCCCTCTAGAAATACTGCTCTGTGGTCTGTCCTAGAACCAAAATTCGTTTTGGGATTAACCCTTGATTTAAACCGGGGTTGGAAACCGGTTAGGAGACGAACCACGCGGGAGTCTCTGAGATTTTCAGAAAGACCGAACCGAACCGGAACCGCTACAAAAAAAAAACCTGAAAAGAATTCGGTTCAAAAAAATATATTTTTTGATAAACTTAACGAAAACTTTTCTTATCACTTATAATTCAATCTTATTAATATTCTTAAATTCCATATGTAAAATTATTGTATTATATAATATATTTAGAGATCTATGTATTGGAATCCATGAAACCAGATTCTTTCTGATAATAATGTCTATATTTTCTTAAGTCGAATGCGCACTATCCCCTCTAAAATTTGTTTTTAATAGATAAAATGCCAGTATTAATAAAAAATAGTTTGTATATGAATTTAAATGATATGAAAGGAGTAGCGGGTAAGGCCGGCCAAAAATCCAACTTAAAAATCAAATTAATTATTACGAAAAGGTTGACTAAGAGATAATTTTCTAAGTATTATGATTTTCTATCTCTAAGAAGTAATGGCATGCTATGCTCTTAATATTATATTGAAAATGTCAGCGACTCAAATTTACTTGCAATTATTATTTTAATGAATCAATAAGCCTATAAAAAATTTCTCGGGTTCGAACGCCGGAGAGAAACCGGATGAACTTGTTGTTACGAATTTATCTTACGTAGTCATCGAATTATTATATTGAAGTGAGTTTTGACTGTTTGTTTTGATAAAGACAAATCACTAAGAGTATAGCAAATAATATGATACAGAACTTATCAATAAGCTGAAGAGTGGGTGCTATTCTGTCTAGCTATTCAAGTTATTGATAACTTAAAAAAATTTAAATCGAATTCAATATGCCTCTGATCTTTTCAAAAATTATAGCCAAACATTATTCTCCCCAAATCTAACCTCAGCCCAAACTCTCATCTACACGCGCTTACCTGAGCAAATAGACAAATGGAATGAAAAGTCCTTTCGCTCCTTTTCTTATTTTTTTTTTTTTTTTTTGTGCAATTTCAGCATCACACACAAAATGGCAGAAACGGGATTTTCAAACATATCGCATATACAAAATGCAAACATGTCTGGCAAACACAAATCCCATAAATGTTTTCTGTGATAAAAAACTAGCAAAAAATATTTTCATATGTGAAAATGTGTAAAGTGTAAAAGTTTTCTCTGCCGTTTCGTTTTGGTTTGTTCTACACTTCCGCCTTGCATTTTGTTGTTTTCTATTCCATTTTGTTTGCTCTATAAGTGTGTGTGTGTGAGAGCATCAGGTGCTGTGGCTGAAAGAAATTACAACAAATCCATTTGTAAAATTGCAAACCGAGACCGAACGACTAGAAGGATGCTGCTTCTCTACTCCTTTTTTTCAACTCTCGCTCCCTGACTCTGTCTGGTTGGTCTTTAAAGTTTTGGTGGCAACCAATTACAGTCCAGCCAGCTCCAACTTCGGCCTCAGATTCAGGCATCTCCTTGTCATTATGAACTCAAAAATCAAGATGAAAGGCACTCCTCCTGTCATTTGCCTGCCCGAAACATTCATCTTACTAAAGTTGCTGGGCCTCCTTTTTGGCCCAGCAACGAGACATTCATCAATTTGCCAGGGAAAAAAAGAAGCGAAATTGAAACGAACATTTTTCCTGGCTGCAACAGCAGCTTGCATATAAATTTGCAAAAATAAGTGCAGCTAACGTCCTGCTCCGTCTTCCTCCTGCGTCTGCTGGCCAACAAACTACACACACGTCAAATTTCAAACAAGTTGGGCCGCCGCAGGACCTCAGACACAGGCCGGGGTACAGAAAAAAATATAGTACTAGACTCCTCCGGCGCTAGCACCTGCCATTTTGCCGTTTTCCGTCTCTCACTTTTTGTCTGAGCATTCGTTGCTTTTCTATCTTATTTCATGGCCCAAGACCAAAGCCCAAAAGGAGCAACAATAAAAACGGCCAAACTACTGAGGTAAAAGAATTTTTCGGCTTCAGTTTCCCCGCCCGGCTGGGGTGAGATTTTAAAGAGATTTTCTTTTAAGTCTACAAAGTCTAGTGAGCAAAAATGAACTTTGCTGCAAATAAATGCAAGCAACATTTTTATACCCTTGCAAAGGGTATATTAAAATTGTCACGATGTTTGTAACGCAGTGAAGGAAGCATTTCCGACCACATAAAGTATATATATTCTTGATCAGCATGACGAGCTGAGTTCATTTCCGTCTGTCCGTCCGTCCGTCTGTCCGTCTGTTTCTATGCTATCTCCTCCCTCAGTTTTAAATCTATCTTAACCAAACTTTGCAAAAAGTCTTTAAATACAAATACGCTACCCAATTGTCGGAATCGGCCAAATCGGATGACTATATCATATAGCTGCCATAGGAATGATCGGTCCAAAAACTAGTTCTGGTGAGAAAAACTTTTTTGTTTTCCATCGTAGCGTCACCAATCGTAGTTTATATTTAGTTTTAAATCTTCCACACAATTCTGGAAAAATTTATCAAAATCGGATAACTATAGCATATAGCTGCCATATAAACGGTCGGTCCAAGAACAAGTTCTAGTGGGAAAAACTTTTTTGTTTTCCAAGGTAGCGTCACCAATCGTAGTATATATTAATTTTATATGATTCCACACAATTCTGGAAAAATTTATCAAATTCAGATGACAATACCATATAGCTGCCATATAAACGGTCGGTCAAAAACTAGTTCTAGTGAGAAAAACTTTTTTGTTTTTCTTCGTAGCGTCTTCAATCGTGGTATATATTAGTTTTATTTGCTTCCACACAATTCTGGAAAAAGTTATTAAAATCGGTTGACTATAGCATATAGCTGCCATAGGAACGATCGGTCTAAAAACTAATTCTAGTGAAAAAAACTTTTTTGTTATCAATGGTAGCGCCTTTCAAAACCTGCAAGGGTATTTAAAACATCGGCGTAGCCGATGTTAGCCTTCTATTTTTTTTTAATAAGGTTGAGATTGAATCGTGAATCAATCTCGATATGATTGATATATTTATATGACTCATCAATTTTTAAAGATCCATCATACATCGTTTTTCAATCAGATAAACTATAGTCGAGTCATAAGCAAAGCAAATAATTACGCCGCAACCGTGATGGGCAGCACTTTTATACTTAAAATTTATAAGTTAAATATAGACGTAAGCTGGTACTGATTAATTTTCTTGTTTCTTACTTGTTTTAATTAGCGAACATGTTAATATCAAATATATAAAGCACTTTAAATCAACTAAAATCATAAATAAACACCAAAGATCATAAGAATATGGTATTAAGTGAAATACTCTTAAAATAAAATGTTTAGATTAATTCATAGAATTTTTTTTTTAATATTTCGCACTGTGGTACAGTGAGTGGCGCCCACTGTGCGGAAGGCCTTGTCGCGACTATGAATCGGAACATCTCTCTTATTTCTCCTCAATTTTGTATACCCTAGCAGAGGGTGAATTAAAAATGGTCAAATTTTTGTTACGCAAAGAAGGAACCATCTCCAATCTCATAAAGTAAATATAATTAATTTTTGATCAAAATGACGAGCTAAGCCGGATATAGCCATAACTACACTCAGAAAAAAACGTCTGTCAACGTTCTAGAACGAACGGGATAGAATTTATACAGTTTTGTACTTCAAATTTCAAGTACAATTCGAACTTAAACTAATTTTAAATTTTTCCCAAAATGTTGCTAAAATGAGAAGAAAATACTTCAATCAAGAATTTATTGTACTCAAACGTTCTAAAACGAACGGTATAAAATTTATACCGTTTTCTACTTAAAATATTAAGTATGATTCATTCTTGGGTGTACTTAAACTAAGTACAAATCAATCTAATAAGTTCGAAACAGGATTGGTTCAAGACTATTTCGTTTTAAGAATAAGGCTTAAGAAATATTGAAATTGCCCAAAATGTACTTAATGTATTCCGAAACGGTATAAAATAAAGTACTTCGGGATTGAAAAAATTGTACTTGATGCAAATATTTTGTACTTGAAGCAGTATTTTCGTAGTTGACGTACTATAGCCACCGTCTGTGCTTGATTTAAGTACAAAGTGCTCGGTTTTTTATCTCAGTGAGAAAAACTTTTTTGTTTTCTATCGTTGCGTCCCAAATCTTAGTATATATATGAGTTTCTTATGCTTTCACATAATTTTGAAAAAATTTATCAAAATCAATGATTTAAAAATTTTAAATATCTGATTTCTATATCTTATATATTTTTTACCAGTTAAATCGGTTGGAGTCGAAGTTAGCTTTGCCTTCTCGTTTTTTAATGGTTCAGCATAAAACTATTCTGGTGGCGGGTCTCATTATTTCAACTTTATATAGTTATAATATTCGATATTATACTAGACGATACCTTAATTTTGAATCCCTTTCTTGAATAGAGAAAAAATGGATGACCATTTATTTAATAGTTACGTTCCATGGTCCGGTTTGGAGGCTTTCAAAATCCTGGATCTAACCGGTGCTCAGGGGTTTAGTTCCTGTATAGCTCTCACTTCTTTGTAAGGAGTTTCGTATTAAACAGATGACCTTTATTTGTTTTTTTGTTTTTTTGTTGTTGTTGTTTTTTTTTAGATCTATCTTGAATATCGTTCAAACATTTTGTAATGGTTTGCTACAATCTCTAGTTTAATTAAATGTTCCACTTCAAAAAAAAAACGTATCCAGAGATTCTCTCTTCATTTCAACTAACAAATCTCTGCTCATTGCAAAAGTTTTTTATTCGCCTAAAACAATAACTGCAGCTGCTGCTCCACATCAGGCACAACTTTTACTACTGCCCAAGTCCAATGGCTCCCATTTTCCTACCGTGTGGTTACAATTTTTTGTATCCCAAAACTAGCAGCTAGAGCCCGAGTCAGTGCCTGAGCGAGCACACGTTAGTTTGGGGAATTGCAAATAAATATTTCAACTGCAGTTGCAGATTATTTTAGTGCTCCGAATAGTCGTAACAATGGCAGGAGGAACAGGAGCAAACAGAAAAGTCTAAAAACTGCTGAGACAAGGCGAAACAACTCAGCTTAGATTTCTCCGGGGAACTATGATAAAGTGTATCCCATAATGAAGACAAATAGAGAGCAGAGGAATGGAAACTTTTTGGGTGCTTGGGTGCGAGCAGAGTTTTCTCTCGCATAATTTCAATTTATTTTTGTTCGAAAAAAATGCCATTTACATAGTTCACTTTCTGTTTAGATTGTAGTTCCTCATATAAATGCCAGCCAACACTTCCTGCATGCGCCTGCGTCGCTTGTCCTGCATGAGGAAGGAAATCAACTGCTTGGGATTTAGGCCACGCGTGGCCTGACGTTCCAGAAGAGCCAAATCATCTTCACTAATGGCATCCTGATCATCTTGATCCAGGCTATCATCGTTGGCGGGGATTGGCTGGGGGTTAGCTACGACCTCAACATCACCATCTTCGTGGGCATTGATCACCTCCGTATCATCATGGAAGCTATCGGTCAGTTCGCTCAGATTTAGACCCTGCAAAAGATCAAGAATCGAGGGTGTCTGAAGGCTGCGACGAGTTGCGTTGCCGCTGCTACCGCCGCTGGTCAAATTGATGCCCTGCATATTGTTGGGATTAACAATGAGATAGGTGGCTCCACCACCATTGCCCCAGTTACTCAAATACTCCATGCCAGGGAAGGTGAAAGGTGGACGATTAGGTTGTGGTGGATAGAAGGGTGGATAGAAGGGTGGGTAACCGTGGAATGGATAAGGCTGACGATTTCCGGAATCCTGATTAGGTTGCACAACAATCACATTTGGTTGCTGCTTGCCGCTTTGATTATCACCTGGACGGATGTTCCAAAGGAAACGAGGTACCAGTTTCGAAATAGCTAAAAGTATAAATAAAAGGTAGGGAAATAATTTTGACTCTTTAAAAAGATATTTAGGGTAGTTAGAACGAAATGGTCTTGAACGAATTCCGATTCTTATTATCTTATTAGCTTGATTCGTACTTAGTTTCATTCTCAATATTTTAAGAACAAAACGGTATAAATTCTATCCCTTTTGTTCTAGAAAGTTTGAGTACAAAAATTCTTGATTTAAAGGATTTTGTTCTTGATTTAAGAATTTTGTTCACATTTTGGGCACATTTTATCCTTGATTTTTATAATTAAATCCACCATACTTACAGCTTCTTACACTGGCAGAGCCCGTTCTTGTGCTCTGGGCCGCACTCAGCACCACCAGGAAGGCAGCAAATATCAAAAAACTAAGTTTAAACATTTTTAATTTGACTTGCGAAGCTTCAGTGGATGACTGTGCTGTCAACACTGCCATCAGCTAACTTATATAGTAACTGCCACAATCCCTTTTTAAAGGTATCTAAAACTTTTAGTTTTTTTTTTATGACACATTTCGCTTCAATTTCGCCAAATCATGGGGTCAGTTGCTAATTTCACAGTTGATCTAATTTAACTGTATATTTGATTTTATTTATTTTGTTCTATCACCTCGTAAATCAATTTCCAAAGTTTATTGCAATCGTAAAATGTGTTCTGTTCCCCCTCTACACAAGACAACAACAACAAAAACTCTTTGACCGAGTTTATGTTTATGTTTTGCGTTTACTTTGCCCCGCTTTCATGATCGATTTAGCATTAAGTAGTCTTTTTTACAGATTACTTTTAGATATGGATGTGAGCCTACCAGGCGCTAATGTGTTTAGTTTATGGCATATTTATGGTCTGTGTAGTTTCTGGTTGTTCGATCGGATAATTTGCAGACTCTGTGCCAAAAGTACATTGGCCTCTTGTACATTGAACTTGAGAAACTATTTTGGCTCATTTGGAGGAATCTTTTTTCTTTTTTTTCGTTTTAGAAAGCTGTTTAGAAGGTAATTTGCAAAAATTTACTAAAATTATATAAAGAAATTATTTTGAACGATCAGTTTGGATTTTGAGCGGAGAAATTAGGCCCCAAAAGAAAGAGTAGTATGATAGAATTTTTATTTCTTCTTTTGTGCTTATCCGGGACTAATTCCGAAACGAATATCGGTTCGGGTACCGGTTCCAGAACGTATCGAAATGAGAATATCGGTTAAAGGTTCTATTTCGGTTTTACCGATAGAACCGATACGGTACGCAGATTTTTATTTCGGTATACCGTTACGTACCGGTACAAGTAGAATTTTTTTAATATTAAAATTTTCAAAATATTTAAAAAAATACAAAAAATTAAAGGATGCAATAGAACTAAAAAATGGAATTCTAAGAATATGACATTAAAAAAACTTTTTTTTAAATTTATCAATGTCTAACCTTTTTTTTATTTTTGGACGAACATTATTCTGTCCGGTGGTAACCCTCTCACTACTTAGAAAAGAAGCCTAGAATTTGGGAAATCCCTTTTCTTATGTCGCCCAGACAAACTCGACTTAGAGCCATTTCTCATAAAGCTGACAAATATTTCTTAATAATGGTTCAATATAATCCGATCCAAAATCTGCCGCATTTTAGTTAAAAACAAGTAAGTACGTGTTTGTATATAACTGATAACTTTAAAGTGTGGGGTCACACAAATTGTGCTAGAACTGCCCATCACGATTACGGGCAGTGCTGCCCAGCGTAATTACTTGTTTTGCTTATAATTCGAATATCGTTCATCTGATCTGGAAACGGTGCATGGTGGATCGATAAGTAATGACGATTTAAATATATGCCTAAAAGGTTCAAACAATCTGTCTTTAAAATTGTGGAAGATATGAGATTTTTTTCAAATAATGGGGGTGGCAACTCTACTATCGTTCATCTGATTGGAAAACAATGTATGGGGGTTCGATAAGTAATAATGAGTAGAATATATGTCTAGAAGGTTTGAACAACCTAACTCCAAAATTGTGGGATATTTGAGGTGTTTTTTTAAATTGTGGGCGTGGCAACTCTACTATCGTTCATCTAATTAATTATCGATAAGTAATGATGAGTACAATATATGTCTAGAGGGTTCGAACAACCTAACTCCAAAATTGTGGGATATTTGAGGTGTTTTTCAAATTGTGGGGGTGGCAACTCTACTATAATTTATGTGATCGGAAAACGATGCATGGGGGCTCCATAAGTATTGATGAGTAGAATATATGTCTAGAAGGTTCGAGCAACCTTTTTAATATGCGGGGGAGACAGGGGACGCGGCAAAAATCAGAACTAAACTTGATCTACCTGCAAGTATAAAAATTATATGTTCCATACACTTCAAACCTCTAACTCTTACCGTCTCTGAGATCTCAGCGTTCATACGGACAGACGGACATGTCTATATCGACTCGGCTGTTGATGCTGATCAAGAATATATTTACTTTATAGGTTCGGGTTTATGCTTCCTTCTGGCTGTTACATACATTTGCACAAGCCCAATATACTCTTTGTGCCTTCGGTACAGAGCATAAAAACACAAAAACAGATTGAAACATAAAATCTGCGTTAGCTTTTCCTTACATTACATTTTTGAAAATATTAAAACAGAATTTTTGTAGTGCGAATTTTGACAAAAATCCAGAAACTTAATTTCTGTTATTTATTTTCATTTTTCTAACATTTATATATTTAACGGAGGATTTTTTAAGACTTAGAAATCCTTCAGATTTAATTAGAAGAGGGTTAATATTTACCAAAGAAAAGTTTTTCCGCTTTTTAGAAATTTTGTTTCTATGTATAAGATATATTAAAAAGAGATTATGATTCTGTATATTCTTTAAGGGCGAATTTCTAAAATGTAAGACTCTTTTCTGATTATATATATTGCTATTTTATCAGTTGAAATATATTTTTGAAATTATCATAAATCAATAAAATAAATAATAAGAAACCAAAACAATACCGATATTAGCGTTTCGGTAAGGTTCCCGATTTTTTCGGTTTCTATTATAAAAGGTTAACGGATTTCAGTTCTCAAAAAAATTTTAATATCGGTTTTGATACCGGTACCTGGCTTTAAACGGTTTATTTCGGTTAACGGTTCCGGAGGAGGGAGGGATGGCAGTTCAGTACAAAGACGCAGTTAAGTTTCTTAATTTTCGAGAAATTATGCAACATAAAGCTTATCTTAACCACTGTGCCATGAACCAAAGAGCAACATCTGAGGTCAAACGCGTAGAAAAATACGCGCGACTTTCCTGGCCGATTGCAGAGTGTCCAAATTTTTTCACTGCCTTTTTATTAAGTTGAAGTGAAAATAAATTTATTTTATATAAAATATTTTCTCAGTGATTCAATTTCCCTTACCTTTCAAATCAATTTTCTCCTCCCTTTCAAATAATAAATCCATTTCCCATCTTCCGGCTAAATAAATATGCTTAAGCAGGGGAGAAAACGTATGTATGTACAACTCGTTCGAACTAAAAATAAATGGCAAACGTACCAATAATATCATGAAAAAATATCCATTACTAGCTGCTACTAAAAGTGAAAGTCGTCCCGGCAATCAGAAGCCAAAGACAACAATAAATCCTAGGTACGCACACTCACTGAGTAAGCCGCATAGAGCTGACACTGGAGGTAAATATTATTTAAAAAACCAAAACACGTAGGCAACACAAAGTACAAATCGCACTCAATCAAAATCACCTCAAGAACTCCGACCACACACACACACACACACTGGAGTGAAAGCTTAAAAGATGAAATCCAACAGAAAGATTCGAAGGAGCACAAAATAAATAAAAGAGAAACTGTCATGCACGAGGATTTAAAAGATTTGAATTCTATTTGGCAAAGTTGGCAGAAAAGAAGCGTTTTTTTTTTGGGTGGTGGGGGTGAGTCTGTCATTTGGTATTGACCAAAGTACTCACATGTCCAGCCACTTAGCCTACATTAGGTTCTCACCTGGTCGCCCTCGTTTGTGCCCATTCCAAAGGCAAATATTTATCGATTGGCATGAGAATCCAATTCGTTATGCTTAAAACTAGGGGCTCCATCTGTTCGAGGTGCCAAAGCAAATGAGGAGAGAGGTGGATGAAAAATCAGTCCAGCATTTCTACGTAAATTGGCAGTTAAGACAGTTTTTTTTTCTTTGTCCCAAATGAACCTTGGCTCAAATTGGGTTGCAAGTTGGGCATGGAGAATGCATTGTTTGGCAGAGATCGAGGATTATAAGTGTTTTTTTGTGGTAGATTCAAGGTAAAACTGTGATTTCGGTTTTTCGGTTCAAAGCTTAATTAAGGTTACTGTAACAAGAATAGTTCGAGCGTGTTAATCTGCTGAGTGTTTGGAGACCAAAAGAGATAACTAAGGGCTTCGTAGTGTATAATGGGAATAACCGTTTGATTTTCTTACAAGCCTCTCAAGTTAAAAGTCTTAACTCGAACATGATTTTTGTAATAGTTTTGCATATTTTATAAATTATAATTTTATTGTAAGAAATCTATTCGGATTAATGCCTTATCTTTCAAGTTTACGAATCTGAAATCCGTTTTTCATCACAACGTTTCTTTGGTAGTGATCGCGTTGCATAAAACACAATTTTCGCGACCTGGAGAAATAATTGCAGCTCAAATAGGCACTCAAATTTAAGCCATTAGCTAGATCAGCTGTTAAGTTACGACATTCGTTGATGAACTTATTGGAAATTAAGTTCAATTTAACCCAGGGATGCCAACAGGTTCTGAACCGAACCGAACAAAACCGTATTGAACCGAACCCCTGTTTTTTCAAAAATGCTAAACCAAACCAAAAACGCCTATGGAAACGGTTCGGTTCGGGTTAGTTTATCGTCGAGTTTAATGATGTTAATCAAGGCTACACACTGAAAGCATTGTATACTCTGTACCGAAGGTACACAGTGTATATTGGGTTTATGCAAATGTATGTAACATCCAGAAGGAGGCATCTCCGACCCTATAAAGTATATATATTCTTGATCAGCATCAACGGCCGAGTCGATATAGCCATGTCCGTCTGTCCGTCTGTCTGTCCGTCTGTCCGTATGAACGAAGAGATCTCAGAGATGGTAAGAGATAGAGGTTTGAGGTGTATGGAACATATATTTCTTATACTTGCAGGCAGATCAAGTTTAGTTTTAATTTTTGCCACGCCCCCTGCCTCCCCCGCCAATTAAAAAAAAACGAAATAACTCCCACAATTTTCAAGATAGATAGTTCGAACATTCTAGACATATATTTTACTACTTATTTTGAATCGACCCGCCATACATCGTTTTTCGATCAGATAAACGATATTAGAGCTATACGTAAAAGAAAATAAAAACCAACAACAACAACAACACCGTAGCGATTGGTAGAACTTACGAGAAAGAGAGAGCGAGAAGGCAATAGCTAACTGGTAATTTCCCAATAGGACCTTGCTATGAGAGGAGCAATGTAATTGAGATGGCCTGCGGTCAGAAATCACGCGTGATTCCCGCGTGACTAATATAGATACGTTTATGTTAAATGGAAATTATATACAAATTTTATAATTTTACGAGTTATGTACTATGGTAATTCTACTCATCATTACTTATCGAGCCCCCATACATCGTTTTTCAACCAGATGAACGATAGTCGAAAGAGTTGCCACCCCCAGATTTTGAAAAAACCTCACACTTTAAAGTTATTAGTTTCGTACAAACAGGTACAGAGTATATTACAGTCGGGCTTGACCGACTTTCTTTCTTGTTTTAAGTTAGTGACAGTGTTTCCAAATTTAACCTTTGTAGTATCTTCAAGTTTTCTTTTTATTTTATTATTTTAGTAATACTCATTGCAGCTGGGAATCCAAGTGATTCACACCGTTTTTGAAATGCTATAATTTATATTGCATTTTCGCTCGTCTAGAAAATCTATCAACTAATGAAAGGCGCCTTCACATCTGTTTTTATACACTTGAAAAGTGTTTTTTTTTTTTCCACTTTTTGCATAGAAATAAGTTCATTTCCACCACATAAACTTTTACTTGATCAGGACGACCGGTTCAATTCGTCTTCCGTCCGTCCGTCTGTCCGTCTGTCTGTTTCACGCGAACTAACTCTCGTTTTAAAGTACGAGCTGAATTTTCACAGAGTCTTCTACTGCACGCACTATACGACCCGATCGTGACTATATCATAGCTGCCATAGTCAAGTTCTAGTTAGAAAAACTTTTGTTTTCCATCGTAGCGTCAATAATCTTGATATGTTATTTTATATGTCCACATAATCTGAAAACTGTATCAAAATCGAGCGAAGTCGTTGTGAGAAAACTTTTTTTTCCATCGTGAGTCTCAATCGTAGTATATATTTTTTTCTATTTCTGAAAATTGATCAAAATCGGTGATTAAGCATAAGCGCCATATAAACGGTCGGTCAAACTATACTTCTATGAGAAAACTTTTGTTTTTATCCTTTTTGAGTGATATCATTATAATAAGACAAACAGCATAACCATCGTCAAAATGTGTTTATAAGAAGTTTTTTTTTTGCCTTATTCCAAAATATTAATAAGTATTAAATAGCTCACGAACGCAATAATGGTTCTAGGGACCTGCTTTTTGTCTATATGATTAATACATATATATATTCAGAAACGAAGTTATTAAAACGCTTTCAAAAAAGTATATGTAAAGTGACGGAAGTTTCATTTTAGAAAATTAGTAAATTCGAAATCTAAATTCGGCGTGATTATATATTAACCGTGAACCACTGAACCGTACCAAAACCGCGGTTCGGAGCGGTTTCCATCCCTGATTCAACCGCTTTACCGTTATTTTTTAAAATCGCACTCATGTTTATCTGCTGCATCTTCGTCCTCAGCTAATTTTCATACATCCTTACTGAAATCTCTCTCCGTGTCAGACAGATTTATTAATTTTTCGATGCGACATTAATAAATAGAAAAGAACCATTGTGAGCTAAATGGTTTCCCTTTTGGAGGGATTTTAATGATCATGATTTATTTTATTCCAATATACTTTTAAAGCATTTAATTTTCTACACACCAGTATTTGGATCTGCATAATATAACCATACAAAATCGTTGTTTGAACCAGGGAGTCAAACCCGAATCCAATCCGGAATCGTATACCGAAAAGTACCGATTGAAACTTAAAACCAGAACCGGAACCGATATTGTTCATATTTTGAGAACCGGTATTAGAGTTCCATTATTTAAGGAATCGAAATGACCGAAAAGAACCGAAACATTTTTCAGGTTCTGAGTATATTTCCTTTTTCAGTTTTAAGGAGGTCTTCTTACTTTGAACAGGGTTTTTAGAGTGATTTAAAAAAAAAAATTCTGGAAAGAAAACCATAATAGCTTTTGCAATTCAGTTTTATGTTTTGATGTTATTCTGGCCAGTGTAAAATCGTACCTTTTGTATCATTTTTGTTTCAATACTTTCAAAATATTAGTCATCTTTTCTTTACACAACACAGCAAATGTTAAAACTTGTTGTGGGACTCCCCTTTTTAACATTTACAAAGGAAACGAACCAATAATTGAACCTAACGGGCTTTACCTAACGCCAGGCTAAAATTGTGAAAGTAGTCAGAGCTACATAAAGCGTATATGATATTTCATAAGATATCAAAAGTTCTTCTTGCTCTTCAAGTAAAATAATAAGTAAGATTAGGACAATTGTTTTACGGTGTAAAGTTTATTATGTTTAATTTACCTTCTATATAAGTACATTGTGATGTGTAGGTTGTCATTTAAATTATTTTTAAATTACCAGTATACCGAAAAACAAACCAAGAACCAATGCGGAACCGAATACGGAAATAAACTAGAATCTAAATTAAACCTTTTACCGAAACTTACCGAAATAGTATCGATACATCGAATATCGATATTTGATATATTATCGGATACATTACAAGCTCGAATATTTTTAACAAAATATGCATAATGCTATCGATAACTAGCCTATCGATATACAAATACAGCTGGTGGTATCAGTATCACTATAAAGAAGCGTATTAATTTGTCGATCTCTGCTTCTTTATCATAAAACGTCACATTGACTATCATAATACTGGAACAGTCGAGGTCAGCAGACAGCTCATTGAAAGTGCATTATTGATCAGGGAGTAAAACCATTGGGCGCGTTCAGCAGAGACAATTGATCTCCGATCTGCTTAATAAAACTGATCTTGTTATTCAGCATACTTTTAGGGGGTCTTGTTAAATTGACATTTGAAAAATCTTCAAAAAAATATCATACTAAAAACAATAGGAAAAGAAGGCTACGTAAATTACCAAGAAATACGGAGCAAGTTTTTCTGCTGAACACGGCCATTGCCATTATTATTTATAATGTTGGAGATGCTTTCCTCTGGTTCTCTCTTTTTTTACCTTTGGTACAGAGTATTAAAATTAATTTTTGTTGTTTTTATGTTTTTATTTATGTTGTTTGTTTTTTTGTTGGCACCGTCAAAAGTCTGGAGATAAACAAAAACCTTAATTTAGAGCATAGTATAGCATTATTATTTGCCATGCTAACGGAGCTATTCGAATCCCGTCTCCTTTGTCAACTGATTTAGCTGGAATCCAATTGGAGGCTTTCCCCCTTCTATTCTCGTTACTGACTGCCTAGTCCATCATTATCATTTAAAATTCCCAAAATCTCTGCAACACACACACACACACTTTTGGGCCATTGCTGATGCTTGCGTCCTGTTGCCCTCTTGACATTTGCCGTACCATTCGCCCACTTACTCCCACCTACAATTGCAAAAAAAAGGCATTTCCCAGCCATTTCCTGCGCGCTTTTCTCGTGTGTGCGTTTGTGTTTTGTGTCGCGTTGCCATTTCGCATCCGCCGCTGGACAGCAACAGCAGCAGCAGCAGCGGCACCATCAGGCAATGCTTAGCTTCATCAACCAAAGTTCCAGCAAAAACACTGAGAAAAATTTGGAAATTTTTTAAATGTTGGTGCTCTGGAAACAATAATTCTCAAATAGGTAGTTCAGTTAAGCTGATAAAAATCACTTAATATATTTAACACATTTTATGAAAATATTTTCATATTCAATTAAACTTTTTTCGTTTTCAACAAATACAGATTCAAACTGATCAAGGGGAAATTTTTTTTTAAATCCAATTTGATGTAAATCTTTTTCTTTTTAAAAACGATTTTTAAGATTTCAATGCACATTATCTTTGTGTTAAATTTTACCTGGTTTTTTAAGTTTATATAGCATGTCAGGATTAGGTTGATTATGATTTAAGTTATATACAAACTTTGGCAGGTTAAGAGTAAGCATATTATAGTTAGGCTTGACCGACCTTGTTACTCCTTTTCATTATGATTCTTTCTCAACATTAACCCAATACTTTTCTCAGTGCACTTGAAACAACAGAGGAAAAGCAGTGCCAGAGCAGAGCACTCTCAGCTGCCACTCAGCACAAAATTTTCGGCAGCATGCTTTTCCGGTTTGCCAACGCAGCAGAGCGCGGACTGCTTCTTGCTCATTTCGCCTCCTTGGGAGCCTCTCGGCTCACTCTAGTTCAATAAGGATTTCCGTTTCAATTCGTGCGCTGCTTCATTGTTGCCCTCCCCTCCAGGCTCTTGCCGCTGGGCCCTACTGTTGCTGCTGCTGCTGCTGCTGCTGCCTTCTGATGTCCATTTTCATTTATCGAATTTTTCACTTTGACGACCTTTAGGCCCAAGGCTCAAGTTTTTACACTTTTAGCAACAATTTCCTTCACTTTTCCTTCCCCTCTCTGAATTATTTATTTATTTATTTTTGTGCTGATTTCATGCGTTTGCTTTGCGACTTTTCGGTGTTGCTTTTTGTGCTTGATTTGCTTTCCAATTTTCAATGTGTCACTTTATGAGCAGGACCATTAATCAAAAAAACAACAAAAATACCGAAAAAAAAAGTGAGCCAAGAAATTATTGCTTAAATAAGCGTGTTCTTCCCGAAGACCTTGTGAAATGAAGCGACCACAAAAATGGCCTGAGTTGGCAAAAAGAACCAAAGAAAGGAGAAATAAAGAACAGAAAAGTTTTCACTTTGGGCCGCTTCGCGCTTTTGTTATTGATTTTGCTTTTCATGCGTCATTTGGCGGACAGCCTTTTGCATGCCACGCCTCAATGCCCAAACACTTTACAAACCGGAAATTCGGAAGTTCATATTTGATAGATTACAAAGAACGATGGGATACCATCTATATTAAATTAAAAATGCGAGCAAGTGCTAACATTTGACATCTTTTTAAATTATCTAAAAGAGGAAATGCAAATGAAACTAAACACACAATTTGATATGAAAATACTAGCAAATGATCCGGCGCGTTCCACTTCGTTATCATCAGTATAGCCGACAATAAGAAATTAAAATCGGGTTGATTCTTTAATTTTTCTATTCCTTTCTCACATCTAAACATCTGCTTAAATCAGGCCCGGCCAGCTCATAGCCACTGCACGTGAGCCGAAATCATGTCTGTGTGAATCGGTGAGCACAGAAAAACGTGAGTTGGCTGTCACCTGTGGCAGAAACCATTTTTCGACCGACTGGGTGAATTTCCCAAAATAATAACAATTTTCCTTCTATTAGGCCTATAAAGCGTACAAACCGAACTTCTTTCAGATCTGAGGTCGGAACATCCCACACCGAAAAAACACATGTCTAATTATATCCCATAATGTGCTCACAAACCGAATTTAAAGTCTAACGGACGAAATTATTTTTTTTTTTTTTCAAATGAAACTCTTCGGACATTTTCCCACCCTGAGGCGGATTTTCCAACATCGGAAAATCACCTAATCACTCTAAATATTTTAAATAATAAAACGAGAAGGCAAAGCTAACTTCGACTGTGGCTAAGTTTTAATACACTTGAAAAAAAACTCCAACTGATTTAACCGGTAAAATATATATAGGATATAGATATCAGATATTTAAAATTTTTAAATCATTGATAATAAAAATTTTATACCATAAAAAAAATTTTCTTAGTAAAACACATTTTCCGACCGATCGGTCCTATGGCAGCTATATACTATAGTTATCCGATTTTGATAAATTTCAAAATTATGTGAAAGCATATAAAACTTATATATACCAAGATTAGGGACGCTACGATAGAAAACAAAAAAGTTTTTCTCACTAGAAGTAGTTTTTTGGCCGACCGTTTCTATGGCAACTATATGCTATAGTGATCCGATTTTGATAAATTTTTCCAGAATTATGTGGAAGCTAATAAAACTAACATATACTAAGATTAGTGACGCTGCGATGGAAAACAAAAAAGTTTTTCTCACTAGAACTAGTTTTTTGACCGACTGTTTCTATGGCAGCTATATGATATAGTCATCCGGCCGGTTCCGTCATATTAGTTGCGTGCAGTAAAAAGAAGACTCTGTGCAAAATTTCAGCTCGATATCTTTAAAACTGAGGGACTAGTTCGCGTAGAAACTGACAGACGGACGGACGGACAAACGGAATTGAACTCAGCTCGTCGTCCTGATCAAAAATATATATAGTTTATGTGGTCGGAAATTAATATTTCTATGCGTTACAAACTTCTGGGCAAAATTAATATACACTTTTCCAATGGTTAAAAAAGTCAGCAAAACCAATCAGTGGCTGCCTAGGTTTCAACGAGATAGGTCAGAGCCGCTTTGCTTTTTGATTCTCTTTTTATCTGCATTCACCAATTGTTGCTCTCCCCTCTCTGAGTACTGAACACTGAAAAAATTGGGTGCGGCCATAGTTATGCACCTGAGTTTACCAGACTATTTCGACATCGAATCATTCAGTGTCAAACGTTTCACGGTGATGTCGTCATTAAAATATTAAAAATACTAAAATTATTTTCAAATATTTGAAGGTTCATTTAGATAATTTTTTTTGTACCCAACAAATAATGGTTATTATCTTCCCGTCAGATCGAAAAATTTTGAAGTACATTGGAGCCGATTCTTCCAGCTTATCCATTGCTGATTCTAATGAACGTTTACGACTGGCAGCCAAAATTGATTGAGATTTCCAACTTGGAAATTCCAAGCACAATTAACGAACCGATATTTCGCACTTACCATTTTATCGATAGCTGTAAAATATATGGAAAAAAGTTCTTCAAAAAGTTAAAAAAAAACGTTTATAAGTCTGAAATTTAGTATGGAGATTTTGAATCGTTGATAGTTCATAAATGAATCACAAATGTTACCATCTCTCAGCAACGCCCCCTGTCATCAAACAGGGTTACTTATTGATGCACTTACGGATACCAAAAATTTTAGCACACATCGAGTTATACAAATGTGAACTACCTTAACCATTTTACATCAAAAGACTGGAACAAACAATGCCTAAGAAAAGTGATGGGCACCCCTTAAATAGTGTACGTAAAGCTACAAATGAAAATGTGTGAGTAAGCTTGCTTGCGTACTCTGCATAAGAGTAAGCATCTAAGATTCGCATATATCCACAACAATAACTCCCTCTGATCTTGTACATGTGCCCTCTGCCCGTGTCGCAGTTCGCAATTGGCTGTGTCATGGAAAATTAAAGAAAAGCCCGTCTCTGCCTTAGATATATCTTCTTCCCAACAAATATCGCCCCATAAAGCACTGAAACCTTTGGCCCTAACAGTCATAAATGTTAACAATTCGCCGCGTTGACTACGAAAAGCTGTCAAAATGTGCCCAAGCAGGCATATGACACGCCCCCACAGACAACACGCAAGTGGAGAACACATGTACAAATGCCTCTTCCTCTCAATCTCACGGAGTAGGTGGAGACTAGTTAGGCCAAAGCCAAGTGCCAGTTGAAATTAAAATAAAAATGCATAAATATGAATGATGAAGACATAAAAAAAAGAAAATGCCAGCCAAGATTTCAATTTCAACTTGAATGAGTTTCTTGTGGGGTTATAACTTTAACAGTCGTCATAATATTTTGAAATCAAAAACTGCACTATAAACTAAAATGCTAAATGGCAACTGGAGGGAACTTTTCCAAGCCAGGCGCAGCTGGCGTTGACAGTGCCAGCGATTGTCTGTCTGTCGGTCTGTTTAATAGCTTTTTTTCTTTTACGTTTGAGAAGGAGAAACACGCCTTCAACAGGCGGATAGACCTTGTTCCAAGACGTTTTGCTGGTGCTGGGCAGGCACGCCTACCTAATCATTTCGGCGTTGACACTTGACACTTGAAAAAGAAATGCCTCGATGACAACAACAACAACAACAACGACGATGTCTTTGTCTCTCGGTCTATGACGTCCCTCAATCTAGCAAGTTGTATGTGGTACAAAACTTGATTTGAATTTTTCGCCACTTGCTGGGCTAAATTGCTAAACTGTAGTTTGAGCGAAACGTGATTGCGTGTGTGCGATTAGGGGTTTGTCTTTGAAGATAGCGAATAGGAAAATACACAAAACTAAATATATAGGGTGTTCAGTTCGTTGTGCATCGGACAAGCATTCCCAACAGCAGTATGCTCTGACCCAGACCTGTTACTAAAGAAATGAATCACAGCAAATTCACCCAAAGAGTTCCAAAATGTGACCTTAGCTTTTTTCTATTTATCATCTATCTCTATATATATAAAAGAGTTTGTCTTCACTGACTGACTGACTGGTGACCGTTGCTCAGCCCAAACCGTTAACCGTGGAAGCTAAATTTTTCACAGTACACTCAGAAAAACAAGGCTGCCAGAGTTCTAGAACGAACGGAATAGAATTTATACCGTTTTATATTTAAAATGTCAAGTTTAATTCGAATAATACGAATTAGTCTTAAATTTCTAGATTACTCATAATGTTCCTAAAATGAGAACAAAATTGTTAAATCAAGTACGAAATACTTAGATCAAGAATTGTTTGTACTTAAACGTGCTAAAACGAACTAAACTAAGTAAGAATCAATCTAATAAGAACGAATCGGGATTAGATCCAGACCATTTCGTTATAATAATAAGGATTCAATTACTATGGAAAAGCCCAAAATGTACCTAACGTATCCCAAAACGGTACAAAATCAAAAATTTCGGTATTGAAAAAATCTTACTTGAACCAAGTAGTTTGCACTTGTATCGAGTATTATCAAACTTGTCGTACTATTGACACCGCTTGTTTTTGACTTAAGTACAAAGTTCGGGGCTTTTTTGCTGAGTGTAGCTTTATCTTATTCTGGAAGTGAGTACTAAGGCGGTGTTGTGGAAAATCCACCGAGAAATGTGGAAAATTCACAGAAAACTATTGTACGACATTTTTTTGTTTATCATCCGATCAGGCTCAAACTCATTAAAAAAACAATTTTTAATGAAAATTAAACAATGACTGCATACCAATTTTTCGGAAAGTTAACCCCTCGTTGGAAAATTGGTTAAATGACCGAAAGTTTAGTTTGCGAGCGATTATCTCCAACTAGAGTTGGCATTTTTTTTTATTAGTATACGGATAACGAATAATTTTCCAAAAAAATTATTTTTTTTCAGATAAAGTAAAAATAATGCTTTAGAAATTATATCCGAATAAAAATAAATGAAAATTATTTGTTCAAAAATTGATTCTTCGAATAACTATTATCACGGATAAACAAATTTTTGTCGCTGAATATATCCATAAAACTTATCCGTACCATTATTCGCATAGTTAGGCATGTCTAAAACAATTAAAAAATACGTATTACCTATTTCGTTAGGAGAGTCTTTATTTCAAGTGTTGATAACGGCCGTCCGATTCATTAGGATTTGCTTTGCGATTGATGTAAAATAACTCAAAATTAAGATTTAAGCAATTCATCTTCCTAAACACTATAAAACAAAGGAGAATTTAATTTTTGTAGAATAATTTTATCTAGATAATAAATAATTTTATTCGGACAATTATTCGAATGATCGTTTTTTATATAAAATTATTTACAAATAAAAATTGATAAATAACGATGTATTTAAAATAATTATCTAGTTAATTCGTTATTCAAACAATGCCAACTCTGGCTCCAACTTATTACACAAAAAAAATTTTTAATTTTTGAAAAACTGTTTATAAAACTCGAATGTTTTTTATTCGATTAGCTCTAAACTTATTTGCAAAACTTTTAATAACAAAATATTAACAACTCGATTTTCACTTTGTGGAAATCCGGAAAATTTTGCAGAAATTATTTAAAAAAAAAATAGATTTGTTTTCAATTCGATCGTATTCAAAATCATTTTCGTAGCTCTTTATGGAAATTCCATACAAATTTTAATCACTTTTGTTGGATAATCCACCCAGCTGCGTGGAAAATGTTTGATCGTTCTGAAATTTTCTCCCGATAAGCTTCAAACTCATATTAAAAGCTACAAATCTAGGCTGCATAACTCAAAAATGTTAAAAGAGTTTTTTTGGGTTCCGTTCGCTGATCGGTTCCTGGAACTCTGAACCCCAGGTTTTGGTTCGAACCTCGGTTTACTAGGACAAAAAATTAAATTTTGCTTTTTTATGTAATTTTAAGTTGAAATTCGAATTTGCTTTCTCGTCCACTCTATTAACTTATCGCTTTGCCGATCGGCTTTCATTTGGCATTCAGACTATGGCGCTACTCACTTTTAATCAAGTTTTTGGCATAACTATCACATTTAATCAGGGCAACAACCCCAATCAAATTTTATGGAGGTCCAGTCCGTGGGTTCGAACCAAAATTTTCCAATGGTTAAGGTTCATAAATTTAAGGTTCATGGTTTTTGTGGCTTAAAGGTTCTGGTACGACCCTAGGTTCGGTATAAGTTTCATGAAATTTAAATAGAAAAGCAATAAATTTATAAAAGATATAAAAAAAATATTCAGAACTTAATTTTTGTTTACTTAATGGTAATATCTCAATTATTTTCAATTTAAATTTTTAAGTAGAATATCTTCGAGTATTTTTTGGTCTATTCTTCTTCTTTAATCATACAAAATAAAAGTTGGGTTGGTAAAAGCACGTTCAATTAAGACTAGTAGATTTTGTAAACCGAACCGAAACTTTTGGTACGGAGCAGGTTCAGGTTCAACCATTTTTGAACAAGATGTTCGGTTCAAGGTTCGGTTCACAGTAAAAAAAAGTCGGAATTTCGGGTTCGAACCGGTTCGGTTCAATACCAGAGGTCGAGAAAAAACCAAATATCTTACCCGTGTTTTTTAAATAAGCCCATTTCAAGGTTTATCAAGAAAACCAATCCGGGATTAGATAATTCGTACTTAAGTCAATACGTTCGTACTTGGTTTGAAAAAATCCGAAATCGACCTGCTTTTGAGAACGTTTGAAATATATCTCGGATTTTTTGATTGTTAAGGCATTCATCTCTACCAGCTCTTAGATTAGAAAGAACAATCGTTAGTATGAAAATGCTCGTTCAACTGTTATCTGGAAAAGATTTTAAGACCTTTCCAAAGATTATCTTGGAAAATTTTCGAAAAAAAGTTTACATAATGATGACAGATTTATTATTTGATGTTCATTGTTATCTATTGCTCTCATAAACCTTCTGTTTAAATACTTTAATTAAACATTTCGTTCGTTTGAAAACTTACTTAAGATTATGAACCGAGCAATATTTTTTTTTAATAAGTAGCAGGGTTCAGTTTCGGGTTCAGGTTCGAGGAGTTGAAAAAACCAAACCGGACTTCAAGCGCTCGCAACTTGTTTTCAAAGCTATACATAACAAAGTAATTCCAAGAAGAGTTTCTAATTTTGGAAAATCTGAAAAATTAAGGGAAAATAGTAAAAATCATTTTGTTTGTTTTTCTTGTCCATGTCAAGAATTCTTTTTCCGACTTTGCAGGGGGATTTTTAAAAAAAATTAAATTACGTTGTTATTATTATTTCCATTTCCCTTTCAATTCCTGCTATCTTAAATTATTATTAAAAAATTGTGACCAACTGCATAATTCATGGCTAATCATCAACTGCAATTTCCTTGCTAAAAGCCAAACCAAACTTTTCACACTCCTCCGCCCAAGGGCCGTCATTATATTATCCCCTTAGTCAAGCTATATTTTTTTTTTCCGCTGCCATTTACATGGTCATAAAATATAAGCCAGCCCGGACTAGAAACGAAAAACTTTCGCTTGGCATAGCTACAAATTCCCAGAGCCATAATTTTTCACACTCGTCGCTTCGCTCTCCGTCTCCGACGTCGCATAATTGCAGCGTAATTTTTGCGCATTTAATTTCATGTCTGGAAACCTTAACCTTACACAAAACGAAGTCAAGGCATAGCGGAAATGCAGGCAATGGTCAGTGACTGGGCGAAAAGACACTGGAGGTAAAGGCGTTAAAAATGTTTGCATGTGACGATTTTTTTTTCGGTTAGTTAGACTTACAAACGACCCCAGAGAGACCCAAGCAACAGAGGCGGCGGCAACGTCGGCGGCATGGGCGTCTTTTGCTGGTAAATTAACAAAACAAAACAAAAAAGAAATCCGAAAACACACACTGCAAAAATTTGTGAATACAACATTTTGCACTTTTCGAAAGGAGTCATTGTTGTTTGCCTGCCATTGACCATGAGAAGGTGTCCATACATTGAAGGAGAGTCTTGTGATTTTGTGTTTTAGTTGGTACACATTCACAAAAAGAGAAGAAATTTCGACTGATTCTTTGAATATTGATTGATCGAAAATAATTGGGAAATATATCACTTTTTCTCATATTGATAACTTTGGAAAGTGTATCACAGTTTCGCTTAATACTTCGTTTTATTTTGTATAATTTTCACATGGCAAAAACCGCGTCCATTATACAAAAATATTTCCGCCACTTCTGTTTTTTTCTTCTTTTTTCTAACGTCCGTCTCGCTTGTCGCTGTCGTCGTCGTCATTTTTGCAGCATTTCTATGATAAAGTGTTTTTTGTGTAGCCTCCACCAGTGCGCACACAAAAAAGAATTTATTAAAGAAAATGTTAAAAATGGGTAAAAATGGTTTTTCTATTGTTCTGTGGTCTCTGCATTTTTTAGACGCAAGAAAAAAAAAGAATTGTTTATTACATTTTTAGCTCGGCACGGTAGAAAATTTATGCCCGACATTGAATGGTATGCAAGCCAAGGTCTGGGGGATAAGAGATGGATGGCTGAATGGAAAAAAAACAACGCTTTAAGAAGGGAGAGTGGGGAGAGAATTGGCCAAGGGCAACTTTTTGGCCCTGGCACTGCGTTTCGCGCTAAATTATGGCAGCCCGAAATGGCATTGAACTTTACTTTGGGCCCACAGAGACATTCATATATGGACATTAAGGGAGGAAGGTAAATGTGCGGGACTTGGACAAGGTTGATGAAAGTGAGGCATGCTTGGAAAACTTAAAAGAACTTTAGGCAGCGAGTGTGCATTCAATAAGCCACAATAGTAAATGTGTAAGAAGGTATTGCAAGTTGAGATGACAGAACTTTAAAGATAACGAAATATTGTAATAATGTACAAAGATTCAGTAAGATGAATAAAATGTAACATAACAAAAAAAATCAAATTTTTTCATACATAAAATAAAATTAACAAAATAAATACTGTGATATAATTCTACTTATCTCTTTATAAAATATTTCAAAATTAAATATAACCGAATTTCAGTAAGATCGGTTAAATGTAGCAGATAACTTGCTTAGAACTCTTAATCTTTTTTGTCGACTATCAAAACTTGAGCAATAGAATCCTTAGGTTATAGATCAATTTTGAGACATTTAATTTTTTTTTTTTCAAAGATTCCGATTTATTAGATATTTAAGGCGGAATTTCATCCAATTTTTGCTGGCACTTTAAAATTTGTAAAGCTTTTTCATTAAAGTCCACAGCAATACAAATGTCACGCCAGTCTCTTGCAGACAAAATCCAATGTAAAATTTGTTTGTATTATTGTAAATCGTAATCATTGGGATTTAAAAATAAACCAAATACCAAAACCAATTTTCGGTAATACTAAAGATTTACTGAAATAAACACAAACAAACCATTTCAAAATGGAACCAACGTCGATATTTTTGGCATTAAGTCTAATTATAAAGATATCTGCACGAAATTAGCTTTAATCACATATTTTGGGCCTAATTATAAAGATATCTGCACGAAATTAGCTTTAATCACATATTTTGGGCCCCCTAAGACGACTTACAAAGGTTCGTTCAATTTATACCATTTTTTTTATTTAGCTGCCATATAACCGATCTGGCCGATTTTCAATTACTTTGTTGATTTTTAAACTATAGAACTGAAATTCAGTTTGTACTCTTTTTTGTAAGCTCCCAAGGTGTCCCATCAAAGCTGGTTTAATATGGACCATTATTTTATATGGCCATATAACCGATCTGTAAATTTTTAATTTTTTCTTGTATTTGCTCATCTTTCTTTATAGACTTTCTCCACATTTTTTAAATATTAAATTCGTAGTAGCTTATCTTTAACGTCCATTTGTTAACGATATTTCAAGCAGTCCTTTATGCTCAAACTCAAAGTGGTCTCAAAAAATTCGTGACATCACGGATGCGTGCAAATTAAGCAAAAAAACCAATACGACTATAGAGGACACTTTACTAAACAATATTGCATTAACAGTTACGACAATCCAATACGATTCCCCAATCTTTTACTTTACGAAACTGAATTACTTTCAGGTTAAGTTCGCTTAAAACAACACACAACAACAAGTAACGGCGCTGCAGCAGAGTTGCCCCTACGATATACCCTGTACCCGAGATTTTGTGTAAATTTACACGGATTATTTATTTAGTTTTCTATGAAATTCTTTATACGATATGCTGCATTTTTTGAGCCAAGAGCCGCAACAAATTTTAAATGTCAAAAATCGTACGGAAAAAAGTACGCCATAATGTGCACAATGTGCACTGCACATACACAACCAAATCTTAAACAAACTCGATCGGCGTTCCATTCCAAAGCACATGGCTCCATCTCTTATAATCTCTGAGATCGACGGTTTCATACGACTTTTAAGTTTTCGGTTCTATGTTCCATGGGGTATACTTTTTCTTTTTTAAAAAAAAAACCTTTTTTTCACAGATCAAAATTTTTTTTTAACTTTATGCCAAAATAACCGACTTTGGGACCATTGTGCATGACAAATACGGCTAATTTAACAGTCAACACATATTTTCGTTTTGCATTTGGACACAACAAAAACAGAAAACTATTCAAGAGAGTAAGTTGAAGTCTGACCTGCTCGACTTCTATATACCAACGGGAATTCAGAAAAATGATCAATTAAAATGCTTTTATTAAATCACAAAATGTTAATGTTAAAATCAAATGTTAGTTTTAACATAAAATACTAACATTTAATGTTAACATTAATATTTTATGTTAATATTATCATCAAATGTAAATTTTTACATTAATTGTAGGAGTTATTAAAAATTTTGTAACTTAATCTGCGTACTCTTTTATAGTCTCTGAGACGGACGGACGGATTATTTATGCTAATCAAAAATATATATACTTTATGGAGTCGGAAATGCTTCCTTCTGCCTGTTACATACATTTGCATGAACTTAGTATACCCATTATAATTTACAAGTATCGGGTATAAAATATTAAATATTAAGAAACGGTTTCGCTTAGAGCAAAACGATTTCTTTGCTGGGCTCGGGGCCACTGATCAGTGGCTCTGCTTGAGCAAACAACACAGCTATGCTTAAAATCAAGCAAAGTCCTCTTAAGTTGCTGGCTTTTTCGTATTAACCAATGTCTTTACGTAATTCCTAAGAATATAATCCAAGTGAAAGATCTTGTTGGGCGGAAATAACGTGTTTGCCAACTGATGATTCAGGAAGTCGATTGTATGACGCCCTGTATGGCATTTGGCGCTGTCCCTTTGGTGAACATCTTATTCAATTTGCTCTCGAAATAATCGTCAATAATGGCTCTTCAGCGCTCGATATTGACAGTAACTGCCCCGCTGATCCCATTATTAAAGAAGCCAAATCCAATGATTCCATGATTTTTTGTTACAGTGCCACAAGAATATCGAGTAGATTTTACTTACTCCATATGCGGAAACTATGTTTATTGACATGCCCAAGTCGAAGGCCAGATTGTAAAAAAAACGCAGTATCTGATCAGGGAAAATGTTCAAAAAACCTCATGCCACAGGTAGATCATGAAATTTTGCCAGCTTGGACTGCCCCTCTTTACATGAAGAACTTGATGCAGAATGAGAATGCCTTTTTGGAAGGTTTACTCATATGACTACAAAATGTATAACTCACTTTATAGAAGTTTCACTGTTTTTATTGATTTCAAAGAATTGCTCACACCAATTTTTTAGTTTTTCGTTTTTTTTTTTATTTTGCCTTTCCCTCTTGATCTAAAACCGCGATATGCTATCAAAAACATGTAGCAACTGGCCTATGGCAAACAGCAGCAGTTGCGTTGCTCGTAGTCCGGCTCACACAGACTACATTCAATGTCAACAGCAGCAGCAAGTTGCCCCTTACTCCCCCTCTGATGAGTCTCCACCATTAACACCCGCAAACAATAACCAAGCCGAAAATTAATTGAAGTCCAACACCACAGAAGGGGACCAGCAGCAGCAGTCGCAGTCGCAGCCAACTCTTCGTCTCCTTTCCCCATAGCAGCAGCAGCAGCAGCAACATGGCAGACGGCTCCACTGGCATGTCATTCATTTGGTTTTCTATGCAGTAGTCTTCTCTCCTCCTCGGCATCTTCTCTCCCTTCACTTTTTTTTTTTTGCAGTTGTAAGTACCGTTTTGTTGCCGTGGTCCGTAGTCCATGTTCATATTATTTTCGCACTCTCAGCCAAACTCCAAAAATTGCCGTTGCGCGTTGCACGTTGCCCCGCCACCAACTGAGTCACTAAAAAGCTGCATTTTATTTGCTCTCCAAGACGCGACGCCAAAATTATTACGCTGCGAATTGCCCCCAACTCCTCCCCCTTTATTTGCCATTGCATTTTGCTTGGCTTTCTTCGTTTTTATTTTGTATTTTCTTGTGCTCTGGCATTTAATTGCCACATGCAACACATGTTGCCGACAACAACAGCAACAACTGCCACGACGACGACGACGACGACGCCAACGCTAAAAAAGGACAGCCTGGAAAAATTAATAGAAAAATATTTTTTAACCATTTTTTAATTTCGTCTGTTTGTGGGCGTCAAGAGATGGCAATTTTTGTCTGCGTCCTGCACTTTTTTTTATTTGGTATGAAATTTCATGGTAATTGTGGTTAATGTTATGGATATTTTATGTGGGAATTCCGAAAAGCACAAGAAAAGTAAAGAAAAAAATAAAGAAGGAGTTGGTAAATTGTGTGGATTTTTGGAGCCATTTGTACTGGACGAATGAATGGACTGGGGAGAGTGTCAGGGAAAGAGATTTGAAAAATTTTAATATAGTAAATTGCGGAAAGTTTGAAAAATGGTACATAAAAGTGACCAGACTTGAAAATAGTATATTATATTATATAGTATATATATAATAATATATTTATATACGTTGAAATAATATTAGTGGATAAATGATCTTATATAAATGACAAAATAATCATAAGTGGAATGATAGTTAGGTAAAGAAATGGCTAAGCGACAAATTTCCGGACAGAAACTAACAAAAATTTTGGGTTTTATACATATTTATTGTGCTCAGAAGTTTGCAACGCATTGAAATTATATATATGCTTGATCAGGACAACGAGCTGAGTCGATTTACTCTATACATCTTTATATTTTTACGCAATCTTGTCTCTCAGTTTTAAAGCTGAAATTAAGCATAGAGTCCGTTTTTACGCTCGCTGCTAATATGTTAAAACAATCTACATCGGATGACTATATCTTATATGGGGTTTTTAGTCAATTACACAGTGGAAAAGTTATCAGCTCTTAGCAATACTTTCTGTCATTATACACGACTACTTAATGATCCACCATCGCATTCTGACTGATAAAAAAAATTAAGTAAGAGAGTCAAGCCCAACTGTTATAAACTCTCTACCTGCCAAAGTTTGTATATAAAGGCCAGACCTCAGAGGACATAAATTTTGTTTTCAATACTTCATATAAATAAGAAATCTGTTCAAAAGCATACTGATTTCAAAGCTCTACGAAAGTGTTTCTATTCAAATGATGAGCATTGTGCCGAGAATATATTTTATGTGATAAGTATAAAAATACCCTTTACTAATAAATTTAAAGTGTGGGGCCAAACAAACCATAAAAGTGCTGCCCATCACTGTAGCGACCGGTGCTATACGATAACTCGACTATCGTTCATCTGATCGAAAAATGATAAATAGTGGATCGATAAATAATGATCATTATATTAAATGTCTAGAAGGTTCAAAATATCTATCTACAAAACTGTGGGAGATGTACGTTTTTTTTTTTTTTCAAATTGCAGCGAAGGAAATTGGAAATAAACTTAATTTGCCTGCAAATATAAGAGTCGTTGTACCAAACATCTCAAACCTCAAACGGGATAGAATATGTCGATCATCGAAATTTGCAATAACAAAAAGCTGCTGCCTAGAAGAAATATAAATAGTCGCTTAGACGTGCGCCATAAAAAAAATAATTTTAGATTTTTGAAAAATTTTTCATAGACCATCCTAATATTTTGTGGGCGGTACAGGGGGCTGTGGTATAGATCGTTCCAAAATATTGCTCGATTTTTATATATGCCATTACTATAAAATTTCTTAGTTACAGCACTCTAGCAATGATTGTCTCATTTAAGCCAACATTTCTGTCTTTTCGTCCACTGTGTATAGTTATAAATTCTATAATTATTTAGCAGTCTGTCCCTTAAAGTTGCTGCATAAAATGTGGAAAATTGTGTCCGGTCTTATGTAGTTCAAAAATATTTATAACACTCTTTTTCTTTTTCAAGAAAGGCCAGAATCCTTTAAGAGGTCCATCAATCCCACACATACCACACTCAACTACCCGACACGAATTGCCTATAACCTCAGTGATCTGTTGGTCTGACCCCAAAAACTGGTCATCAGTTGTTGTTGTTGTTCACTTCCATTACCCCGCCCCCTGTTAGCACACTTACAAGATCCACAATGTCTCCTCGTTTTCACGCATCTGTTTTTTGCTTTCGTCACATAAAAAAATTTGCATTCAGCTACCGGCAGACGCGTAGACCAGCAGCAACAGCAACAGCAGACCAGACCAGCTGCTGCTGCTGCAATTGTAACTACCAAAGAGAGTTCCATACTCGGGGGCACAAAAAGGCCGACCCATGGCCATAAAAACTATGAGCAACTCTTCTCTGTTGTTCAAGTGGCGGCGGCTGCTGTTGGCAAATTTTATGCCTTTTATTTCGGGGACTTTTGCCGCCGCCGCCGCCGCCAACAACTAAAAACGCGGCACATTTGCAACTTTGCTGCCACTTCCACTGTCAAGTTGGCGTAAAATTTTTCATTTCGCATATGAAAGGAAGTGTGGGCGCCAGTTTTCCCCCCAAAGATGCTCAAGACCCGCAAAACGGCCTCAACGTTTGTCGTTTAGTTTTCTTTTTCCTTCTCCGTTTTGCATTTTATTAATTGCTCGAGTGAATTCGCGTCGGCAGAAGGCTGGCTGTGAAAATTTTCTTTGTGTTTTCCATGTCGTTTGATCTCGTTTTTTCTTTTGGTTTCTGAGACTTTAAAAAGATTCCGAGTCAAGAGAGACTATGAGAAACAAGTGTGACTGTCAAAATAATGCAGAAAATTGATATTAATGATAAATAAATAGAGGAAAAAGGGATTTTATATTTCCGTTAGTAAAATAAGCGCAAAATGTGACATCTGACTCATTTTTTTTGCACCCGGCTTTCAAAAAATAACCTTCCATTTTTTATCTAGTTTATTATGGAGTCCAGACGTTAGGTAAGCCAGTTTCATGGTCCAAAACTTAGCTCTAAAGTGTAAATTAAACTTCAGGAAGTGACTCTAATAGAATAAGTAGCAAGTCCACATAAGGACGGGAACATAAATCTTATATTTAAGACAGGGCTGCAAACAGGGTTCAAAACCAAACCGGTTCGAGCACGGAGTACTGACTTTTCTTCAACTGCGAACCGAATCTTGAACTGAACCATTGGTGATAAAAAAATATCAAATAAGAAAAGTAACAAGTCTTAGTTGAAATGTCTTTCATCACCCTAAAATGTATTTTGTTTGCTCAAAGAATGGAATCGACCAACACTCTCTTGAAGACACATTTCATATAAAGGTGTTATTTTAGGCATAGTTTTTTTTAAAAATCGAATAAAACACTTAATGTGCATCATATATTAAAAATTATTTTTGGAATCGAAAAATTGGCCTTTGCCGTTTTCGATATGAAGATAACTTCAAGTAAATTTTGTCCGCGGCTCGGTTTCAAATGGTCCAATATTTCTGAACACAGTTTTTCGATAAAACAGCGAATTTTCATGAAGCCATTGTAAGGCCCATTTACCAAAAATTAGACGTTGTGGTAGGTCATTCCGCTTCAATTCTTGCAGAAGTTGAAGTTTATAGGCTTTCAAACCCAAATCGACACGTAAAAAATCCACGTGGTTGAGTAACACATGTTAAATTGCTGAGAACGCCGACGAATTGACATTTCACTTTTCATAAGTCACGAATTTTGATAATAAATGTCAACAATGTGCAATCGTTGCTCGTTTGTAAGTCTGTCCATGATGAACTGGCAGAGTATACTGAAAACTTTTTACTTTGACAGATGTCGTTTGGACGCCATTAACAAACAGTACTGACAACCTGAAAAACTTAACTCTTAAAAAATCATTCTTTTAATTCGAATTGGAAATAAATGAAGTCTTACCTTTAAATAAACAAAAATACAGAAATTCGGAATATTTTTTTTTATTTTTTACATAACACCTGCGAAAAAATTATATGGACTTACATAGATAGATTATAAAACCGGGAGGTTTTTCAATGCAATCAAAAATGCCGTGAATATTTATTCAAAAATGTATTAGGCAATGGCCCGCCTTACTTTTTTGCTGATTGCTTGTGATTCAAGTGATATAAATTTTTTCTCAACTTAAGTTGTGTTTAGCACTTTAAGATTACTTTCAAATCATTTTGGTTAGCAAACGAAATAATGACAGACGGGGTGGGATAAGGAAGCTGCGATATGACGGAAGGCAGGTACCTAAAATAGGGGAACTTAATGTACTCCTCCAAGTCGTAATGTAGTGCCTCAGCTCAAATATATTTCATATCTTTGAGATATGCCCTGTATGGCAGAATAATCAATCCGATTGGATAAAAAGAAGGTAATTGAACTACTCAATGGGAAAAATTGAGTCGTCACAATCTAGCTTTTCAAGGTTGTATGTTTAAAAAATATTATTAAAATTTAATTATTGTTTATCATGCTTTTGAGAACTATTTCAAATTCTCATAGTAACAGTAAAGAAAACTCATACTAAGATTTTATGATTATGATATTTTTTATGTTCGGCAAGGCAAATTTAACGAATTTCCTTATACGCAGTCAGGCCTTCACAATCAACAGAAATCATTTCAGTTCAGTCCTTAACCGATTATTTAGTTAGATTATTTAGATTATTGATCTAGCGGTCGAATTCGGTTGGTTCCCACATATAAGCAGCCAAGTTTCATCCCGATAACATAAAAACTGAAGCCGCAGACGGACATTTGGACATGGATATATCGACTCAGCTCCTCACTCCTTATACCTTTTACATTTAATACTCGTAGACTAAAAGGGGTATATTAAATTCGTGCAACAAGAGCGTAGACAGGTGCGGCATATCTCCCTTATATAAATATTTGCTCTCCCTTTTTATACTCCTAACTACGGCATCTATCTTCAAACAGGACTACCACCACTGTTACTCTATATCCGGCGCCATCACTTTGAATACATCAAAAAAGACCTCAGAATGGAAGAAAGTCGTTACCCAATGCTTCCAAAATTGGCTGGAATTTGCGTCCCAACACAACACGGAAATTACTCTAGTTCACCAAAAATAAAAGGATTGCTGAGCACGTAAATATGCTGACCAGCATCCTGTCCATCCACCAGACAAGTCCAGACAAACACACAAAAATATCGTTCATTTTTAAATGATTCAAATTCTTAAGGGTACATATGTATATAGCCTGCTAAACATTTTTGGAAATGTCCATATTATTTATAAACTAATTAATTAAACTAAGCAACAATCTTAAACTTTTTTTCTGGCTTCTGGTCGTAATCAGTTTTTTATAGATATGGGCTCCAAATATTTTAAAATTTTACGTTTTTGTTAAGTCCATTTTTTGTCTGTGGATTAACATATTTTATTCCTCCTTAATTTTACTTACTTTGTTTTGATCATTATTTTATTCATTGTGTAATAAACCAGAAAAAGTATCAATTTCTACTTCGATTAATCAACAATTTAAAATCTTCTTAAAATTATTAAAAAGTAAAATGCTTAAATATTTCTTCTTCAAGTTTTTTGAATTCAATACAAAATCTTTTATTGAATAAGTAATGAAAGTTCAGTTGGTTAACATTTTAAGTATACTTAAAATGTTATTTCAATCATCAATCAAATTCACTTCTTTAGCAAAACAACTTTCACCCAAATAAGTTTTCTACTCATAAATCTAACTTAAGTTTTGTAGTTTTCATGGGTTTATTTTTTCGGTTGCTTGCCAAAAACTTTAAAGTTTTACTTTCTGTTTAAAACGGGGCACAGTCTTGGCGTTGTCGTCGCATTTCCGGCTGCCAAAGGGCAAACATCAAAAAACCCAGACCATTTTGCCCCACCCCCCTCTCCCCATCCACCGCCCAATCCACTGTGTCCTGTGTGCGGCATTTTCGTTCAGTTCTTCGCGCTGTTTATATTTTTGTATTTTGACACGTTTTGGCATGTCGTCTAGGGAGAGAGGTGGTGGGGGGTCGGGGAGCAGGTTAGGAGCTGTGTGCGTCTGACATTTTACATAAATTTTGCTTGCTCAGCTTTGGGAAATTTCGTGCCAGGGAACTGCGACTCCAACCCATGACTTGCCGCTTGTCATGTGACAAAAACGCGACAGTTTGCAAGGTCACGTCACATTAATTTGCTGACAATGATGTATTTAGAGGTGGCATGGAGGGACATTCTTAAAGCCACGCCAATTAGGGGTAGAATTTCAAAAATGTCTTTTTTTTTCTAAAAATATATTTATTCTTCTTCTCGTTGCAGTGTAAAAAATGTTGAAGAAAAAAATACCAATTTCCATCTGAGCGTGTGAAAAGAAACGTAAACGGAAAAATCAAAATGCCTGCCATAAAATTACAACAATTGAATTCAATTCATTCACAACATTTCTCCAATGATTGGCCCGGCGCACGTAGCTGGCCGTTGGAGCTCGCCTACAGCTGTTGGCATTTTGCAACAAATTATTTAAAAAGTTATTGCCACATTAAGCGTCATGGTGTTAATAACAATAAAACTTTATGTTGGCTGACATTGACTTTGATTTTATTGAGCGGCAGCAGCAGCAACAACAACAGCATGGGAGCAGCTGGACTGGGTGTGGGAGGCGGAGTGATACCAGGAGCTGGTGGAGGCAATTCGATTGGAGGAGGTGTGACTGCATTGGAAATTGGTAAGTGATTAAGGAAGATATTTATTACATTTGCATAACGAATTGTCAGTGTGACCTTGCTCGTCTTGATTTGGTATTTTTATTACACAAACTGAAGAAACTGTTAAACGGTACGCGAATCGCAACTGCCAAATTAAATTTCTATTATTCTTTGCTATAAATAAATATTTGTCACTTTTTAACATTCGAACAAAAATGAATATTTAATTTAAAGAACATTTGTTGTGTGAATAACAAATAGGATTCTTCCCTCTCCTCCTCCTCCTCCCATACATTTCAAATTTGTAAGATTTTTTTTTTTGTTTTTTAAAAATGTTATTAAAACGCGCAACGACAAAATACACATTTTTAGATTAAATATTCATTTCTTATATTTGCGCATTTGTGAATAACACACCAAACAACAATAGCAACGAAAAAAAACGAGAAACAAAATGCTCTCCACGCTGGACAACTTTTTGGCTACTCTGCATCTTCTCATTCCCATCTACGCCCTCACTTTCTATCAATGAAAAAAAAAATAGCATATGTTCAGTTCCCATGACAGAAAATTTATGCATTTTTATTCCAACAACAGGGGGAAAAAAAATAAAAGGTACAAGGAATTATTTCGGAAAATATTTTCTGCACATGTAACAAAGCCAATTGCCAACTTAGTTGAAAAATTTCCCAACCAATTTTTTTATTTAGCTATGCTTCAATGGTTCCGATACTGACCCTAACTGCCGCTTCATTGCACTCGATGCAACAGTTCTGGGGCAAAGACATCCCATAAATAGTCCCACAAATTTGCATTTGCATTCAGCAATCAACATGGAAATCAATCAACCGCAAAGGGATGAGGTGCAGGCCTTGGGGTTCCCGCTCAAGTGTTTCCCAATAACACAAACCGTAACTAATAACCCGGACCCGTAGCCCGGTTCCGTTCCCGGCACGCACTCAACCACAACCAATTACAGAAATTTACGCAAAGCGCCAGGATGCGACGACGTCATTAATAAACATGAGGTTTAGGCCTAGAGCCGAGAGGAGCCGGAGAAGGCGGTGCAAAAATGATGAAGGAGTCACAGTCGCAAATCGAAGCCTCAGCGGCTCTTTTGATAGATGACTGCGTCTTGGTCTTGGCTGGCTCGCTCTCTGTGCTCATTACCATTGCTGATTGGCCAAGTTGTGGCTCCCTGAGCTCACGTGTGTGGTCGCGTCCATCACACAGCTGGGCTAAGGCAAAGGCTGTGGCTTTGTTGCTTATATTCTTCTCATATGTATGTATTTTCTTATGCCATTCGCTGGCTGAGCATAACAAATTATCTTGTTGTGGGCCTTCTGGCTCGTTAGCGAGCAACTTGTTTCCACGGCACAGTCAGTCAAGAAATGGTAAACGTTTTGGGAAGTGCTGGAAATTAAATACTCTTTGTGGCCGAGAATCTAGTTAATATATGTAAGTGAATTGATTTATGTGAGAAATGCTGTTTGCTGTAAGACTAATTGCCAGTGTGACCTTGCTGGCTTTAATTTGGTATTTTGAAACATTTTATTTTGATTTTATTTAAATTTTTCTGTTTCATAAATATATTCCTTTGATTAGGAAAATTTAACTTTAAAAAATTTCCCATTAAATTTAGGAATGTAGACACCCTAGTCAGATCAAGAAATTCAGGTAATCAGAAGGCACCAGATCCAACTGTATTTTTAATGTTATCATTATTAATATTACATTAGTGAAGTCGTTACACCGTGAAAATAAATGGGTAGTCAGTAGAAAATCTAGAATAAAACTTTAAGAGAAATAAATTGACAGCGTTGATTTGACAAATTCCGTTCCGAAGATTTTGAGGTGGAGAACGCACCACCCACTGACCGCCCTTTGATGGGTGATGGCAATCAAATCAAGGCAATTGTTAATGAAAACCGCTGTTATTCATCACGACAGATTACCGTGAAGCTAAATGTATCACATACAACAGTGAAATCAGTCCTAAAACAACTTGGATACGTTAACTAGCTCGTTATTTGGGTACACTCAGAAAAAAATCCGTTCTAAATGTACCGAAAACCGTGGATTCCTAGAACGGCGGGCTTAAGGTAAGACCGCTTTTATTAAGACCGGACGTTCCGCGACTAAGAACCATCCATGTTATTGCTGACCTCCCCCGCACTCCCCATCCCACCCTTTCTTCACCTATAACCCCTTATCTAAATCAAATGCCACAGTAAGCGAGCTTTCTAATGTTGAATGTTTTTTTTTATTTCTCTGGGATTCGAACCTGGGCCCTCTTTCACGATTTTGTATAATACTTTCCGATTTTGAAACAATTTATAGGGGGGATGAAAGTGAGTTGATTATTATAACGTCAAGCGAATAAAATCGTCAGCTATACGATTTGGACAACAAAATTCAGAGGGAAGCACTCCGGATTACCCGATTGTAATGGTGTTCTTTTCCGTCAAGACAATGCTGGACCGCATACTTGGTTAGACTTCGCCAAAAATTATTTGTGCTGAATTGGGAGGTTATGACACATCTAACATATAGCCCTGACTCTGCATTTTCAGATTTTCATTTGTTGCGAACACTTCAAAATTCTTTAAATGGTAAATCAATTGTTTTTAATAAGGCTGTAAAAAAGGAATTGATCCAGTTTTTTACGATAAGTTATACGCCGCAAACGTTCGACACGAAATCACGGTAGAAAATTACAAGGAATAAAACAAGAGGAAAAATTATTAAGTAATAAATAGTAAATGTAAAATAAATTACTGGCTAAATATGTTAAGATAGAGGTTTTTAAATTAGGAACGTACAACTTCAAACTGATCACTCGGTAAAGTTTGTTATAATCAACACCGGGGACACGAAAAGGCTCATGCATAGCATAGTTAGTACAACACCGTTTCAAGGATAAAGTGATAAAGTTAGGGGTAGGTCTAATGGGGACTCTTAAATTAATTTGGCTAGTCAAATCAGAAGAGTCCATTTCACCACTATTTAGTTTGTCTAAAGAAATTACCCCCAAGCATAATTCTACGGTTAATTCCATGTTTAGCATATCAAAAAAGTTTTCATAATTAATCGGTCTCATAGTCGTAGCACCTTTTTTTAAAAGTTGACGAGAAGTTGCCGATATTTTTTAAAACAAGACAAAGCAAATCGAGCAGTGTGACCAGCAGCCAGTTTTTAGCAAAATACCACGAAATTTAAATTTAGGCGTTATTTAATTTTTAATCTGGTTACATTAGAATTGTGTCCTCCTTGGTGGAATATATAGGCCGAAGTAAGCAAAATTACTTACTTCGCAGGTCCGTATAGGACTTAAGACCCTATTTCCGACCGATCCTTCTTAGCAGCTATAAGATTAACTCATCTGATCCGGACAGTTTTGACATATTAGCAGCTTCCAGTAAAAAGATAACAAAGTTTCAGCTCAATAGCTTTAAAACTGCGAGACAGACTTTAAAAACAGACATACGGACAGAAAAACGGATATACGGACAAGAATACGTATAGTTAATGTGGTCGGAAATCAATATTTCAATGCATTGCAATCGACTGGGCAAAATGAACTTGTATTTGTTTTAATATTTTCGGAGTGAATGACAATGAATGGGCGTGAATTGCTTTGGAACAGACAAGAGAAGCTGACTTTTAGTGTGACCAGACGAAATTTGACATTTGCATTTGAGAGTTTATAACTTTTGACAATAACATTATTTACAGCGTATTCTTTTTTCGACCATTTTTCAAGCGCTTTTGGCGTTAAAAACGTTTTCTTTTTAATTGTTACCTATTACGAAGACATTTTTTCCCAAGTCAGCGGTTTAAGTCGGTTTTCTTTTAAATTCGATGCTTAAAGCAAGGCACAAATCAGTTTAGTTGTTGTACCGAATCGTTTCTGCTCAGGTTTTTTAATAATCGAACCTAATAAATGAATGACTTTCTCCAACCTAAGCCCGAACCGAATCTCGTACTTTTGTAGCCTCTAAATTCGATCATTGGTCAATAGATTGTTATATTAAATTGCATCAAAAATTGGATATTTCTCATGCTACACATACAAAGACTATTAAAATTAAACCTTGTTTTTGTGCCGCTTTTGCTCTGCTCGAGAAGATTGTATCTTTTGGCAATTAGAATATCCGAAATTAGAATAAAATCAGTATTTAAAACCTTCTAAGTTAACTCATAAATTAATTACATACATTTTAATAATACTTACCTACTCATAAAGTCAAATTCCTTTCGAAATCCCACAAATTCATTAAACACCTGCCCATCATCCACTTCCATTTTGGCCAACAAAGCTAATAATACCATTTAGCACTGGGCAGGGCATAACCAGGCCAGGTCAGTAGCAGGAAATGAATGAGGCTGACTGAAAAGCATGTTGGATGTTGCTTGGTCTTTTGCTTCAGCTGTTCATTCGAATATGCGAATTACATGCATATACAATATACATATGTATATGTATTCGAATCTGTTTTCTGTGGCTGTATTTATGTAAATGCGTAAATATCTGCATGTCTGCCATATTTCATTTGACCGTAGGCGCGTTGAAATGTTGCTCGAATGGCTTTCCGCAGCGAACAAATAAAAAATTACCCAAACATTAAACATTGGTACCATATTTAAATTGATAACGTTAAAGCTCAGCCGGGTTGCCGTTTTTAAATTGGTTGGAAATCAGCGTGTTGAAAAGTGGCCCATGGATCAGGTTGAGTTCCTCTCTCCTCCTATTCGCTCTGTCTGCCCTGCCGGTCGTGATAAATGCGCGACAGTTAACAATTCGAGGTCAAGTGATGTTATGGGTCTGACTGGAGTGTCTATTGAATTGGAAAGCGTTTAGAAATGGAAGTGTGGGATGAGTTCAGTTAAATTAAGTAGGTGTAATGGGTTAAAGTGGGTGAAAGATGAATGCTTTGAAGCAGATTAGAGTTGAGTGGAACTGAATTTGAAGTGAATGTTAAAAAATAAACAATAAAAAGCTATTATTATTTAATTCAAAGAAATTAGAAAGAAAGTATCACAAATTTATTGTTGGTTTTGTTCTTCGTATTAGATTTTTAGCTTTTATTTTATTACCAGTTCAAACCAGGCATGCAAAACCTTCAATTTGTGAAACAGCGAACCTAACTAGTGTCCTTTAAATAATTCTAAATAGAACCGAAATTCACAAAAATTCATATGCAAATTGATTCTACTTTATGATACAAATAAGTATGAATTTGGGAATTGGTGAAGAACAGCATTTTGAAAATGTATTAAAATAAGATCCTCCGCTTTTATATTATTCTATAATTAATTTTAAGACATTGAAAGTTTTTGAGAAACTCGATTTTATAACAAGTAAGAAAGTCGATCAAACCCTAATTTAAATACTTTGTACCTATCAAAGTTTGTATATAACTGATTACTTTAACTGTGGAGTAACACAATCTGTGTAAATGCTGCCCTTTTCGATTGCGGCCAGTGCGGCCCATAGCATTTATTTGTTTTGCGTGTAATTCGACTGTTGTTCATCTTATCGGAAAACGGTGTATGGTGGATCGGCAAGTAATGATGATTAAATGGTATGTCTAGAAGGTTCGAACACTCTATTTTCAAAACTGTGGCATATGGGTTATTTTTTTTGAAAGTGAACAGACTTAAAACATACCATACCACCGACTCTCACATGAAAACATATATAGCGGTTTGCAAAAAAAAATATTTTGATTTTATAAACAATTTATAAAATTAAAAATACAACCAGACCAGACTTATAAAACCTGTAATATTTATGGTCACATTGCTTTGTTTTGATTTGAAATCAAATTCCTTGTGTTTTACGTGTAAATTTTTGCAACTTTCTTGGACAACTCTGTTATTGATGGCAAAATATTAACGATGCTCCCTGATAACAAAATTATTTCTACGTGTCAACTGAAATATCTATTTTACAAATTAAAATTCGCATCATCTTTCACGATTTAAAAATTTCATAACTCCACGGATAAAATTAGCAATATCAGAAAAGCGTTTCTATATTGTAAAGAACTCCCTAACTATCTAAAAGACATAGGAAACGCCTCGCAATTTAAAGCACAATTATCAGATCAAAATAGATAAAAAGTCAAAAAACAAAACGCAAAAAAAATTAAAAAATTTGTAAATAAAAATAAACATATATATATGTGAACGTAGCTACATAATTTTTTTTCAGTTTTAACAAAATCTCATAGTATATATATCATATATATCATTTTTTTTCAGTTTTAACAATAACTCATAGTATATCCCTATTTTTTGAGATCCCCACCACTAACAAATCGAGAGATCAACGACAAAAAAAATTAAATATTACAAAATTATAACGGTGCATCCAATTTAAGCGAACCAAATTGTGAAGTTACTAATATCACGACTTCTATCCGAGAAAAAATAAGAGGTTCAAAAAAATTAGTTCTTAATTAGGGTTTTGGCAATCTTTAATAGTTTTTCGGGGGTCCAGCCGATATTTTCATGAAATATTTTTTTTCTGGTTAAGGATATCCGTATACATATTTTACAAAAAATCGTACAATGGGACAATCAATAAAAGCGTGAGAAAAAATATTTTTCAAAAAAAAAATGTTTTTCAATAATAATATTTTATTGAAAAAAATGTCTAAAATATTGTCAACCACAGTGGATATTGAAATGTTGCTTTGAAATAACTTCCTTGATTTGGCATAATTAAAATTAGGAGTCAAAAAAACAATTTAAAAAAAATGTATTAAACATTTTTTTCCCTCGCTCATTAATTAATTGTTTGTGAGGTTTTTTCTAGTATCCTTTTATCTTTTCTGGTATCCTTTACCAGAGAAAAAATATTTCATAAAAACATAAGTTGGCCCGTCCCGAAAAAAGGCAAAAAAAATTAAATTTCGCTAAAATCTTACTTAAGAAAAGACTTTTTTGAACCTTTTTTTTCTCGGATAGAAGAACTAGGAACCGCTTATAGTGATTTTTTGTAATAAAAAAAAATTGGGTTGCTGAGTTCACACATATATTATAATAATAATTTAATTATATCTAATTAAAAATTTAATAAATTTAAAATATTGAAAATCCAATGCTTATCTATAAAACTCTGTCTAATTGTATTGGGAAAAGAATAAATATAAATCAAACTCAAAATGGTATATCGACAATCTCCCATTCCTCAAAAATTAATTAAAAGAGATTATTCTTTTTTTAGTCACAAAAAATACGAATCTAGTAATTTTTCGGTATTAAGTTGAGACCTTTAATCGAAGGTGGATATTGCAAACAAAGTGTGCACCAAAATCTTTTGACACAAAAAGTTTTGTGCGTTTTTTATATATATTTTTTTTTATGGAATATATTTTTTGTGGCTATTACAATTATTAATTATACAATTAATTCAATACTTAATAATATAACAAAATTGTTGCTAAAGTTTAAGTATCATGTTTTTAACCAGATTGACCAGATTTTAGTTAGAAAATGTAACATTATTTCACGTTTCACAATTTGAAAAAATTATACATAAACTTAACTTACTTTTAGCACTGATTGTTAATAATTTTGGGAAATTTTATAAAAATCCAATCATACATCATAAAATCATGCTGTTTATTTTTCATAACTCAATTTTGTATGTAAGAAATTACCATTCAAATGTAAATAAAAAATTCGTTGTCTATTTTTAATTAATGCGAACAACTCAATTTAAATCATTTTTTACCAGAAAGATCACTAAGACCGAACTCTTTCAAATGTATAAAAATTAGCATTGCCTACTCGTTTCTCCAAACCTTTTATTCGTCAAATATCACACATTCCCTACTAGTTTTAATAGCCAATCAATATTTAAAGACCCATTAAGAAACCATTTTAATAACCATTCCATATTTCCATTCATCTCAAATTACATTTTAACCCACATATTCAACTAATCTGTGTATTTATGCAGCTGTCAAAGTGCTATCATAACCCACACACACGCACACACACTCACAAAAATCGTGAGGTGCCGCAATTTAGTTAGCCGGAAAAACGCACCCAACTAACACACAACTCTCTAAACCAATTTCCAAATTAATTGCATAGCGATTTACTCAACACACACACACACACACACTCACCCACTTTTACTTTCTTAGCAACTCCCAAAAGTAAAGTGTAAATCCCACACACAACAGAAACCACTTTCAAGACTAGCGACACACTCGAACCTGATATGGATTGGTATTAGATGTTGTCTCTTGGCCAAAAACGGTGGCCCAACACGATAAACTAAACGCCAAAAAAAAAAAAAAAAAAACTGAGACTGAAATGCATGTAATTTGGTTCACTGGCCATTCGGAGGCTGCTGCTCCAACAAAATATTTATGTAAAGTGCAGTGAGCCGGCAGCGGTTTCAGCTCTCGCGGTGGCAATCAGAAGTAAATGCGACACTAAACTTCAGAGTAGTGCGAAGGGGGGGAGAACTGAAAGATGTGGAGGCAGTAAAGGCGGGCACTTAAGGCGTACAGCCATTAACTTGTGGGGCATTTTTTTCCTCGAAGGTTGCTTTAATCAAGAAATGCAGGAAATGCTCTTCTCACGATTTAATTAACAATTATTAATTTGAGTCTCTAATATTTTTAAGAGTCTATTTCCTTCACAAGTTGGCTAAATATTTAAATTTTAAATCCCCATAAAGTTGCTACTGTTGCTTAATCCCTCTTTTTTTACTTAACTCTAAACATGACGTCTAAATACTTTTAAGCCATGATACATTTTTTTATTTTTCAGCCATAGATCGAGAGATTTGGATTTTTGTATAAATTTTATTTTCACATGCCTTTGAGGCACGAACTTAGCCTGCGCCCTGCAGCTGCAAGGCGATTGCCAAAAGGCGATAAGATTCGACAGGCTGACACGGACAAGTCTGTGGAAAAAAATTAAATAACAATTAATAGCTTAGCACCCACAACCCCAGCACATTTTGCATTGGCCCGGCGATAAATAAATAAATAAAAAATAGTCTTGCATGCGCACTGATAACTGGACGACGCGACGAGAGGGTCCCAAGACATGGAACATGTTTTGCCTGTAACGATTTATGTTTGCGGCGATAGAGCGTAAAAGTGAATGTTCAAAATGTGGTGACATGCATTTAAGATACTCTTGGTTATAAATTATGTTAATTTATGTCCATATCTCTCCCTCCTATCTAAGTATGTATACAAACGTATCTCTGTGGCTATGTTTAATGTGGCGTGTTTGCTGTTTGTCACGTCACCGAGCTCGCTGGTCAGCTTCCGTTTCGGATTCACTCACCAAAATTGAAATCCAATTAAAAGTGTGTGCGTAATTTCGTTTACACAATTTCCCAGCTCACTTTCAGCCTCAACCAAGCATGGCCCGGAAAGTTCTTGTAGGCTCATAATAAGGCATGCCTTGTTGCTTTTGTTGTTTATGGGGGGGCGGGCGCCAGGCAAAAAGAGATACGCATCATTAAGCGCGTTTCTCGCGCGTTTTGTACGCTGTTTTAACAGCACTGGGAAAACTTTTGCCATTTCCCTTTGTGAGAGCGGCAGGCGCAAAAACAGTTTCTCGTTCACATAAAATATGCTGAAAGGCAGTGAAAAGTAAGAAAGGGAATACTCTTAGAATCAGGTCTGCAATCCACTGCAATTTTGAAGGGGGTTCGGTTTGAAAACCGATTCCTGCCTTTAATTCTCCAAAATTCCAATTCCTCATTATTTTATCGAATTCGAGAACGGAAACTGGCTTGACTTCCTTTGATTCTTTCCAAGGTCAAGTAAACACATACAGTTATTTATTAAAGTATAGGCATATCCATATTTTGAATGTTTGTTCAAAAATATATTTTTCATATTTCCCAAGCTGACAAACAGATGGCACCTCTTCTGTGACCATTTGGCTGACCAAGTCCTAAGTTGATTGTAATATGGTATATACCATATATTCATGCAATTTTGATCAAACTTGTAAAAATTCTGTTAAAGCAGATAATATTCCTAAGAAAAAAGTTTAAAGACGCTACCATTGAAAACCAAAAAGTTTTTATCACTTAAACCAATTTTTGAACCGATCGGTGGTATGGCAGCTTTAGGAAATAGTCCTTCGATTTTGATCAAACTTTTCAGAATTATGGAAAATTCTATTTGAGAATTCCTTTTGAGTTCCGATTCAATTGGAAGTTGCCTTTCAGACTTTCAAACTTTGCCATCTCCAAACGATTTCTTTAATGTTAAGGTAGGTCGAGTAACATAACATGACGCCATCAGCACGGCTATGCAGACGATCTTAAGTATGCTTGTCTTTTCTAAAATAATGAAAGTAGTAAGCAAAGCCATCGGAATCGCCCAAATGAATTTTATTTTCGTCTGAAAAGATTGGCACATATTCGCTTGTAAGAAATCGATTTAATGTGAAACATCTTAAATTTGGGTACAAAACATATTTGGTAGGGGTAAAATTCTATTTCAAAGTAAGGCATAACGCTCACATGGCCTTAACACACACATTCCAAACATATCTCTCAGTCATTGACTGGCCAAGCGTGGCTGCTAAATTCAATTGAACTTTTGTGAGAAAAACTAAGAGCGATTCTTGTTCTCTTTCGTTGTCAATGCTTTTGCAGAAAGTAATCAGAGAGGCCAATCTAAAAGTTTTAATGCTGAATATATATTGTTTATGCTCTTGTGAATTATTGAATTGATGGCCTGAGCCTTTGCTTGCTGGTCATAGAAAACAGAACTCCCAGTTTGATTCTAATTTGTAATTCATTGTTAATGGATTTGCTAAACGCGGATAGGACATCGACAAGAGATGTGAGAGGTGACTTCAGTATCAATTTTAACTATAATGAATACAAGTCGTAAGTCGTTTCCAACTAAAACCTTTAATTCAGTAGCAGAGACACTTGATCACTGATCAGCTTAATAAAATGACTCATATCATTTAGCATTCTTCGTCTTTTTAAATTGATATTTGTAAAAGCTTTATGTAAATCTCATATGAAGTACAATAGGAAAAGTAGACTTTGTTAATTACCAGGAAATATATCATTGATCGGGGAGCAAGTTCTTCTGCTGAACACGGCCATTCTGTTGACTTTCATATGATGAGAAATATTGATTTTATATCGATATACCACGTATCAGAACTTAAGTGAAGTTTGATGAATCCTGAATGTCTAACATCATTATTTTTCCACCTTTTATAATGTAAAAAAAAGTTATTTTTAAGAAGTAATCCTCATTGCAAAAAATAGGGAAATAAACATACACTGCAAGTCACTTTAATAAGTTCACCATCTTTTCCAAACAAAAGTGATAATATCCATGCAAACTGCATTTGTAAGCATTTGAATTGGTTCAGTTTAAAAACACACACAAAACTGCGTTTGTTCATTGTTTTAAGCTTTTCTTAATAATAATAAACAATTTTTTATTCAGAATATTTTTATAATTTCGGTTTTGTAATGAGTTGTACAGGTTTCACAATATTTACCGCAAAATTTAAATTCAATTATCCTTAATTGTAGCAATCAATGAATCTATAATATATGTTCATATTGTTGGCCGAACTCATATACTTTACGTGAAAGAATACTCCAGACGTTTTCCATGATATATTTATGTCAGGTATCTCGCGTTTGTCTGCTGGGCAATTGGCTTTAGCTGTGCGTCCTTTTATGTTTTGGCCATACTGGGTTAATTACGTAACAAATTGCCAACTACATTTTGACTTCTACCAATTCTGGTCGCAATTTCTTTATGACTCAAATTGCCCTTCCCATTTAGCAAATTATTGTTTTAAATAACCAAATTATTAATTATTTAAAAGAAAGCCATTGGGAGCGTTCAGCAGAGACATTTGATCACTGATCAGCTTAACTAAACTCCTCCTATTTTTAAGCATACTTTTAGGGGGACGTGTTAAATTGACATTTGGAAAAGCTCCACCTAAATATCACATTAAATACAAAGAAAAAGTAGGCTACGGAATTACCAAAAATATACAGACAGGAGCAAGTTCTTCTGCTGAACACGCCCATTGATTCCGACTGATAATCTGAAGAAAACTTAAGCTGTTTCTGTTTCTATTCAAGTGACTAAAAAAGAGCAATGCAATTCTCGAAGAATAAATTCAAGGCAAACTTAAAAATAAACCGTTACTTGTTGCAGTTTATTTTTTCACTCGAATTAAAGGCATATAAAAACTTTCTTAACAAAAAACAAGAGTGCGATCATCTTCCGAATAGAATAGAGAAACAAAGAAATAATGGAAACATGCTGTACCTATTCAAGTGATGTGCAGTGTATTTCAACTGTCGGATTCGGTTATTCTCTTCTGATATTTGATGATACAATCTGTATTTTCACCATTTCGAATTTACTCAATATTTACTTAATTTAATTAAAAATTACTTAAATTAAATTAATAATAGTTTAAATAATGCAAAACAATTACTTACTCACAAAAATTAATACAAAAGCGTAGGGGAGCTGTTGCAAAAAACATGCTACCATTTCAGGTACACTTAAAAGAAAATAGCAAAAATAGCGCTACACTTTTAGAACTCAAGAAAATTTTAAGAATGAGAATAGAAAATAGAATCGAATGGCGGAACAAACTATTCAGGATCATATCTCAGAATATTGAGTTATTTGCATTGACACTAGATGAATAAATGGGACTTCAGAACATCATAGATAAAAAGGGGGTTATAGAATTTCGATGATTTCCTAAAAATTTCCTAATCAAAAAATGCTAAAATTTTGCATTCGTAGATTTTGCTCTCTTTGCTGTCTTCTTTATTCTGTCAAGCCTATAGATTCATCTTAATGCACAAAGAAAATGAATAAAGTGATTATTAACTTGTCACTTGAACACTTGATAATTTCTTCTGTTTAACCATGGTGCATGTAATCCACATCATCAACTTGCTCTCCCCGTAAGTGTATATATTCCAAATGTTTGTTTGCAATTTTCCCTGGCTTACTAAGGGGCAAACATATTCATTCTCGGCATCCTTTTGCCTTGCATTGAACTGTAAAATTGTGCAATTTTCAATTTCATAAAGTTGCGCGATGTTTTCGTTTGTTTTTACACAAGAGAGAGAAAGAGTGAGCCCCAAAGAACTTTGAATTATGATTATCGTGAATACACACACACACTCATACTCACTTACACGCACATGGAACAAGTGCAAACTGCGGCGGACAGACACCCGTATCCACCCACCCGGCCACGCACTCAAGTGCAGTTAATTAAATTTTGTGCAATTTATTTTGCGCAAAACTTTGCGCAACAACAACAACAACAAACAAACAGCCAACTGCCAACAGCAACAACAACAGGAATTTTGCGCCGTGCGTTGTTTACTTTTCACTTTGTAGTTTTGCATTTTGCCGTCAGAGTTGGGCAAAATAGTTTGAAGGCACTTTCCCCCCCACCTCACACCCCCGCCCCCAGAGTATTGTTTAGTTGGTAAATAAAACATTTTTTTTTAAAACAGCCGCCAACAATTTCCAGCCAATTGCCATTGATTTGGCATAGTTTTCACTCCATAAACAATCCAGTCCAGAAGTAAAGGAAAAAGGGAAACTGCTTTGCCCATCGATCAAAGCGCAACAGTTTCTAGTTTTTTTCCTCCGCCTCATCTTAGACTTTTCTTGTTTATTTTTTCAATAATTAAAAATAATTTATGTGCTGCAATATGTCAGGGGCGTAATGTAAATATGGTGGTCTTGGCAGGGGGCATGAGGAGCAGATCCAGTCTTAAGAGGTCTCAGTTGACTGATGGCAACAATTTACTGCCAAAGTTTTGTTGTTTTTTTTTTTTCTTCAGCTGTCTGTAGATAATTAAGCAATTGCGTTTTTGGGCTAAATGAGTTTTTAGAACTGCAAAATAGAAGTTGGCGAAATGTAGGGAAGGAAAATATTTGTAGTGAAAATATGTACGAGGGTTGGAGCTAAATTTATGACAGAAGTGTTCGGATGGAGAAAAGTTTTCAAGGGATTTATAGCTGAAAAGGGGGAAAAGAGTTTGAGCTACGTACCTTAAAGTCTTAAATCAACTTTTATGTATTATTTAGCTTATTCAATTGAACAAGGTGTCACGAACAAACCTTAACTCACAAGCTACAAGCCACGTAGTTGATGGGGAAATCAACTAAGTTATTTTCCCCTCTTCCATATATTCGATAAGGATGAAAATTTGTAGGCTCCCAAATGATTTTTTTTTATTTTAAGCGATATTTCATCTTCTTTATCTGATAAATCTTCAATAAATTCTGAGAAGTATTCTTAACAGAAAATTTAGGTTCTTTGTTACTTATTTGACCCTAGAAATCTTTCAGAACATTCCCTAAACATGACCAAAAAGTAAAAAATTTGTTTAAAAAAAGTTATAGTCAATGTTGGACAGCCTTTTTACATCATTTTATTCCATTAAAAGAGTCTGAACTTCAGTAAAGCAATCGAAAATACTATCAAGCATGGTGAAATCTGAGTTGAAGAGATTTGGGCAGTTTACTGTTGGATCAGGGTGCTTAAAATGGCATACTAAGGACTTTAAAGCATTTAACAAGGTGTTTAAATACTGTAGCGTTCCCTTTATGGAATAGATCTGTCATGGCCAGGAAGCCTATTGTAATGCTTATAGGATGATATAACATTGGCAAAATTGTCTGTGACAATAAAGCTAATTCTACAACATTTTTTAAAAATGTTTGCTTCGTCTATCTTACCCATCAAGAATTCTCGATTTGCTAGAATATTAACATTAAGATTTAAATCATTGTAGATGTGATGAGTTGACAACGAAAGAAAGCTTTGTTGCGTGTGCTTATCGGTTCACATATCTGTAGTGTGGGAAAGGACTGATCCGTCAGCTCAAATTCTGGTCTAATATCCAGTACGCCAGTGCGCAATCCCAAATCTGCAGAAAGTGGGTCTTCTAATGACGGGAATATATCAATAACGATCGCTTATCTGATGATATAACAGGCATTGGAAAAAACATTGATATAAAAGGGTGCAACATTACTGCAAGCCTGGTCTTCAGGGTATGATAAAAATGTTGAGTACTTTAGAAAACAATACCTAGATAATGCAAAAGAACTGACAAAGAAGTTTTCATGGTATTGACTTAAAGCATAAATTTTAATTCACGCCCAAGTTGTTATTGAAAATGCACTAGTATCGATTGCATTTTAGAATTTTAGCAAACCCTGAATCGATCTGAATATTGCTGAAGCATGTATTAAATGGGATACCAAAATATTTTATTAATATATTTATAAAATGCATTGCCCTACAGCAAACTTTTTTACCCACCCACGCGCCTTGCAGCACTGGCTAAAGCTTCAAAAGTAAAAGAGACCTCCAACTTGAGATCTTGTGCTTCGCAGACTAGCTCGTAAAATGAAACTAGTACTTACAAGAGCTGTACGAGTATCCATATCTGCAGATGGCGCGATACGGTCCCAGTCAAGTGTGTGTTTGGCTTGGGTAAATGGGAATGGGAATGGGCGGGAGGAAAGCTCACTCCAAAACGGCCTGGACCTGACCTTTGTCTAGTTTTCCCTTTGAGTCCATGCTCAGCTGGGCTGGCTTTGACTTATGGTGCTTAAGCACTGACTGATTGCATCTAATTATTCACTGAATGATAATATTGTTGATATTTGTGGAAGCGGGCAAGAAGCATGAGGCAGATGATGATGATGATGATGCTGATGGCAATGTCTCAACGACCTATTCATGAACCCTTCGCGGTCTCTTGGGGGCTTCTTTCACTCAAGTGGAATTTCATTTGCCAGCTGCTGCTGCGGCTGCTCGAAAAGATGAGATAATTGCGCTTTTCTCATGCATTCTCAACAGATTGATGGCCAAATGGAAATTGAGTTGGTGAAATGCTAAGAAAATGTATCGTCTTTCTTCCGTTTTGTTTTGTTTTCTACTTAATTAATTTGGGCCTTCAGTTCAGGACAGGTGAGGTATTTTGTTGTTTTTGATTTGTTTGAATTTGATTTCGGATTTTGAGCTTTAATTTTCTCCATTCTCTGGTTGGAATATTATCAAATATTTCATTTTAATTATGGGTAATTTTTTATTTAGTTGCGGGAAATTCATTAACATTTCCATATATTTCTTTGTGTTTTGTTTTTTTCCAGGAACTTGCAAACAGGCTTTGGGCATGGAATCTGGCGCCATAGCTGATTTTCAGATAACAGCCAGCTCGGCACATGATATGGGCAATGTGGGACCACAGCATGCCAGGTAAGATGGGTGAAAAGTTAATTGAGGATGATAATATGATAAAACGAGAAGGCACTACGACTTGCCGAAGAAAATATAGATGGGGGAAACAGTTACCGTATTAAAAATTTTTAGAGGATTGATAATTAAAATTTGATACCATAAAAACTTTTCTTAGTAAAACACATTTTCCGACCGATCGTCCTATAGCAGCTATATGCTTAGTCATCCGTTTTGATAAATTTTTTCAAAAATTTGTAAAAGCAATAAAACTAATATCACCAAGTTGTGACGATACGTGGAAACAAAGTTTTCCTCACTAGAACTTGTTTTACCGTCGCGCCTTACTCCGTTTGTAATTTACCTGGTTTAGAGACAAAAACTAAAACCCGATTGACGCTCGATGAAAAACAAAAAGTTTTTCTCATAGAGCAGTTTTTGACCAATCGTTCCTATGGCAGCTATAGAATAGTCATCCGATTTTGATAAATTTGTTCTATTATGGGAAGCATGTAAACTAATATATACTAAGATTGTGAGCTACGATGAAAACAAAAGTTTTTTTGACTTAGACTTATTTTCCGACCGATCGTTCCTAGGCAGCATACGTATAGTCATCCGATCCGGCCGGTTCCGACATATTAGTTGCGTGCAGCAAGAATACCTGTACAAATTTCGCCGTAGCTTTAAAACTGAGGACTATCGCGTAGACGCCAGCCTCCTGATCAGATATATAGTTTATGTGGTCGGAAATGAATATTTCTATGCGTTACAAACTTCTGGGCAAAATTAATTTACACTTTTCAAGTGTATAAAAATAGCTAATAGCTAATGTTAACCCATGGGCCGTTTTACAAAATGTAGTACATTTATAGACCAATTTTAAAGATTCTTTGCAATTACAGCTTTCACATTTTATTTTCCAATTTGAAATGGATCAATTTTTAAATAGCTGTATTTATTGAGGAATCGTTTGGATTGGAGGAACACTTAATGATCATAATTAAAGCAGATTTTTTTTACAATTGAACCGTTTTAGATCTGTTAGTCGGTATTTCCTAGCCACATTCGTCAATTCATACATATATGAGACGAACCAACCCGAGAAACAATCTTGAAATGAGAATTTTGTTCTCAGATTTGGAAATTTTGAAATTATTCAGCTTTTGAAATCGCTTGCACTTGAATGTTGAAACCAAATCCTAAGACTTTACGACAAGTTAGAACTGCCATAGTTTTAAAGATTTGCAACTTAGGTTTATAATAAGAAAAATAAATTAAAATTAAAAAAAAGTTTTATTAGAAAGAACTATAATTTACTTCTAACGATTTTGTGAATTAGTTTTCAGGCTTCAAGGCATCAAATAACAAGCTGCTAAAACATCTTGGAGAAACGTACAATTCCGTATATATATTAAATATTTAGTTAACAGCTTAAATACTTTCTGAGATGTGGCTCAGAGCTAGAGATGGGCGCGTGTTGCATATTTAATTCACGATACGACTCTGACACGAAATACGTATTTATTATTATTATATTATTAATAGTGAAAAAACCATGAACTTTTAAAGATTTTTATTAAAAAACTTTAATATATTTTTGGAAGCCAAAAGATGCCCGTTCAAGTTTAAGCCGAATCGAGCAATTGTTGCAGCATGCGTGGTCATTGAGTTTGTCATCCTGTATTATCAAAGAAAAACTTTTTTACTCACCGCTTTTTGCCTTACTGAATTTTGTTTTTTATTTTCTTTAAACAAGTAATCTTTAAATAAGTGTGACCAACAGCCGATTAAGAAAGTATGTAGATATTTATTTAGATAATTTTTTGTCCATTTAATATATATATTTTTTTACTTAGAAGAAAACCATGACAAGCGCCCAACTCTACTCAGAACCACTTGTCAACCGTTAGAACAAGATTTGAACATGTTTAAGACCGGGAGAGTATTTAATATATTTCAAGATAAAACTTTATTTACTTTCTGAGATATACCTTGAAACCACCATTAAACAGCCCGTAAACCTGTTTTGTAAAGGTTCACAGAGAAGGGACATAAGAAGCTAATGAAAATCAGAAAATTTCAACAAACACAAATCCAAATAGACTTAGACACTATTTTATATACTCGTATATACGTTCTTAAGGCAGTAGTCTGGTAACTTATTCCTATTTTCATGACTTCTTTGGAGGGTGGTTTTTTATAGGAAAATAAAAATGAATTATCTTGAATATTTAGAGTGTTTTTATTTACATATTGAAAATATAAAAAAAAATTTATTTGAAAAAATTTAATAGTTTATTACTATTATTATTGTCACTCGAAGTTGGAACCTCAAAAAAATGCACGTGGGTGGCCCGGGTGATTTTGGCTCTTGATGTTATCAGAAATGAAATATTATTGATTATTCTTAATCTATAGACATGTCATTCTGGTCGGAACTACTGAAGTTAAATTTCAAGGGTAAATAACAAAATGGCGGACTTTGAAAAAAAGTCCTTTTATTTTAGCAAAGAAAGGGTTGTAAAATAAAAGGTTAGGAGTAACAACAATTCTCGTTAGTACCGACGAGAACTATAAGTGTGTAGAACAGCCTGTTAGGACCCGGGCCGACCAGAAAAACAATGTTTTGAGAAAAACGCGTTTAAAGTTTGGACTCCTTAAAGGTTGGACTCCGAGGCGCTCTAGGAAACTCGTTATAACTCCCGAAATATTTCGAATTTCTGTCTGAAATTTTCACAGTATATTCTCAAGATTTTCGATTTTTTGAACCCAAGTTACCAGACTACTACCTTAAACGAACGGGAGATAATTTAAACCTTTTGTACTTCAAATTTCAAGTATAGTTCGTACTTAAACTAGGTACAAATCAGTCTTCAGTTTTAAATTTACCCAAAATGTTCCTCAAATGAGAACAAAACTTTAAATCAAGAATATTTTGTACTTAAACGTTTCAGATCGAACGGGATAGAAATTATACCGTTTTTAACTTTAAATATTAAGTATGATTCGATCTTGAATGTACTTAAACAAAGTACAAATCAATCTAATAAGAATGAATAAGAATTGGTTCAAGATCATTTAGTTCTAAAAATAAAGATTAAAAAACCTTGAAATAGCCAAAATGTACTTAATGTATTCCGAAACGGTCTAAAATCAAGTATTTTGGGATTGGTAAAATACTACTTAAACCAAGTATTTTGTACTTGAATCAAGTATTTTCGTACTTGTATCAAGTATTTTGTATTTGTATTAAGTACTTTCGTACTTGTATAAAGTATTTTCGTACTTTCCATACTATTGACACCGTTTGTACTTGTTTTATGTACAAAGCTCTCGTTTTTTTTTAATTGTGTATACAATGTACATTGTACAATTATAATTTTATTTAATCACACCCCTAAATTTTCAATACATTTCTACTTTTTCATTCCTGCTGTTAATCTCACATCTGATAGAATCCTTCATATGCGCTCTCTCTCTGTCAGTCCATTTTAGGCGCCATCCAAAAACCTGCCCGTAATATTTATCGCCTACTTTCCATAGAAATTATCCCAAAAAGTTATATTTTATAGCTTGTTTTGTTTCCGGCTGACAAAAACTTTTAGCCAAGTTGTTTGCTATTGTTGACAATTTTCCAAAGGTTGTTGTTTGTTTTGTGGCACATTGTGGAAATGATTTTAGTGCCTCATAAAAAATGAAAATTGTTTATACTGATGTGAGGAGTTTATTAGGCATTATATATTCATGATCCTTGGTGCTTGTCATATACATTTATTTTTGTGGTCAGCCATGTTAAAGCATGGCCAAATAATTACCTAAAAATTTTTGTTGTCCGCGAAACATAAATCAGGAAATGTGTTTTTCTGTTGTTGGCCCGCAACTCTTCACGAGGCAAATAAATGTCAGCAAGAAATAATGTGGCCATAAGTTGTATCATTATTTTCAATGTGGGTCTGTAAATTTGCATATGTTGTTGTTGTTGTTTTTTAATTTATGTCATTTGTGTGTTTGCCTTGTTTTTTGGTCACAACTGACATAAAGGCATTTAAACACGCCATAAAATAATTCATAATAATTTTCATGTACATACACACAGACACAGGATACAAGAATCTTTCTGCTCGTCATCTTTGAATGTGTGTAAAGCAGTTTTTATGAGGCAGATTTTAATGGATGTTTGCTGTTTATCATTTCAAGTTAACCATCAATGACACGTGTGTGTGATAACTTTTTTGGTGTCTGGGGGGGGGGAAGCTTTCGATTGTTACATTTTTAGCAGGAATTTAATTAAATTAAAACTGACTGTACACATGAAAAGGAACAGAGTTGATTAAAAATTACAATACTTGCTTAGAAGAGAGAATCTTTTGATTCTTTCGAATGACCTAGAATTAATTTTGTATACTCAAATTTTGATTAATTTCCTTCTTACGAAAATGAGAAAACATAAAACTTGGATATACAACTCATATCCTACCTATTCCATTCAATTAATTCCCATTAAACTTGCATTCATTGCGAATCCTTTTCTTAAGCACACACACACACACACACATGTAGATAAATGACCCCCAAAGGTCAGTCCACAAAAAAAAAATAAAGGATGGGAGAAATAGCTCACCTAATGGCAGGCACAGACAGCAAACAGAATTGTAACCAAAAACAGAAAGCTACATGAGCCACCCAGAAAAAGGCAACAGGAATATTGATTATAATGTCAATGTCGCCTCGAGGGGCGAAGGAAGACCTCGGCTTGGCAAAGCGCATAAAAATAAAAGAAAAGCAATAAAATTATGCAAAGTCAACAGAAAATCGACCCACCGTACGACGACGCTGGTGCCCTGGTACGTGTTGACGGTGAGGTTCCAGCAACCCGACCCCAGCCCAGCCCAGCCAATCCAATCCAAACCGGCTCCGGTGCGCAAAACAAATGTTTGGTAGTAAAAATGTCACACATGGCGTTTTGCATGTGGCGCCCTCTGGAAAGGAGGTTGAGTCTGGGAGGGGGAAATGTGCGTGCCCGGGCCTAATGATGTCCACAGTTTTACGTTAAACATGCGCCAAAGTCATATGAATTTTATTACCAAATGAAAAGGTTTTTGTTGCGCTTACGTGAAAAACCTCTCGCCAGCTGTGGAAAGGTTTTCAGCTTTAAAATACAAAGTTTAAAAATTCCAATTCATGTTCAAGATTTATAGCCTGCTTTTAGGCCACTTGGCAACGTTAGCAGGTCGAAACTTATTACCGTAGCCTACTTTCCCCTAGAGAGAAAAGAGAGAGAGAGGGAGGAACAACAACAGCCAAATTATGCCATAGGCATTCTTTATGAGCCTTACGTGACCAAAAACTCTTTGCCTAATTTTAGTTTTTTTTTCACTACTTTCTTAGCCAATAAACTTCGCTTTTACTTCGCCAAGGTGGGAAATGACAATGTGCAAGATTCATTCAGGGACAACATGAAAAGTCCATAGTCATGCGTGAATTTTGATGGATGGTTGTCTAATGAAAATATGCGATTCTCTCTGCGATCTCACGCATCAGAGAACCTCAGTCGGGGCGCGTATGTGTTTGGCATAAATTTTTGACAGTTGAGTTATTTTCGACAGGCGCCAGGGCCAACTACATACAATTCCCCCTCTTGTGCGCCTAAATGTAGGCTATACATAAAATTTCTCTGTTTTTTGATGACTGTGTGTGAGCGAGTTGGTAGATAGGCAGCAGTTTGGTTGGACTTGATAATTGAAGCAATTTAAGTTAAGTGAGTTTAAAAGGGGAAGTCTTAATATTGCATTACATTTAGAGAGTGAGTGATGCTGGGAATTGGAAATTCATTTGGATAGTTATATGATGAGGAAATGACAGAGGTGAAGTTCTAAAGGATTTACAAAAGATGGCTTAATTAGCATTAAATTGCTTTGAACCATTTGGTAACTCTGTTTATGATAAAGCTTTATTATTTCCCTTCAAAATTCAGTTAATTGCAATTCGTAAAGTGCAAACAACATACTTTTTTATACCCCTTAGTCGTAGAGTAAAAGGGTTTATCAAGTTCTCAAAAATGTGTAATTTGATATACTGTGCGGTCAGAAGATTTCTGTTTTTAAAATCGGAATTATAACGAAATTTTGCACCGTAATATAACTTGGATCCATCATTGCCCACCAGAGAACAAGAAACGAACGAAACAATAAACAGCTTCTGGGATATGGCGACCAAAAAAGGCCAAGATGAGTGTGTTAGAAAAAAACTTTGCTACACTCAAAAAAAAATGTCATTCTAAATTTACGTATCTCCATGATTGAATTAAGACCGTTTTGTTCTGAAAATTGAAAGACAGTTTTATTATTTTTGCCTTGAATCAAGTGGAAATCAGTCTTGCATTTTTGAAAATAAGAGTTAGAAAACATTTGATTTTTAGTTAAGGGACTTTATAAACAAAAAATATAATTTTAAATGCCGTTGCAGTTTTTAAAAGACGCTACGCATCTATATGCTATAGTTATCCGATTTTGACCAATTTGTCCAGAAATATGTTCAAGCATATTAAACTAATATATACTAAGATTGGTGACGCTACGATGGAAAACAAAAAAGTTTTTCACTAGAACTAGTTTTTAGACCGATCGTTCCTATGGCAGCTATACCCTATCGGATGACTGATTTTAAAAAACTTTTCTTGAATTATGTAAAAGCATATAGAACCAATATATACCACGATTGGTGAAGCTACGGTAGAAAACAAAAAAGTTTTTCTCAGTAGATCCAGTTTTTTGACCGACCGTTTATATGGCAGCTATATGATATAGTCATCCGATCCGGCCGGTTCCGACAAATGTGCAGCCTATGTGTATTTAAAGACATTTTGGAAAGTTAGGTTTAGATAGCTTTGAAACTGAGGGAGGAGATAGCATAGAAACAGACGGATGGACAGACGGATATTGCTATATCGACTTAGCTTGTCATGCTGATCAAGAATATATATACTTTAAGGGGTCGGAGGTGCTTCCTTCTATGCGTTAAAAACATCGTGGCAATTTTAATATACCCTCTGAAAGGGTATAAAAACGAGCTTGAAATGAGAATTTTGTTCTAAGATTTGAAAATTCCGAACTCAGCTAGCTTTTGAGATCGTTTGTACTAGAATTTCCCCTGATTAATTACGGAATTCTTGATTCTTTTTCTGAGTGTATTAAGACGAATTATACTGTGGCGTAATTCCTTCTGATAACCTTTATCATGGAGCTTGAGAGCTTATGGAATGATTAGAAGCCAAAGAGACAAAAAATCGTCCGCGAAAATGTATGAATTGAGCTACGAATTGGTTTCGCACCTACCACACTCTCGAGTCCAGAGTGTGAGAACCGCACTCGTATGTCTCTTGGAAGGGAAACTCCAAGGAAAGAATGATGAAGGCACTAGGCGACAACGATGCCTGCAAATAGACTTTCGGACTTTTATTCACTGGTTGAACACGGAGGTCGTCAGGCCTATCCTTACCTAAGCCCACCTAAACAAACTTGACAAGGTGCAAAGTGCAGCTTGCCAGGGAATAATTGGATCCCAGCGATCCACCCCCTAAGCGGCCCTAGACGTAATTCGAAGCCTTGAACCAGTAGACACTTTCCTAAAGTAAGCCAACGTATTAGCGCAGCCAGCTACACAAGCGTTAAAGCCCTATACGGACGAAGTAACGTGAAGTTTCATAAAAAAATTGTGGAAAGAAGAAGCAGAAGTAATGATTCCTTCACCCTTTACATTGTGCGCCCATACGGAGCTGACAAGTACTGTTGCGCTTAACAGCACATGAATGGAATCAATGTTATGAGTATATGAGAGAAAGATTCAGACGGCTCTTAAAATGTGGCGCCGTTAAGCGATAGTACGAAATTAGACACTTTTGAAATGTTGCCAGCGAGTTCGAAATGTTGCTAATGACTTACAACACATATTGAAAAACACAGTGCTTAGAGCGAGACGGACATTGTCTTGACTGTACTCAGAGAGCGACAATAACAAAGAACAGCTGACTATTTCTCTGTTATGTTTGTGGCTACCGAGCAATCGCTCTCTCTAATATTAAACAACAGAAAAGCTGATTAAATTCAGCTGAAAATAAATTTAAGACGAGAAGGAAAATCTAACTTAATTTATGTGGAAGTTTTAGTACAATCGTAAATGATTGTTTTAACAAGGGTTTGAATTACTTCATAGAAATGGATAAAATTTACAAATTTGCTAAGAATGTGCAAAGGAATTTAAAATAGTCGTAGCAAAGTTTGATTATGCAAATTGAATAGTCGACATTGCATTTGCTTGGTGTGTAGCATATCAAAAAAGTTTTCATAGCCACTTTTATAAAAATGTTGATGGTCAGCGAGGCTTGACGAGAATTTGCTTATCTTTATCAGAACAACAGCAATCGAGTAGTGTGACTAATGCGCTGGTAATTGAAAAATACTTCGAAGTTTATAATTTGGTGTAATTTCTTAATCAATCTGGTCACACTACACTTACGTTTCATCTAGACGTAATATATGCTGAAGTAAGCTTAATTACTTACTTCGCAGGTCCGTATAGGGCTTAACGGTCGTGAAATGACCCGTTCATGATATTCTGACAGAATTACATAGGATAATCAGAACCATGGCAGAACGACAATGGGACGAACCTACTAACTCCTACATTTAAGCAAGCAGAATTATAACTATGATAGGAGTTTTAACGGGGCACTGCACCATAGGTCAAATGTCCGCCAAGATGCCCGTAGCCCACATCGACTTCTGTAATAGCTGTAGGAATGAGGAGGAGATAGATCTCATCCAACACCTTCTAAGCGACTGCCCGCACTCCATAGGAAACGCACCCAGTACCTGGGAAAACCATTCTAAATACGAAGATCTGGGTTGTCTGACAAATTTGTCCGTTAGGGACCTGGCTCTATTTTTCGATTCCTCAAAATGGTTTTCATAGACATCGATAGAGATTTTGTGTAGAATTTCTCACTAATGCGAATGCTTTATCAGCTTCCTCTCTTATGACACATCAATTCAAGTTCCGTTACTTGCCTAAATTTATTCGTATTTCCTTTTTAAATCACATGACAAAAACAAAAAACTTCTACCTGCACGTACCGGTAGCAATCACTAACAAATCAATTTGGTCTATATGTGTTCTCCAAGAATCTCTTAGAAGTTCTTAAATCCTGTTATTATCGTACTTTGACCCCTAGAACCCAAGCTCTGATGGCTGACCCTCTCCTCTTATCGCCATCAGCCGAAAAGTCACTGATTAATAAAGTTAAATGACTTATAAGTCCATTAAACAAAACTTCTTCATTCTTGCGTAAAGTAAAAATACCAAAGAAATTAGTGAGCCAAAGCAAAGCCAAGAAAATGGAAAACCCCTGTGAAAGCAAGAGAAAAAATAGAAGAATGAAACTTGGCACGTCTGCAACTGATTGAAATACACATAAGAAACGAGAAACAATTGCAAACATTTTCCAATACACAGCCAAAGGGAAAATCTGATGGTAGCTTAGCATGCAATAAGCAGAAATCAATTGACCCATTTGGTTTATGTACTGGAAAACAAAAGCCCAACAACTGACGAAACTAAAGAACTCTGCTTAAGGGTAAACAGAAAAAAACATACAAAAAGGGTCGACAATCGCCCATTGTTTTCACATTATAATGACAGCAACGAATCGGAATCAGTATCAAAATCAAAGCAATTTCAATTCAAACTTGGAGATGTGAGAATCGGAAAAGCTGCATTTCATATGCGCCAATGAACAAAACCACAGAAAAATGAATATCGTACAACGTTTTGCCATCAACGAGAAGTTCAATTGAAGGGCGGTGCAGAGGGGGAGAGTGCTAATGTCAAAGTCAATGCGAATGCGAACAAATGTCAATGTCGGCTCAAGATAATGTCTGTGGCCGGCCAGACATGACAGAGCGAAAGGAATTGTGGGCAACAGTGCGTATGAGTTAGGCTGACTGGCAAGTTTTTCTCTTTTGGGTCTGTTGAATTTTAAGTGAGTTGAAAATCAAGTGTTGGGACTTTAAAATGAAAACTTTAATGGATAGCAATTTGTTGGAATTAATAACAAAAATTGTATGAAATTCTTTAAGGGGGTCTTCTACCTTTGAAAATATTTTTTTTCAATTTTTTTGTTTTGCCTTATTATTATAGCTTGGACATCCCCCTTTCATCTCCTTTAAACCATTTTCAAATATTTGAAATAATTTAGCAGATATATCCATTTTCGTGGAGCAATGTTCTTGCTAACGTACGTATTTTCAGCGTTGCTCAAAACTTTAACCGCGTTTTTCTCGAAACCACGTTTTTTGACCTGGTAGCCATGATTGGGCCAGTTCTACTACACCGATTTTGATCAGCCATGTTGCAATCGACGCAGAATTGATGTAATTCTGGCCCGTACCTCAATTATGAAGATAAAAAATTTTTTACTATTTTTTGTACACTAAACAACAAAAAAAAACGTCGAAAATCAAAATTTTTTTTTTAAAAGTTTGTAAATTTTTCAAACAAAATTTTTTTTTTATGATTGAGGTACGGGCCAGAATTACATCAATTCTGATCATAACCTCATTTACCGTTTTCAATTCCGATAACCTGGAGTCCCGGAATCATGGCCACCACCTCTACACCTTTTTTTTGAGGCCTTAATTGGCAGGCCGATAACTTTTTGAACAGCCCTCGGAATCCCAACATTTTTTTTTATTTTTCTATTTAATTAATTAATAATACAAAACAAAAAACCAAATTGAAAAAACTCTTATGGTTTATCCTCCAGAATTTTTTTAAAAAACACTCATAAAACACTCGTCAAAGGTAGAATACCCCCTTAATGTGTTTTTAAGCTTTAAAACTAAATCGATAATATTTTAGAGGGACAACATCATCTACAAATATTTTTAAATTTTTGGAAAGATATTAAAAACGAAGACTTACAAATATTCCGATTACTAACGAGCATTTTCAACACTAAAGTTTGTTGCTTGCAATGTAAGAGCTAGACAAACATCATCAGGAAAATAAAATGCCTATAATCCCCAATATAATTATGTTAAGTTGGATTATTTTGGATTAGAGTAGTTGCTGGCGTTTCACCCACCGTACTTAGGACATAAGGTTTTGGCCCCCTTTTGATGTGTTCAAAATGTGTCTGAAAAGTGAGATTAACTATATTTTGGAGGCTTGGATGAAACCAGATATATAGGTCTAGGCGTAGTTTCAGCTGTTTCAGATTGATTCTGTTAGATCAGTGACATCCATTAGAAGATTCGAGATGAATTTGTCTCCGTTAGATTGAGGGAGAAACAGACAAAGTGGGAGACGCACTCCTTCTCTTTCTTATCCCTTAGACTCCATACGTTTGTTAAGCGCTTTGCGCATCGAGTTGGCTATGTCTTGCCATTTCTGGTTTGCTTTGAGCTCGAAGATATTTCGTAAAACGAACCTGCACGTTGCCATAGGCATACCATACCTGCGTTGATTGATTCGCAGTCGATGGTACAGGACGCTAAGATGCAGATCCGTTTGTGCGTTTGAGTGCAAGGTAAAGGTCCCGAGTTCGAGTCCCAGACGGAAGCAATAGCTCGCTTTTTAACACGGATCGTTTTGTCTTTGTTCTTTAAAAGGAACTTAATTAATCAAAGAGGAATATAAAAGCTTCTGGTAAGTGGTGGGAGGTGCTGTTTTACCAGGAGAGGAGGAGCATATCCAGCACTTTCCTCCGCCCTTATTTAGAGGATAGTGGAGAAGGGAACACAAATACCGTTGTAAGACTTGTGGGTGGGGTTGGCAACTGCTTATAACCACCACCAACCACCACCTTATCCGATTTGCTGTCCTAAATTCAGCAAGAAATTTTTTTTTTTTTTAATTTAGAACAAAATGTTCATGAAACATGCCCAAACAGTTCATAAAGCGAGCACAAAAGGATCATAAAACAAGCCCGAAATGTTCATGAAACAAGCACAAAATGTTCATGAAAAATCGTACCCCAATGTTCATGATTTGAGAACAAACGTGCTTGATAGACTTTCGTCAACGAATGTTCATGATTTTGGTACTTTTATTTTTCTTAAACCAATTGAAACGTTTAAACAAGTCATAAAAACTAAATACTATTTTATTGTATCGCAAACAAAGGTTCGAACGAAAACCTGGGTTTCAGGGGTTGCAGAAAACGGTCCGCGAACCGAACCTATAGATTTCCCTCGGGTTTGAACTCCCAAATCTATAATATTTGGAGGTTTGGAGCCTTGAAAGTAACCGAACTTTATTTGCTACTCTTTTGTTTATATAAATTTAAAAGAGATTGTTCTCATTCATTCACTGACTGACAGATTGGCAAATTGCACATAACCTAAATGGTAAGAAATAGAAAATTTCAACTCGGACAGTAAGTTGGATAATGGGGGCAGCTGTTCAAGGACATTTGCTATTTTTCAGACTATTTGAATGAGATTTGGTTTGAAAGCTCAACAGACCAAATAAATGGGAAAACAATTCTCCACTTGGGAAAAATTCAATCCAATTGTTGGAAAATGGGGGCGTGGGTGGTTTTAAGGCCAATCGTTATTTCTCAGGTGATCCGACTGAAATGCTTTTTGTAAGATCAATGGGCGAAATAAATGGAAATATGAATTTTCAATTTCGGAAGGTCCAATACCAAGGTCAAATATATGGAAAATCCATACCGTAAAAATGTATGCTCAAGGGTTTTTACACCATTGAACCAAACCAGTCCTTAGTTTTGAGCGCTTTGCATTCCAGCCTAAAATTGTTTATCGTCAGAAACCCCTTTTTTCTGACAAAATTCAAAATTTTAATTTAATTTTAATTTTAAATTTGTAATTAGTATTCTTTTCTTTTTTCTGAATGCTTGGAATAAAATTATATTTAGATGTGATAAATGGTTTCATTTCGAATTAAATCTCTCCTCATATTAAACAGCAGATTAATATATTAATCTTTACTTTGAAAAGCTAAGGTTAAGACCTCAATTCTTATTTTAAGTTTCGGTAATTAAACAAATTTCTGTACTCTCAAGTTGAGTGGCAAATTCAAGTTGAAAGCTATTTAACGCAATTACTTACAAGCCCACAGCCTTGAATAAACCTCTATGGCTTGTAATCTGTACATAATTCCGCCCCCCCACACACACTCGCACACAAAATGGGAAACACCTTTTGTGGTCATTGTATTGAATTTCTCTTCTTTCGCTCGCCCCCCTCCTAATTGCCACATTAGACGCTGCATTTACTTGCCGTGTTGCCTGAACCTCCCCCAATCCACCAGCTTCAACTCCATTTCCATTCAATCCTGCGTTTCTTTCCCTCACCCCCCACTTAACAAAATTCGGCTACCATTGTTGCTCAACTCTCGTCAGTGGCTGTCGCTCACTTAGTCAGTTTTGTGCTGCGCCTCCTGTCTGTGGCATTGATTTTCGCTTTAAGCCTTAGTCTACTTTTAGGCCTTGTGGATTCGAAGCAGGGATCTGTGATTGTGTGTAGCCAGCTGCCAGGTTTTCGTGTTGGCCACTGAAGCAATTGTTGTTAACGCGTTTTCCATTTTATTGCATTAATGTTTGATTTGGTTTTTGGCTTGCCTTAATGTCTGCCCGATTGAATTGATTGCTTGGTGGGTGGATAAATGCGTGTGGCAGAGGCGGAACTAACGAGGGGGGCTTAAAAGTGGGATTCAGGTTCTGTTAAAATATTGGTAATGTAAAATAAAGCGGCTTAGTGTCTTAGATCTAAAATAAAAGCACAATTTCGACCAATTTATAACAGCTTGCGCAACCTTTGAAAAAATTGAGTAAAAGTAAGTAAAAATTCAACTTCTAGACTATTTGGCAAAATAATTCATCACATCAGGATTTTTGGTAATTTGACTTTAAATATGATTGAATTTATTCCAAAATATATTTTTTGAAAAAATTTCTTAAGATTTTCCCCCTCCACATTAATTTTTTAGGCCACGCCCCTGCCCCTTAACTGTATCAGTATCTCCATCTGTGTGTGTGTGTGTGCGTTTCTGTGCAAGTATTTGGATCATTTCTTGTTATTGCTGCTAGTTCCTTTAGCCACTTGGCCCTGGGAAATTCGTTTCGATTTCGACTTTGTTTCGCTTCAGCTGTCAGCAGTTGCCAACCCGCTACCCCTTGTCTGCCGCTTGTCTTCCCTAATGTGTTAATGTGCTTTTTATGTTACAAATGAGTCAATTTTTATGATTTAATGCCCTGTGCCTCATCGAATTCGTATTTGTTGATAACGGTCTGGCATTTTTCATATAATGATTACCCTCGAAAAACTTCTCTTATTTGAAACATAAATTTGTGGCATTTTGCTTATTGAATTATTTATAACATTTTATTGAATTTCCTCCATTGCCGCACATTAATTTTCAACAAACTTTCCTTTGGCATTGATTTGGGTTCAGGGCAATTTAAATCATCACTCTTACGCTTTCTGCTTCACTTAATTTAATCAAACGAATCTTGCTCGACTTTATTTAATAATTCAAAGAAAGAGAGAGAGAGGGAAAAAGCAAGGAAAAACTACAGTGAACGCGTGGACAAAGTCTCTTCTCTCGGTACGCACCGGGCGACAACATGTTTTATTAATTTCATTTATTAAAAACGCACACTGTAGGTTATTTTCATTATATTTTGCCACCGTGTCACAGGAATTCAGCTGACTGGGCATACTAGAGTACATATAAAGTGTACAGGTGGGTAAACAAATGCCCACGGCAGCTGCCAGAGCAAAATTAAGTGAAATTCCAAGAAAAATGACTACAAACTGTAAGAGAGCTGTGGCCCAGTCCAAAATGAAGATGAGCAGATGGTAAGCCAAAGAGGAGGTACAAAGTTTTTGCAGGAAATACTTTAAAAGATGCTAAAGAAGTTTAAGAAACCTAACTGGTTAAAAGTGGATTGAAAGTTGAATGGTTCATGCATGAAAACTGCAGAATATTTATATTATTGCACTGAAATAGGTGCAAAGCTGTCAAAGTCGTTGTTGAAGTTAGAAATCCAGTGAGTAAGTTAAATTCCGCTTAGCAGCAGAATTTTCAGAGGCAGCGGATCACAACTCATCCGAATTGATTTCTTCTTTTCGTGACAACAGCTCAAAGTGAACAAACAGACAGCATTACTTTCATTAGATGCATATCGGCCATTGATATAGTCTAAGCCAGCTCATCTTTCTGGCTCCCAACCGAGTTTTCATTAATTTCATTAACTTTTGTAAATTACTGTGGGGGGGGGGGAAAAATTTTTTGCTTAATTTGTAAGTACATGTCTTGAGAATATACTGTGAAAATTTTACAGACAAAAATTCAAAATATTTCGGGAGTTATGACGAGTTTCTTAGCGGTTTCGGAGTCCAACCTTTAAGGTTGTTGAACTTTAAACGCGATTTTCTCAAAACACTGTTTTTCTGCTCGGCCCGGGTCCTAACTTCTTTTCTACTGAATCGATTGCTTTCAAATTTTAACAGACTGTTCTACACACTTATAGTTCTCGTCGGTACTAACGAGAACTTCACCCTTAACTTTGTACCCTTTCTTTGCTAAAATAAAAGGACTTTTTTTTTAAAGTCCGCCATTTTGTTAATATACCCTTGCAGGGTATTAAAATTGTCACGATGTTTGTAACGCATAGAAGGAAGCATTTCCGACCACATAAAGTATATATATTCTTGATCAGCATGACGAGCTGAGTTCATTTCCGTCTGTCCGTCCGTCCGTCTGTTTCTATGCTATCTCCTCCCTCAGTTTCAAAGCTATCTTGCCCAAACTTTGCAAAAAGACTTAAAATACAAATACGCTGCACATTTGTCGGAATCGGCCGGATCGGATGACTATATCATATAGCTGCCATAGGAACGATCGGTCCAAAAACTAGTTCTAGAGAAAAAAACTTTTTGTTTTCCATCGTAGCGTCACCACTCGTGGTATAAATTAGTTTTATATGCTTCCACACAATTCTGGAAAAATTTATCAAAATCGGATGACTATAGCATATAGCTGCCATACAAACGGTCGGTCCAAAAACTAGTTCTAGTGAGAAGAACTTTTTTGTTTTCTATCGTAGCGTCACCAATTGTGGTATATATAAGTTTTATATGCTTCCACACAATTCTGGAAAAGTTTATCAAAATCGGATGACTATAGCATATAGCGCCATACAAACGGTCGGTCCAAAAACTAGTTCTAGTGAGAAAAACTTTTTTGTTTTCCATCGTAGCATCATCAATCGTGGTATATATAAGTTTTATATGCTTCCACACTATTCTAGAAAAATTTATTAAAATCGGATGACTATAGCGTATAGCTGCCATATAAACGGTCGGTCCAAAAACTAGTTCTAGTGAGAACAACTTTTTTGTTTTCCATCGTAGCATCACCAATCGTGGTATATATTAGTTTTATATGCTTTTACATAATTCTGAAAAAATTTATCGAAATCGGATGACTATAGCATATAGCTGCCATAGGAACGATCGGTCTAAAAACTTATTATAATGAGAAAAATTTTTAGTCATCAATGGTAGCGCCTTTCAAAAACTGCAAGGATTTAAAACATCGGCGTAGCCGATGTTAGCCTTCTATTTTTTTACCCTTGAAATTAAACTTCTGTAGTTCCGACCAGAATGACATGTCTATAGATTAAAAATAATCAGGAATATTTGAATTCAGATAACATCAAGAGCCAAAATCACACGGGCCACCCACGGCATTTTTTTGAGGTTCCAACTTCGAGTGACAATAATAATAGTAATAAAATATTAAATTTTTTTCAAATAAGGGCATAGCAGAAAAGATAGGAAAACTGCCCCCGCAGTTATCAGCACCAAATTTAAAAGTTTGATTCAAATCTATAAGAAACTCACTCTCCCAAAATGTAGTCTCCTAACCGCAATGACGGGAGTAAGAGGCTGGAAAGTTAAAACAGAAAACAGTTTTTTCTTAAGAACCGCTTGACCGATTTTGATGGCTTAAAATATGTTGTAAGTGTTCAAAATACAATTTAAAAATATTTTTGCAGATTTTTATTACCAAACTTCGGCCCAAAAGATGATTGAATTTTCCAAATAATTTTTCAGGTGATAACCTTTTTCTACACCTCCAGTTTATTTCTGTATTTTACCTTAGGATATCCCTAATAACATATAATTTTTGCAATCAGATCGCAATTGGGCTTAAGGTGAAAAACAATTAAACAGGAAATAGAATTTTACAATGGGATATTCCATATCAACTCAGTAAATTTTTTTGTGAAAAAAAATTTTAATCGGTGTTTTTCAATTAAGTTTACATGCAAATAAATAAAAAGCGCGTGTTTTTTCATCTTAAAAAATATACAATAATATTTTATCAATATCAATAGCTTTAATTTCTTTTTCGCCTTTGTTAGTTTAAGGGGTTTTTTTCTTTAAAAATCGTCTTTAGATAGCTCTTAGAGTTGTCCCTTACTTTTTTCGAAAAGTTTAGTGAAAATGACTAGAATTTGTCTTTGATCGTTTTAATCCGATGTTCCGTTCAAAAGTAGATTTTTTTAAATTTCAAGTCTTTTTGCATTATCTTGAGAACTATCGACGGTGGGGGAAAACCATTTAAAGGTATTCTCACCTATATATAGTCTTTCTATTTGATAACGATTAAAAATTTTTTGAAGACATAAAAAAAATTTATTGAGTTGATATGGAATATCCCATATGTAAAATTCTATTTCACATGTTTAATTGTTTTTCACCATGAAGCCCAATTGCGATCTGATTGCAAAAATTATATGTTATTAGGGATATCCTAAGGTAAAATACAGGAAATAAACGAGGGGAAAAGGTTATCACCGCGAAAAATTATTTGAAAATTCAATCATCATTTTTGGACAAAGATTTGGTAAAAAAATCTGCAAAAATATTTTTAGAATTGTATTTTGAACACTTACAACATATATTTAAGCCATCAAAATCGGTCAAGGGTTCTAAGAAAACGTTTTTCTGTTTAACTTCCAGCCCATAACCCCGTCCAATTGGATAGGAGACTAAATTTTGGGAGAGTGAGTTATAGATTTGAATCAAACTTAAATTTGGTGCTGATAACGCGGGGGCAGTTTTCCTAGTTATTCTGCGTTTTTTTATATTTTCAATATGTAAACAGAAGAAAGTCGGTCAAGCCCGACGAATATACTCTGTACTGTTTGTACGAAACTAATAACTTTGGAGGTTTTTTCAAAATCTGAGGGTGGCAACCTTTCATTCATCGTTCTCTGGTTGAAAAACGATGTATGGGGGCTAGTACCTAGTACAAACCCGTAAAATTATAAAATTTGTATATAACTCCTATTAACAAAAAACGATAATCTATATAGTCACGCGGGAACAGCGTGATTTCTGACCGCAGGCCATCTCAATTATATCGCTCCACCATAGCAAGGTCCAATTGGGAAATTACCAGTTAGCTATTGCCTTCGCCTTTCTCGTAAGTTCTACCAATGGCAACGGTGTTGTTGTTGGCGTTGGTTTTATTTTCTTTTACAAAGCCAATATCGTTCATCGATCGAAAAAGATGTAGGGTCGCAAAAAAGTAGAGAATATATGTCTAGAATGTTCGAACTATCTATCTTGAAATTGTGGGAGTTATATCGTTTTTTTAAATTTGCGGGGGAGGCAGGGGGCGTGGCAAAATCAAAACTAAACTTGGAAGAAAGAAATATAGTCCAGACATCAAACCCTATCTCTTACCACTCGAGATCTCTTCGTTCAACGGACAGACGGCGACAGACAGACGGACAGACGGCAGACAGACGGACGACGGACAGACGGACATGGTTACGACCGGCTGTTGATGCGATCAAGAATATATATACTTTATGGGGTCGGAGATGCTTCCTTCTGGCTGTAAACCAATATATATAATAAAACACTCTAAATATTCAAGATAATTCATTTTTATTTTCCTATAAAAAACCACCCTCCAAATAAGTCATGAAAATAGGCATAAGTTACCAGACTATTACCTTAATTCAAATTTGAATAAATTCTTTAAACAAATACTAAGTAATTTGCAGATTTAAAAAAATTAACCAACAGAACAATGTTATTCTATCTTGATTGTTTGTACCCCACAATACATATTCAAATCTTCTGTTTGACATTTTAGTAACTATATAACAAAAAGAATCCGTTAAATTGTCTGCGTCTGTAATTTTCCATTTTTGCATTCAAACGAACGCTCAAATGCAGAGTTTATTAACAGTTTTATTTACAAGTTGTTTAAAGTTTCACTTCATCAAAAGCTATGAATGTATGAGCATATATTTATCCGGGCGCATTTACCCTTGCTTAAAAAAATCTTAACTAGTGAACTGTTTTCAACTACAAAGCCCAACAACTTTTAAGTAAGTTCATTTTCGAGAAATAGCTAGATTTTCAATTGGGACGAAAACTAGCTTAAGAAAAAGGTGTTTATCTTCAGTAATGGTTTATTGATTTTAAATCTCACACATTTTCTTGAAAAGTAATTGAATGTGCTATTAATCATTCATACTACACTTTTTAATCCGATTGTTTATTTCGGCGTAATTTTTGCTTTTGTCAGTTTAAAAAAAAAGCTTCCCATTCCCGTATTATTAATTAACTATATTTTTTTGTAAACAGGGTAATTATTATAAAATTCTGTCTCTATTAAGGTGCTTTTGTATCAGACAACTTGACTAAAAATGTTTTTAGGATGCTACTTAATGAAAGTCTGGAAGATATTATTGATAATGACTTTATGTGTTTTTCATTTGTGATAAGATATCTTGCTGGTAATAAAATAAATTTATATGCTGTTTAGTAAACAGCAGTGTTTACTTATTTTGATGAGTATCAAATCAGTACAAAAGTGTTCTTAACTACCTATATAAACACAGAAAACTTCCTTTTCTCGATTTTAAAGTTTTGGCTAAGAAGGAAATGACATTGCTACTGCTGTGGACGTAACGAGGACTTACAGCGCGAAAAAATAATAGGACCCTCACAAGCAAATTTTCCAAAGACGTTAAGCTTCATTTGTAACATTTAGAAACCTTTGAATACGTTTTTTGATGAGAAGCTTTTGAAATTTGTTTTTTACAAAAAGGAATTTTATGAAAAATTAGGATTGCGAAGGAAAAATAATAGGACCACTTATCAAATATGCACTAAAATTACAAAAATCACTTAAATGATTACTGAAACAAATGTATGTTAAAGCGAAGATTATTCAATAAATTTCAGTTTATTTGGGATGCCTTTATAGGCTTAAAAGGGCAATGTCCGAATCGATATTAAGTCCTGAAACCGTCAAGAGGAATCTTGTTTCAGGACCTGAAAGTCTTCCCATATTGATCCGATGATGGTTGGCTTAACTGTAGTAACGCCTTTGTATTAGACCTCCGATTTTCAATGGGATTAAGGTCTGATGACTGGGGGCCACACAAAACTTTCCAAAATGTTTTCTAACCATTCCTTTGGTTTTTCCTGGGGTCTTGTCTTGTTGGAAGACGCAAACAGCGGCAGCATTCTGAGTTAGGAAGATCAAAATAACAAAAATATAAACCACATGCTGATCCATTAAGGTTTTCAATACAATATAGCCGACCTACTCCATAGTAAGAAAAGATCCAAATACCATTACACGAGCCCCTTCATGTTTAATGATTTTTCCAGTGTATTTGGATTGTTTTCTGAGTTAAGAGGACTCTGGTAAAACGAGACACCTTTTCCACGAAACATAACAACTTAACTGTAATATTTTATAAAATATTCCCAATTTTGGGATGTCCAATTAAGATGTTCCTATGAATTCCATTCGTGCTAATAGTGTGGCTTTTAAAAGTGGACGTTCCTGGGTCAGTGTGAACTTTTTGCACTGACGCAGTTATATTGAGGTCCTTTTTGAGCTCAGTTGCAGCCCAAAATGATCCCTCTTGTCCCGCGGATCCATCTTTGACGTGAAACGGGCCGGAATCGTTTTGTGCAATTGTTTAGTCTCTTTGTAGTTTATTGGTCGATATTATTTGAATGCCCAACCAATCGAACAGCTTAGGATTTTCCAACACAAAATCGATTTTTTTGATGATATCATGTTTTCCGAACTCCAGTGTTTTCCACGAGTCTTGGATTGATTTGGTACTACTTGATGATCAAAATAATAAAAATCAAAGTCAAATCCCTTACCACAGCTTTCGTCAAAGTAATTCTGGGGTTTCTAAGGAAGAACGCAAAGTGGTCCTATTATTTTTCGCATTTTTAAGCTCATTATCCATAAAAATAAAAAAACAAAAATTGGAACCATTTCAAGGAGCAGTTCAACTTTTTTCTTATTAGGAATACTAAAATATTAAAAAAACAAGATTGGAAATACCGCAACACTAATTCTTTGTTTTTTGATCAAATAGACGAAGTGTCATAGTGGTCCTATTATTTTTTCGCAACTGTACAATAAATTCATTTGTTATATTTGATATTGGTTATGTTATTAATGCAGTACAGGTTACTGTCGGCAGGTTCAATATCTATTGACTTTGACAGCCTAAGAATAGACACTTGCCAAAGTGCTTCCAGGTGGATGGGCTGTCGTCGTTCGATGGTCCAGCTTTTGCTAGCCAACCTTTACGACATAGTTTTTTTTCAAGCATTTGTTTAGATTATTTATTTAAAGTACCTGTTTTTTCACGATTTACTGTGGTTAAAATTATTTATGGAGAATTCTGCGATTTTTATTTTGGTCTTTATTGTCAGTGGATTATCATGATTCCGATTGTGTATTTCTGAAAATGTTATATTCGAAATCACTGCCAATAAATAGACCTACAAATGATTCAAAGACACTTTAAACTTAAAGTTAATTATTTTTGAGATAATTACCTCAAAACTCCTAGAAAATTTAATAACCCGAAATTTTTTCACATAATTTTGACTTAAGCAAAAAAACTAACGAAAATTCAAGAAGACTTAAATATTGGAAAAAAAATTTCAAATAAAATTTTAACCACATAAAAATCTGAAGAATGTTTTTCTTCTATTGTGAGCCCATACACTCAGAAAAAATGACGTTCTAAAAGGCAGCACAAATTTCTTGCTTTTATACCCGACCCGTTCTCGTTTTTTCCGTTCTTGAAATAAGCCCACGTTCTAAATCGACGAACTAACTGAGAAAATCAGTTCTTGAAATGGTTCTTGGAAAAATTACCGAATTTCTTTAACACTGAGCTTAGGCACGACATATTAATCCTGTACGGTGGTAGAACTGTATAAGATGCATGTCATATATAAAAATGTGCAGAAGGCCGAGGTTCAAGTCCCAGGGCCAGCGAAAAATAAAAAAAATGCAACATTAAAGAACTTTGCTTATTGCGAAATTTGATTTATTTGAGAAGTGTAAAAATAAGTGAGAGAGAGTTTGGTGTAGGAAGGGGGCGGTTGCGGAGGAGGTCCGGAATAAATTTTTTTCCGTTCTGAATTCAAGACAGGATGGTTCTTAAACGCAGAACGTCCGGTCTCAAAAAAGCGTTCTTAGCCTAACCCCGCCGTTCTCGGCTTAAGAAAAAACGGACTCACCCTACTATTGAGAACGAAAAACACGGTTTTCGGTACATTTAGAACGGATTTTTTTCTGAGTGTACCTATAAAAAAAATTTGTTTTTGAATAGAAGCCAATTTGGCTGTTGTTTGGTGTAATAAATTGAACCTGCTACTATGGCCATGGTGATTAGATATTTCTCTTTCCCGCTTAAACTTTTACAGCTGTTTATTGTTTTTGTAAGTCCGTATTTACACGATTAAGTCAGCTGCATGAAGCTTTCGATTTCGTTTTCAAACAACTTCAAAACTTTATGTGCATTTAGGTGACGAAGTTAGCTTCGTGAAGCTCGATTTTAACTCTCCTGAATAAACGAGTTTTCAATAAGCCAATAAACTACAAATCAAAGCTTCATCAGTTTAATCCAAACCAAGCAAAGAAGAATTATCGAAAAACTACATTTCAGGTAAGATTACGAAAAAATACATTCCATGTAAGGTTATAAAGCTTCGCATTATCGGCTGCCTCTCCTCCCTACAAACAAAAACTTAATGCAGAACTGTATGAAGGAATCTTCGGACTCAGTATTTAAAATAGTCACGATATCCGTACGATTATCTGAATTATGAAACTTAAAAATGCACGATTGATGTTTCATCCGAATTGAATTAAACATATTTATACACTTGAAAAGTGTATATTAATTTTGCCCAGTAGCTTGTAGCGCATAGAAATATTCATTTCCGACCACATAAACTATATATATTCTTGATCAGGACGACGAGCCGAGTTCAATTCCGTCTGTCCGTCTGTCTGTCCGTCTGTCTGTTTCTACGCGAACTAGTCCCTTAGTTTTAAAGCTATCGAGCTGAAATTTTGCACAGAGTCTTCTTTTTACTGCACGCAACTAATATGTCGGAACCGGCCAGATCGGATGACTATATCATATAGCTGCGATAGGAACGATCGGTCTAAGAACTAGTTCTAGTAAGAAAAACTTTTTTGTTTTCCATCGTAGCGTCACTAATCTTGGTATATGTTAGTTTTATATGTTTCCACATAATTCTGGAAAAATGTATCAAAATCGGATCACTATATATACTAGAACGTCGGTTAAAAACTTGTTCTAGTGAAACTTTATACCCTGAGAGGTTAAAATCACGATGTTTGTAACGGAAGAGCATTTCTACCACAAGATATATCTTGATCAGGACGAGCTGGTTCATTCCGTTGTCCGTCTGTCCGTCTGTCGTCCGCCCGTCCCCGCCGCCTTCTAGCATCTCCTCCTCAGCCCCCACAGTCTAACAAACGCTGCGACGGCCCACGACATATCATATAGCGCCATAGGCACGATCGGTCCAACTAGTTCTAGGAAACTCTTTTGTTTTCCACGTAGCGTCACCCGTAGTATATATATAGCGTCCACACAATTCTAAATGTATCAAAATCAGACATAGCATATCCCCAAAACGGTCGTCAAACCACCCGGAAACTGTTTTCCACACGTCACCAATAACGTCTAGTGAGAAAACTTTTTGTTTTCCATCGTAGCGTCACCAATCGGGTATATTAGTTTTATATGTTCCACACACTTTGGAAAATTTATCGAAATCGGATGACTATAGCATATAGCTGCCATAGAAACGATCGGTCAAGAACTAGTTCTAGTGAGAAAAACTTTTTTGTTTTCCATCGTAGCGTAACTAATCTTGGTATATGTTAGTTTTAAATGCTTTCACATAATACAGGAAAATTTATCAAAATCGGAAGACTGTAGCATATAGCTGCCATAGAAACGGTCGGTCTAAAAACTACTTTTCTAGTGAGCAAAAACTTTTTTTGTTTTCTATCGTAGCGTCCCTAATCTTGGTATTTGTTAGTTTAATTATGCTTTCACATAATTTTGAAAAAAATTGATAAAAATCGGATGACTATAGCATATAGCTGCCATAGGACCGATCGGTCGGAAAATGTGTTTTACTAAGAAAAGTTTTTTTTTATGGTATCAAATTTTTATTATCAATGATTTAAAAATTTTAAATATCTGATATATATATTCGATATATATTTTACCGGTTAAATCAGTTGGAGTTAAGTTTTTCAAGTGTATTAAAACTTCGGCACAGTCGAAGTTAGCTTTGCCTTCTCGTTTTTTCTACCACTAGGCCCTAAAGCAGATTTCAACAATAGAATGCATGAATGTGCTGCAGTTAAGGCACATAAAAGACAAAGTGTTCGGGTTCAAAGCATCATGAAACACCATGTGCGGTTCCCAGTTAGCAACAGGCTTTATATAAACCTCCTTCATATTTGTATGGATCGGGACCAGCTCTTTAATATATAAAACGTAATTTAAGAGATGTTAAATATTTGTGTTACTTTATTAAATTTTTCAAATTCTTTCAGCACATATTGTGTTCAGAAATGACACATTTAATATCTTACAAGGTTTTGGTTTAGTAGTTCAGTTACCTAAAAATAACAGTCGGACATTAATTTTAATATTTTGAAATTTTAAAGTTTTTGATTCGAGCAGAGCTAATATCGCAGCTTAATTCTTAGCTCTAAATCGAACCCAAATCCTTTGCCACCCTTCAGGTAACTTCATATTCCCACTAAATTTCACAATGCTTATCAAGCTGCCGCACTTAACATATAATTTGCACAACAAATAGCAAGAGGTCCACTCACCCAGACATCGCATCGCCATACCCATGCCCATTGGCATTCCCCAAAACACTCCGCCGGCGGGTCAACACAATTGAGGCGCTTTCAGGCAGCAAATTGTCGGGCGCGCATGCGTAACTAGCAGCGGCCAAAGAAGAAGAAGGTACCCACAAAGACCTCCGTTGTCGGCTAGTTAAATTTAAATACGCCTAGCAAATACCATGGAAATGTTTGGCCAAGGTAATTGAAAGGCAAACAGCAGACAGTTCCCCAGACTCCAGTCGAGACGCGTTGACAATGTGTGGCAAGACCAAGACTGCGCATGTGCAACTGCAACCATGAAGCGAACAACTCAATCGAGGGCCACGAGGCTATTTGCCTACGCATAGTTGTGTTTACACAAGTCGTTTTCACTGCACTTGTTGCTACTTACATACGTGAAAGACAAGACGGGGCAAGACATCAACAGTTTCAGCTTCTTGTCTATTTTTGTTTGGTCAAGATTAATGTTTGAGTTTTTCGGGGGTCGCGACCAAAGGCCTATTTGGCCAGCTGCAAGGTGGATCACAAAGTAGCCGAGCTGCCTGGGTAAGGCAAATAGATTGGAAATGGTGTGAAGAGTTTGTTAGGATAGTCCCAACCAGTTAGATTATTGGGTGCGGCCGATGGAGTTGCGAAAAGCGTAAAACTATGCAAGAAGCTACTTACCGTTTCCTCTTTCGAAGTGTGAGTTGGACTCAAAGAAGAAGAAAATATTTATCATTTTTTTTTACCAAAAAAAAGAGTTTTAAGACTTTATCTTCTCCTATTTTCAGTATTCTTGCTCTTCATACCTTCCGCAAAATTCCTATAAATTTTACCAAACGTAACGGCCCTTTTTTTCTGCAATTTTTTTTTACCGAGTGACTTCTTTTTTAAGTCATAAATTGATGCATGTGCTTTATGGGAATGACCCAAAGCGAGTGTCTCTTTATCTCGCACGTAACCCATATAAGAAAGGAAGCATTTGCTCCCACTCCTAGCACCTACCTATACGTACGTACGTATATGTGCGTGTCTTCGTTCTACAAAGCATAATGGCTTTTGTGTTATGCTTTTATGATTGAAGTAAAAACAAAAAAAAAGAAAAAGTAAAGGGGAAAAAATGTCCTCAACCCTTGCACACGTCACAAATTGCTAACGGAACAACAAACACAAGTGTCTGTGTGTGTTTTATCGATTTTTTCCTCTGGGTGCGGGATGTGGCCATAAAACGCTAATGGTCGACATCGACCCAAAACGTCTTTTCTCTCCAAACAGAAGCTGCCTGTCGCCATTTTGCTTTTCATATTTTCCCATTGAACTTTAAGCCGACATCTTTGTTGGTGCGGCGGCGGCGGCTGCTGCTAACAGTTGTTGTTGTTGCTGCTAAGCCTTAGCCGCCATTTTTATTGTCATCTTTTCCTACTGCCTTTCCCTTCATGCAATTTCCACTTGACACAATGGCACACAAAATGCAAAATTCTTTTCCCTTTTTTTTATGCGCTTGCATTTGTCTTGTTGTTGCTGTTTTATATATTTTGTTCTTCTTCAGCAAAAACTTGTCCTCTGCATGTCATTTTCCATTTACTTTTCTTTTCTTTTTTTGGCAGCTGTTTTTCCTTCCATTGCAAGTCGGCTTTGCGTTTCTCGTAGTTTTCTTTTGCTGCGGTTGCTGCTGCCACTTTCTTAAGTCATTATTGTCAGGGCGCAATAACTGTGACAAAGTCATCTTCTTGTTGGGTAGGGAAGGGTGACATAGACGGATTTCAACCCCCCTTACCACCCTTACCACCATGGGGTGCCTTTCTCTCTGTCTCCATCTTTTGGTGGGTCGCGCGTGACTTTTGTTTTAATGGTTTGTCATATTTTTTGCAATTGTTGACTTTGTTAGTTGATGGGCGTAGACTCAGTTTTTAAGTAACTAGGTGACTGGTGGTGCCAAAGGACATATGCTGCAAATGGGGTTATATTATTATTATTTGAAAAGCAAAACTAGTTCAAGAAAACAAAAAAGGCACTGAAAAAATGACTGTTTAGTTAACCTAGTAAATGGTTATGTTCAAATGTTAAGAATCCGAAAAAAGTAAATAAACTTAAAGTTATGAAGAAATTGTAATGTATGTAAATCTATAGAAAATATTCTTATTATGTAAATATGCTTGTAATCAAAAAATTCTCAAAATGTCATACACAGAGAAAAAAAAGCTCAAGATCAATTTATCTTTGCTGGTTGAAATGATCTTTTAAAAATATCAATTTTTTTATACTTAATATAAATAGTTTCTTAGACGTCTTCCCATACATGTGTGCGTTGGTTGACTGCGTTGAGACGTCATTCCATGCAAGGTCTCGAGTTCGATCCCCAGACAAGTCAATGTTTTTTTTTTTTATAGAAAAGATCGTATTGATATGTTTTATCATATCAAGTTAATCTTCGTCATATCGGAGTGAAATTGATATGAAAAAATGTGGAAATGACTGCCATTTCATATCAATTTTTTTCTCCGTGTATAAATAATTTGGTGACATTTAAGAAGCAGAAATTTCTATTTTACTTTAAGAAAGCATATAAGAAGCTTCAAACCAATAAAAATTGTTATTTAATCTCTTAATCGCTACAGACTCAGTAGAGCGGAACTGTTTCATTGAGATTTAAAATATTGCATTTAAAATATTAAAGTCCATCCAATCTTTTGAAAATGTAAAAATAGTAATGGTGGGTACCAAAATTAAACCAAATTGCGAGCCCACACCTCGTCTCCACACCTATTAAAGTTGATTATGTTGGATTCCTGAGCTTTGACAGGTATCGGTAATTATTTTAATTCAAAGGGGCAGAGTGAACCGAACTGCTCTAGACTCGATTCTCGATATTCTAAATGTTCCGAAATTTAAGTAAGGATTTGGAGCTGTTGTTAAATTGAATATAAATTATATTCCATTTTAGTGTTATTAGAATCGTCCCTATATTTAAAATGGCAACAAATTATTTAGATGCAAATTAAGTTCGGCGCTAAAAAGTACATTCAATACTAATTCCTTGCTATTATCAGTATTTTTCCGATTTTCGAATTGGAACAATAAAACTATTGTTTTGAAAAAATTATATTTCTGAAAGCGATATGGTTTTCAGAAATGTTGCCCATCAAAAAGATATGCCGTTTAAATATCATACACATACAGACGAATAGCTACCCTTCTGATCTGAATACAAAATTTATTGCTTAAAATCTAATAAAGAAAAATAGAACTATAAAGGTATTGGAAGTTAGGCAGTTAACAATTTATTGCACAATTTCATCAGAAGAATATTTCTTGAACAATTTAGAGACTTTTAAGCTCTGCTTTCTACAGATTTTGAATAAACTTTAACTTTAACGTCGTCTTATTAATGCGTTTATATGATAACGTTTACAAAAAAATTTAACCAATTTTTTTTTCGATTATAACCGAGTTTTTAAAATTAAAAAATCAAGTACAATATTTTTTTATTTTGGCAGTGAATAAATCTCAAACAATTGATTAAATATACAAAGTGTGTCTTACCGATCTAAAGCTTTATTTATTAACATACATTGTGACTGTCCCAACGACCTTTTAGTATTCAAACTAGCAAGTTTAGTTTATAGAGTCTGTACACACACAATATTACAAAGGAGGATTTGGTTGACTATACAGCTGTTTGAGAAGATTCCCATCTTCTTCTTCAGTAGTCTTTGCCAATCAAAAAGCAGAAAAGCAACTGCACCATGATATTTTTCGGAGTTTGCTTACGATTTGCTTTGCTTATATTTCCCGCTAGGGAAATTTTTCTTTTTTTGTAATCAGAACAATTATGAATTTTGGCTCTGAAATAGCGATATCCGAAATAATGCGAAAAAGTGCCATAAAGCAAGGAAATCTATTATGGACCTCTGATTTGCTTATTGCATCTATTTAGTTGTCTCTGCATAGCACAGGATTCTATTGTGCACTCTAATTTTTATACACTTGAAAAGTGTATATTAATTTTGCCCAGAAGTTTCGGTTCCGACATATTAGTTGCGTGCAGTAAAAAGAAGACTCTGTGCAAAATTTCAGCTCGATAGCTTTAAAACTGAAGGACTAGTTCGCGTAGAAACAGACGGACGGACAAACGGACGGACGGACGGAATTAAACTCAGCTCGTCGTCCTGATCAAGAATATATATAGTTTATGTGGTCGGAAATGAATATTTCTATGCGTTACAAACTTCTGGGCAAAATGAATATACACTTTTCAAATGTATAAAAAAAGGATAAAAGTTATCTTTAAAGAAAGATGAGCAAATCCAAAAATAATTAAAAATTTCCATATAAGAAAAATAAATTCATGCTAGATCGCTTATATGGTAAATAAATTTGATAGGACATCTTGTGAGCTTATAATTTGTGAACAATTTGAACTTTAGTTTAACAGTAAGCGAAAGTCAGCAAAGATAACGAAAATCGGTCAGATCTTTAATATGGCAGCTATATAAAATAATGGCCAAATTTGAACGAATCTTTGGAAGTGGTCTTGAGGGCCCAAAATATATGTATAAACCAAATTTTGCACAGATATCTTTGTAATTCGATTTTATGCTATAAAAAAATTGAGTTTGGTACCATTGCGTGCTGGTAACAAAATATATAGGTATGATATATATATAATTAAATTATAATTAAATTATCGCCTGAAAAGGTGGCAACGCTGCGACATCGATAAGATAAAAACAGCTGCCAACGAATATCGTGTGAATAAACATTTTTATTATTTATTATTTATTTAGCCTAAGATTTAACAGCGACCTTCGTTAATGTATGTAAGAGCACACGCATATAAAAATTAAAAAAAAAAATAATAATCTGGAAGTGGGCGATTCAACGAGAAGCTTTCTTTTAATACCTTAAAACTTTCTCACTGTTAACGTATATATTATATATACTTTTTTACATCTTTGATAATAAAATTTTACCATAAAAAACTTTTCTTTCTTCGACCTTCCTTACTTTCTTATCATCCTTTTTTTTTTCAATTTTAACTATAAAACTATATATACCGATTGGGGACGCTACGATAAAACAAAAATTTTTCTCACTAAAGTTTTTTGACCACCGTTTTTGCGCTTATCTTAGTTCTTTTTTTTTTCAATTTTGAACTATAAAACTATATATACCACTTTGACGCTACTAAACAAAAGTTTTTCTCACAACACTTTTTTTCACCGTCGTTCCTTGCAGCTTTGCTTATATCCGTTTTGATACTTTTCCGATTTTAAGCTATAAAACTAACATATACCAAGTTGGGGCTCTAGATTTAAAACAAAAAGTTTTTCTCAAACTTGTTCTTGACCGATCTTCCTATGCAGCTTATGATATAGTTATCCGTCCCGGTTCCGACTTTAGTTGCGTATAAAAAACTCTGTGCAAATTTCAGCTCATAGCTTTAAAACTAGACTGTTCCTAAACAGACAGACGGACGGACAGACGAGACGGACGGACGGACAAGCGGATAACTCAGCTTGTTTCTATCAAGTATATATATTTATGGGGTCGAATAATATTTCTATCTTCAACTTTAAAATTAATATACACTTTTCTTATCCTCGTTAAACCAGAATAACACTTTTATATCTATATTTAACCACATTTAAACTATAACGTTTTTAAATTTTTTTATAATGTGAAATGTTTTTTCTCTTTTTTTTAAAATATTCTTAAAATTTCTAACTTTATGTCTCATATTGTTTCTCTTTTCTTTTTCATACTTTAAGTTATGTTATGGACCTACGTTATTTAAAATATTTCGTATCTTTTATTTTTTATAAAAATTCTATTTTAAAAAAAATTTTATATCAATATTTTTTTCTTTTCTCTTTTTTTCTTATCTTTTTCTAAAACCATCTTTGCTTCTTCCTTTTTTTATTGTTACGCCCTTGCTTTTTATGGTTGTTATATTCACTTTTTTCTGTTTCATCATAAGCAAAAACCATCCCAACCGTTTGGCGAAAAATTGCACGTGGGTGAGATAGTCCTTGCCGATAGTCGATCTATGTCAAATAAGATTTGCCTAATACTTTGGAAAATAATTTTCCGAAATGGCAAACTGCTAAGGAAAATGGGCTGTGTTTCAAGGTCAAACGTTGTTTGATGTGGTCCAAATAAATTTTATAAAATTTTTTTTATTTCGGAAAATTGGGCTAGGAAATAGAAATAAGAACCGAATCTAATATTAACTCCATTCTAAAAATCGGTTTGGATAAATAATTTTCCGATTTCGAAAAATTCACCGGATTTTTTTAAATAAGTCAATAAGCTCTATGTAAAAATTATTTTTGAATTTGGGAAAATTCACACCCACGCTCGGTAAATGGGTAAAAGTTGCTTAAGGACACCTTAATTATATTGAAATCCAATTAAAATTCATATATGGGATGGGACCCAATTTTGTTCATGGAAAGAGGTAACCAAGTGTGTTGATTTCTTATCTGGAGTTGAGAAGCAAACGTCACCTTATGGTGGCTCTCACTAGTACATTCAGAAGTGGTTGTCTGTGCAAGCTCTTAGAAAGATTTCTTAGAAAATAGTTTTTACTAATGTCCCATCAATTTCTCAATACTATTCCAGAAAAAGAACAATGCAAAAGCAAAATGCCTTCAATTCGTTCAATCTTCTTAACCCATTTTCTTTATTCCTCACAAAAGGCTCTGCCTAAAATCCTTTGGGCAAACTTCCTGGGTGTGTGTTTTCCATACCCATTGTGCAATATTTTCCATTCTTCTTGCATGCTTTGCTAATTTTCATTTCTATGCTCCAAACATTTTTTTGCCTTCATTACTTATTTAGAGGCTCTTACATCAGATGTGTCCCTAGTTCCACTTCTTGACCATTTTCAGGCTTATATTTATTTCATTTTTTTTTTTTTTTTTTTGTTATGCAAAAATCTAATTTGCATATGCTTTTGCACTCTTTCAGTTTAAGGTACTCAATTGGATTGTTTAGCCCTAAGCACAATACAAACATTCTTGTCTAAGGCGACCCTTTTTCCAGTCAAGTTTTTGGCCCTAGGCTCATAGAGAGGGAGCTTCTTTTTTTTCTCTTTTATTAAATTTTCATTGAAACTTTAAGTTTGTAGACAAAATAGTTAAGCTGTTTTAGTTTTCTTTAAGCCTTAACTATTTTCCCCTTGGCAACTTAACTTTTACTTGGCCAGGAGCAAACTTAAGAGGCTTAAATTTTTCAAACATATGTTTCGTATAAAACGTCACATGGTATCAACAAATAGAGAAGCTGGTCTAATAGCCAGAAAGAAGGGTTTAAGTTTTGTTTTCTAGTTCACCTGGAGAATGTATCAAACATTTGACTGTTCAAAGATGCTTAAGGGGTTCTCTCCGCTCTCCCTTTCGTATTTATTTTTCATTTCATTTCCAATTTTTAATGACACTTGATGCAATTAAAATGCCATGGCAACAGTTCGCCAGTACTCAGGCCGCCGGCTCGTAAGCTACTAAAAATTATTTTTTACGATTGGCATAAAGACGTCGTCGACGTCGACTTCCTCCCACTCGTTGCCCCTACCAAAACAATGATTCTCGCCTTTTGTTTCTAGCGCCAAAGCTTCCCACAGTTTTTAATTAAAAATTCGGTTCTTTTTTTTTCTTCCTTCTTCTTTTGCTCCTTTGCCAAAATATTTTGCTTAGCTTGAAGAGCAATAGCAATCCTTTAACAAATTAATGTTTAGCCTCAAAATGAGCGACAGCTGGCTTTAATTGGCTGTTTGCCACGTACCTAAGCATAAACTACGCCTCAGAATAGTATAATGGCAGGAAAATACAAATAGATTCGACATTTGAAAGGCTTAATGAAATGCAAAGTATGAAGGAAGAAATGAAATGAATGAGTTAGCGGAATAAGGTGAATAGAGAGTTGAAATGGCAGGTAGAACTGCAAAACGCAGGTTATCGAACGAGCAACTTATACAAATTGACCCAAGGAGTGTTCATTAAAAAAATCGGAGTTTTACCAAAAATATTGTTACTTACATGAAAATCAGGGTTTGGAATTGGTCGCCTGTGTGCAACGCGCCCTGGAAGTTTTTTTTGTCTCTCCCTCAGAGCAGGAAGCCGCAGATCAAAATACGACTGGCAGAATTCTAGTCCGATCGAGATGGAATTTATACCGTTATGTGCTTAAAATTTTAAGAATGTTTTGATCATGGGTGTATTTAAATTAAGAAGGAAGCATTCCTAAGTTCAAACCGACGCGTCGTTTACCATCGCGACGGTTAATTTTATTTAAATAAGAACAAACCTTCTTGAATCAAGAATCTTTCTTACTTTCTTTCTTTCTTAAGAAAAATTCCAGAAAACGCATTCTTAATTCAAGTATAAAATTTCTTCGATTAAGTACGAAATAATCCTAAAATGCCAAGCCTAAAAAGTATGTAATGAAAAATGCGAAATATTACAAAACGAATCTGTCCTCAAAATTCCCAACTGGTTCTAACACTTTACTTATGAAGAGATGCTAGATTACTTTTCTACAGATATACCTTCTTGGACTCTGATTAGCCACAGATCATGAATAATCACAGACCATGAATAATAGGCTCAACGATTTCTCGGTCGCCACCATTTAACAGAGAAATAAATATGCTGTTCTTTGTTATTGTCGCTACCATTTAACAGAGAAATTAATCAGCTGTTCTTTGATATTGGTGCTCTCTGAGTAAAGTTAAGACAATGTTCGTCTCACTCTAACCACTGTGTTTTCCAATATGTGTTATAAGTCCTTAGCAACTTTTCGAACTCGCTGGCAACATTTCAAAAGTATCTACATGCGTAATATTGCTTAACAGCGCCACATTTTGAGAGCCGTATGAATCTTTATCTCTAATACTTTTGCTCTTTGGAATAATAGACTCAACGATTACAGAAATAACGGTAGCAGAAATAACCTATCCCTACGCTGGATACCGGGACACAACAACATTCCCGAAAATCAAATGGCGGATGAATTAGCGCGGAAGGGCGCAGCCACCACAATGATAGGACCAGAACCTTATTGCGGGATAGGCAAGCATACTATTAGAGATCTTCTTAGGGATGAGGAGAGAACGCATAGAACAACCTGGAAAAACACTAGGGGGTTGAGTCAAGCAAAAGCATTAATCGTGAACCACGATCAAAAAGGATTCCAAAATTTAATCCAACTAGAAAAGAATGCACTCTGGATAATGACAGGTCTCTACACAGTACACTGCAGACTGCGGAGTAACCTATATAGGATGGGGATAACAAACACCCAACTTGGCAGATTCTGTGAAGAGAAGGATGAATCTGCCGAACATATAATAGCACAATGTGATGCTCTGGCAAGACGTAGATTTAACAGTCTTTGGAAACATAGCCTACATCCAAACTGTATTAGAAAACTAACTATCTACATGCGTACTATCGTTTAACAGCGCCCAAATCAGAGAAAAGTTAACATAGAAAGACAATTTGAGACGCCGCCTATCTTAACATTCCAAATTAGTCAGCTGTTTGCTGTCAGTTTCGCTCTCTGAGTTATTTCTGCCTCGCTCTAACCACATTCTTTTCCTACGATAATTATAAGTTAACAGAAGTATCTACATGATAATTATCCCTTATCATCACTCAAAATTGAGCGCCGTTTTAGAGTGCCTCTCTTTAATTATTCCTCTGCAACAAAGTCTTTGCAGCCATATTAGATTCGATACAGAGACATCGTTTCAAGCACAATTTGGAAACAGCTTAAGAATTTAATGGGCCTAAACCAAGCACATTTTGTACTTATTTTATGTACTCTTGTTTTGTTTCAAGAATATTTTTTGGGCAAAATTAAGAATTTATTAAACTTTATGGAAATAAAAGATTTTGTAATTTTTTTTTAAGTACGCAAATTCTTCTTTAAAAGAGTGAATCGGAATTGACTTAAGGCTTTTACGACTTAAAAGTGTGATCAAAATGATCTTATTATAGTTCGAAATATACTTAATATAGTTCGGAAAGGTCAAGAATCAAGTATTTCGGGATTGAAAAAATTGTACTTGATATAAGAACTTTGTACTTGAATCAAGTATTTGCATACAAAGTTCTAGGTTTTTTTTTGAGTGCAGCTCTTGAGTCACAGCTCTTGGCTCTCACCTGAGAGCTATATCTATGGAGCCGAGAGCCAGCAATCGGCTCGCTCCTTACTTGTAGTTTTTGGCTCTGAGCTAGGAGCCCCAGGTAGGAAGTTGGGTGCAAGCCGCCGGCTCCCGGATCTTGAGCCACAGCTCTTGGCTCCATATTTTAGCGCCACAACTTTAAGCTAGGATTTTGGGAGATGGGAGCTATCAGCCGGCTGCCGGCTCTTGAAACATAAGTCTCGGCTCTAAGCTGAGAACTACATCTTAAGAGCCAGGAGCCAGCAATCGGCTCGCAGCTCTTCACTTGTTGCTCTCAGCTCTGAGCTAGGGCCTAAATGTTAAGTACTTGCTTTTAAAAAAATGCCTAATGAATGCTTATAATAATTTATTTGTTTTAGTAAATTAAATTAAGTTTTTTATGCATAATATTATATAAAGTCATACTTGTAATTAAAATATAATTTCTCACTGCTCCCAAAGTAACTGTAACAAATTTAAATTTTAAATTCTTAACCCAAAAAGGGGTTTTTCTTCTTTCCCATATGCAATTTGGCTTTCCATTTCTGCCAGTATTCCCAGTATGGTCTACATTATACGTGCCAGATGACGCCAAACTCCATACTCACACATATTGCATACATACATATATTTTCATAATTATCTAAATAAATGTATGTAAGACCACAGACACACACACACATACGAGTGAAAGCGACATGAATTTATATTAAAAACGAGCAGAACTTTGCCATTACACCATCAAGTTGAGGTTGAGAAAAGGGAACCGGGTCTAGGGACCCCGGACCCAGTTACCCATAAATGTATTTGTATCTGTGTTGGCTCTAATTTCAGACAGAGACCCAGTTAGCGAGTGTGTGTGTGTGTGTGTGTGTGTAAATGCAACATTACGGCCACTTAGTTGTATGTGGCTGAGTTTCCGGTCCCAACAGCGTGTGCTGCAACTATGCGATAGCTTCTTCTCTGGCCAGGCACCTTTTTATGGCATATTTTAGTAGCTTTGCCTAAATAAAAACTTGTGCTAGGTGCTCGGAGCCATTCTACTGACCATAACGCGTTCGCGTCCAACTATGCAACGGCACAAGGCAAGGTATGCAAGCCAAATGGCCCTGCAAAGTATGCAACAATTTGCTGTAAAACGAAACCACAGCTAAGAAAGCAACAAAAAAAAACACCAAATTCGTACGGCAACATAAAATTTTCGCACGGCATTTTACCGGCCATCCTGCACTCCCTCTGTCCAACAAATAGTTGCTCTTCACCCGCGTATTATATAACCCGTACCGGTAAAAATAACTAGAAGCATATCCAGCAAACGAGATGTTGCCTCGTTAGTGCTTGAAAACGAAGCTAATGAAAGGCTCCTGGGCTCTCGGGCACAACTGAATTCAATGTAAAATGATCCCCACTTTCAACATTTTCGGGCAACAATCTGGCAAAAAGCAGACTTTTCAGCTGCATTATTGTAAGTGGAGCAAGCTTTTAGGCGGTCGCACACTTCACGACTTTTTGCCATCCATTATTTGGCCAATTTAAATGCGCATTGAGAAAACATTTTCAGCCAGCCCCATGGCTTGGCTTCTGTCATGCAAATTATGCTAAAGTGCGCTCCCAGGTGACCCATATGTTAAATGTAATAAACAGCTGCAACTGCAAAGAGATGAGAGCAAATATGGCAAACAAAAATAAGCAGACACAAATTGCGAAGCTTGAATACCCTTACTATGGGAGAGATAGAAACGGAATGGAGTGGAATAAAAAAAGATGTTTATACCTTCATTTCTCAGTTATACCTTCAATGTTCAGAGTAAAGACTTGAGAATTTCAAAGTTATAGACCAAAAGTGGAATATACTTTCAGGCAGACGTGTGATGCAACTTTTATTAATTGACTTTTTTAAGTGCGTTCTGTTCTGTTCTGTTCAGAAAAAATTATTCAAAATTCATTAGAAAACGTATAACTGTTTCATCAACTGTTAAAAACATTTATTCAGTTGCCCTCATTTTTATGTACAGTCCAAAGTACAGGCGGTCAAAAATGTCGATTTTCGACTAACATTTTTCAGAAAAATGGTTTAATAAAACATAAATAATTATCGGATTCTTCGATCAATCGCCGGAGAATATATCTAAGCCGGTTGTGTGAAAATTTCAAATCGATCGGCTCAGTCGTTTTTGAGACACAGTGATCACCGACGAAAGGAAGTTCATACATAGTTAAAATTATTTTTCCTGAACTTACATGGTGTCGGCTTATCCAGGACCATAAGATGTATTATCTGCACTGCAGCATCAGCAGCTTCTAATTGGTCGAATTGATGTTGTCGACGAAATATTCTTCCTTCGCAGACTGATTTTCGGAGCTATTTTTCATATTAACTGATTAAAACTTGCATTATTATTTTGTGTAAAACCACCTATATATCTTTTCAATAATTTTTCTTTGATAAGATCTTCATAGATTTGGAATACGGCTTAAGCAACATCAGTTGGTAAATTCAGAATGTCACGTGCAGAAGAAGACAATGTGTCTGTAGCCCTAAAGTGTCCTTACAAATATGAGTATAAAATATAATATACTTAAATATAGGTATTGTACATTCAGAGATTGCAAAAAAAAAAATTTTGTATTTTTTGAAAATGTTAACTTCGTATAACCCGTTAAGCGATTACTCCATATAGTTTGAGGACAATTTTCCAATGAACTTAAGAACATTACGTTTATTGTACCTTTTTTTCCTACTAAAGTATCAGTCGAGCTGCCATTTTCCACCTTTAAGTTTGTTTTGTGTCGTCAAAGGAACAGTACAGAATTCGACTAATTAAATAAGGATTAAATATTATTACCAACAATTGATTTGTTTTTTTTTGCATAGATTTTTACTATAGTAAATGGCAATTTTGTAACGCCAAAAATTCTTCTTAGGCTTGCCATTTCAAAACGAATAGATTAACAAACGAACAGCGCTTGCAAATCGTTGAATCTTATTATAAAATCTAGCGCTCTGTGAGAAATGTGTTTAGCAAATTAAATCCATTTTATGGTTGTCATAATCGAGCTACCGAACAGAACAAACCATTCAAGCTAATTTTTGGACATATGATGATAATGGGCGTTAGAAACATAGTATCCGGATTTTGTCTGAAAAGCAGCTGGGCCAGCTAAAGAACTGCCAATGCATCCAGAACAATATACTGTTTGATGCGGTTTGTAGACCGGCGGCATCATTGGACCGTACTTTTTTACAGGTCGCCTGCCGAAATGCTGAAAAAAGTATGCCAAAATTGGATCTTACGGATAGATCAGTAGACGGGGGCCACATTTACTTGAAATAATCTTTAATAAGTAAATGGCTGGCATTGACCAATCACCCTTTATTAACACTCAGAAAAGATCGACCAAGGTTTAAATATTTAGGTTATGTTTCCATGGCTGAGAGCGACAAATCCCAAGTTTCTATTGCGATGTATATTCATTGTTAACCGTATTAATCTTGAGAGGCTTCCTCAATAAACGGAATAAGAGCTGGGATCTCTACCTCGCATATCTAAGAGAGGTTGGGCGGAAGAGGTTGACCGACAATCCTTTGTCTTTGTCTACTCAGAGCGGGACAATGACAGACAAGGTATTCTCCGTATCAGCAGCTTCCACATTAATCATACACACACAGAGAAAAAAATTGATATGAAATGCCAGTCATTTACACATTTTTTCATATCAATTTTACTCCGATATGACAAAGATTATCTTGATATGATAAAAAATATCAATATGATCTTTTCTATAAAAAATAAAAATGGACTTGTCTGGGGATCGAACTCGAGACCTTGCGTGACGTCTCCACGCAGCAGCCAAGGCACACATTTATAAGAAGACGTCTTATAAACTATTTATATTAAGTATGAAAAAATTTATATTTTTAAAAGATCTTTTTTAAACCAGCAAAGATTAAATTGATCTTGAGCTTTTGTTTTCTCTGTGCAGAGAAATAAAATTAAGATTATAATCTCAAAATAGACACCAAGCAGTGTCGAAATTCGACAGAGATGGAAAAATCTTAAAACAAGAATATAATCTTTATTTTTTTCAAAGATTACAATATCTTGAAAAGAGCTGACTTTAAGATAAAACCAACTGCATTTTAAGAAAAAAAAGAGAAGGCAAAGCTAACTTCGGCTGATTTAACCGGTTGAATATATATAGGATAAAGATATCAGATATTTATAATTTCAAAATCATTTAGGAAAAATGTTTTCTTAGTAAAACACATTTTAGGACCGACCGGTCCTACGGCAGCTATGTGCTATAGTCATCCGATTTTTATAAATTTCCAGAATTATGTGGAAGTATATGAAACTAATATATACTAAGATTGGTGAAGATACGATGGAAAACAAAAAAGATTTTCTCACTAGAAGTAGTTTAGACAGCTATATGCTATAGTGAAAATTTTTGCAGAACTATGTGGAAGCATATATATATATTGGTGACGCAACGATGGAAAACCAAAAAAAAATTTTTTCACTAAGACTTGTTTTCCGACCGATCGTTCCTATGGCAGCTTTATGATATAGTCATCCGATCGGGCCGGTTCCGACATATTAGTTGCGTGCAGTAAAAATAAGACTGTGCAAAATTCCAGCTTAATAGCTTTTAAACTGAGGGACTAGTTCGCGTAGAAACAGACTGACGGACAGACGGAATTAAACTCAGCTCGTCGTCCTGATCAAGAATATATATAGTTTATGGGGTCGGAAATGAATATTTCTATGCGTTACAAACTTCTGATCAAAATTAATGTACACTTTGCAAGTGTATAAAAAGATAAATTTTAAAAAATAAAATTTTAATCTGAATATCACTATAAAACTTATAAGAATTTGTATATTATCATTACCTTTGGCTTGGACTCGAACTCACACGACTGCGGGGGCACACTAAGAAAGACGATCGGCCGCATCTCAACGCATTTGTGCACCTTACACTGGCGCGATTACTTGGCAAATCACAAATAAGAACCCAGTCATATATATGACGTATGTTAAGCTCAACTTAGTCAAGTGTTAAGCTCTCAAAGCAAGGCCTAGCGGTGTATATTCTTCTAAAATAAAATAATTTGGAAGACATAAATAGATTGTTTGAATTGAATAATGCCACCATAAAGACATAAAGGAGTCTAAATAAGAGATACGGTTATCTCGAAACAGTCTGTAACTTCAACCTATTGTCGTCCTGCTCTCGAGCAAGCTCCCGTGTGTGTTTATTTACAATCTTCTTATTTGAGGCCTCAATCTAACAACGCTAATAGCGCTTCATATGTTTCACATATAAATCATACAAGCTTTAGAGGCAAATAAGAATAAAAGAATCTTATTATTAAAAAAAAAAGACTTTAGTTCGGCGATAATTGATTTTGAGAAGAAAATTAAAAAATAGAGAGAGAAAACTAATGTTGAATTTGAAAATAAAAATACAAATCTTTGTTTAAAGTATTTCAATCTCGATTTTTCTAGATTGCAAGCTTCTCCAAATAGAGATTTTCAATCATAATAATAGATTGATTTTTTCTCAGTGCAGTGTGTGTCCGCTGCACACCTGGCTAAAAGAAAAAAAGTTTGTTAGTACAGAATAAAAGCTTAAGAAAAACATTAAAGTCAATTACGTGAAAAAATAAAAATAATAATAATGAAACAATTTCATTCATAAAATAATGTATCATTTGCCCATGCCATTATACTAGCTAAAATACCTTTATTTCAAACGGCTAGAGTAAAGCGAGAACAAAAAAACACGGCGAGCAAACGTAAAAGTCAACGACAAATGGCAAGCTCTCCCCATAGCAGCCTCAGAGTACAGGACACGTTTCATTGGATTTATGACAACAAAATTGATATTAATGTATACAACTCGACGCGCACTTGCAAATAGGCATATCCCCACCTAAAGGATGCCGGAATGGGGTCTTAACTTGGTTAGCTTTCTCTGCATATGTCATATATCCTTCTCTGGCTCTGCCTTGAAATTGCCGCGTTGTAAACCGCGATTAACGCAAATAACGGGAGAAAAATGTAAAAATGAAAAAGTCGCGGGTTTGCACACGCACACATAAAATAAAAACGAATGCGGTTGAGCGGCATAATGTAGGTCATGGGTGGACCATATGTGTCGGTGGCAATTCATTCAGCTTTATTAGAGAGGAGAATCCTCCGTTTCCTGATTACAGCAGTAGAACAATGGGTCAATGAGATCGAAAAAAATAATTAAGAAGAAAATGTCGCTAGTGCCTCAAATTGCAAAAGCCGAGGTTAGTGCAAATAAAAAGAAACGAAAACCAGAAACCAGCCCCTTTCCCATTTGATCAGAGTAAGGCTATATTCATGTTCTACCAGCAATGGAAGAATAAAAAAACTGTTGATGAAAAATATTAAATCAAATACCGAAATCGGCCTTCAAAATAAAAAATATAAAATAAAAGAAGAGAGACCGGTCAACTGAACGGTCGAATGCCAACTAATAAATAAATTGCTGCTACCAAAGACCTTCGCTTTGAAACTTAGTCAAGGCCTACTGCGGCGTTCAAAATGTATTCTTTAAAATGGAAAAAGGGAATTTTTAAAAACCAAAGAACAAACAATCATAAATAAGTACTCAATTCTCTTATCCCAGAGTGTGTACGTATCCAGACGAGAAGGAGTAAGTTAATGCAGACTCTGACAAATCCATGTAATGGTAATGGACAATCGGCTAAGGTGCCCGAATTAGCTAAAGAAGTAGGCATTACTTGAATCAGCCAGACACACATGTATGGAACATATAATTCTTATACTTGCAGGCAGATCAAGTTAGATTTAACTTTTACCACGCCCCCTGCCGCCCCCGCAATTTGAAAAAAACCTCATATCATCCACAATTTTAGAGTTTGGTTGTTCGAACTTCTATTCTACTTATCATTACTGGTCTGCTTAAACACAAGCACCATAAGCAGGCCCGGTTTTTTTTTTCAGTTTCCCCCAGAATAAGTTTTCCTTAATTAAAAGAACTGAGTAAAGGCCACAATAAATTAAGAATATCGTCAGAAGAAGTTCACTCATCGTGTTTCGCGTCCTGCATGAAAATACTTTGAAAACCTTAAGATGTGTGCCTCAATTGGTGGGTGTTATCCAATTTTAAATACTATAGGCCACATCACTAATTTTGTTTATTTCAGGAAATGAAAATATTTCAATGATATGGAGTCAAACAAAGTCTGTCAACGAATGAACTAAACCAAATAACAACAATAAAACAAGTAAGAAAGTCGGTCAAGCCCGACTGTAATATACTCTGTACCTGTTTGTATATAACGAATAACTTGAAAGTGTGGGGTCACACAAATTGTGCAAGTGCTGCCCATCACGATTACAGGCAGTGATGCCCAGTATAATTATTTGATTTGCTTATAACTCGAATATAGTTCATCTGATCTGAAAACGGTGTATGGTGGATCGATAGGTAATGACGATTAAAATATATGCCTAAAAGGTTCAAACAATCTGTCTTTAAAATTGTAGAAGATATAAGTTTTTTTCAAATTGTGGTGGGTGCCAACTCTACCATCGCTCATCTGATCGGAAAACAATGTATGGGGGTTCGATAAGTAATGATGAGTAAAATATATGTCTAAAAGGTTCAAACAACCTAACTCAAAAATTGCGGGATGTTTGAGGAGTTTTTCAAATTGCGGGGGTGGCAACTCTACTATTGTTCATCTGATCGGAAAACGAAGTATGGGGGCTGGATAAGTAATGATGATTAGAATAAATGTCTAGAAGGTCCGAACAACCTAACTACAAAATTGCGGGATATTTAAGGTGTTTTTCAAATTGCGGGGGTGGCAACTCTACTATCGTTCATCTGATCGGAAAACGATGTATGGGGGCTTGATAAGAAATGATGAGTAGAATATATGTCTAGAAGAACCTAACTTCAAAATTGTGGAAGATATGACGTTTTTTTCAAATTGCGGGGGAGGCAGGGGGCGTGGCAAAAATAAAAAAAATCTTGATCTGCCTGCAAGTATAAGAAATATGAGTTCCATACACCTCAAACCTCTGTCTCTTACCTTCTCTGAGATCTCTTCGTTCATACGGACAGACGGACATGGCTATATAGACTCGGTTGTTGATGCTGATCAAGAATATATATACTTTATAGGGTCGGAGATGCATCCTTCTGGCTGTTACATACATTTTTTACATACAAATTTCAAATTACTCATGGCTGATTGACTACTCTAAAGATTTGGAAACACTCTTTATTTCTTCAGCTTTGTTTTACCCAGAAGGAATGGGTTTCCTATCTCCTGGAAGAATCGCTTTCGTATCCCTGAGAGACCATTTGTTTCAAGCAGCAGGAAGAACCTCAGGGAAGAAGTGAAGAAGAAAGAGTAGGGGGCACTACTTCTTTTCTCAAAGAAGAGGCTTTCTCTTATCCTCAGAATGAAACGCTTGCTTATCTACAAGAGGACACGTTTTCTTATCTCGAAAAAGAAACACTTTCTTATTCTTAAGAAGGCACTACTTCTTTTCTGAAAGATGTGACTTTTTCTTATCCCCAAAATTAAACTTTTTTTATCCCCAAAAAGAAACGATTTCTTATCTCCCAGAGGAAACGCTTTCTTTCCTCCTTGAAGTGTCCCAGAGCGATAGACAAGCGATATTGCTAGAGTAAAGCGATGCCTACTAGAAGAATCGAATTCTAATCTTCCGCGATTACATATGTTTGCTGGGTATATTACGTCAGGGTGGAACTTAAGTCTAATGTGATCAGATTTATTAAGAAATAATGCCAAAAATTAAACTTTGTGGTGTTAACGATGTGGTGAAGTTAACGATTTAAGACTAAAAGCTAGGTTCTCAAATCACGAAATCAATTCCTTGATACCCGTCGGATAAAAAAGATATAGTATGACTTCTGCTTTCCACAAATTATTGAAATATTCTTGAATTTGCATATTTATTTCATACTCAATTTTAACTTAATTTTAATGTACACTAAACAAAGCTGGCAAAGCAGTGTGACTTTTTGATATTTGGTGGTGTTCTACTGTTGAAGATACCACCCTTTGATGTTGAAGGGTCACACTGTTGCTTTCGCTGGCGGAAATTATGATTAAGACATGAAGAGGGCTAGTATATAACCTTAATTTATTAAAGGACTGTGTTCTTATAAAATATAAGCATTTATTTATTTTAACATTGTCATTATCGTTCGCCCTCTCCATCTCATTCTCTCCTGCTCTTCATCCTTTGATTGCACTTGTTAATTTTAATTACAAATAAATTCATTGTAATTTATACCATTTTTCCCCCATTTGTATATGGCCAATGATTCTCATTTTTTCATAATATATTATTTTAAAAAAAATATGGATATATAATTAATTTGAATTTGCTTTGATTGAGTAAAATGGCAACGCCCTGCACTTGTTTATTGCCAATTGCTTTCTGCTGCGAACGAATTGACATTTTTTTGTTCCATTTCGAGTTGTCCGATTTTTCTACCATTTTGCATGTGGCGTTAATTATTTAATTAAATTTAACGCAACTTTTTTATATATTTATATATTTTTTTGCTGCAATTGCATTTGTAATTGAGCTGCATTTCGAGTGCGTGTGATGCTTGTAATTAAATGTCGCCAAGAGTGGGAAGGGAGGTAGAATATGAAAATTTTGCACTGATTGGCACTTGTGTGCAATGGTGACCCCTTTGACATTAAAGTCAGTTTTAAACTAACAAAATTCTACGGAAAGTTTAGAGTTTTTTAATGCTTGATTTTCTGAAAATATACGTTAAATTATACCTTTCATTCGATTTTCAATCAGTTGTACAAATTATGTATAAAATATATGACAAGTTTTAAGTCTCCGAAAAGGCAACAAAATAAAGGAAGCTTTTTTATACCGTTTTTTGATTTCAAAAAATATTCACACATAATAAAAATCACAAAAGTATAATAATTATCTCTCTCTCTCTATCCTGTTATTGATTCACTTTTGTTTTTTTCTGTATGCTCCAAGGTTCTTACCAATTTGCATAATCATAATTGGCTGAATGACTTTTCAACTTTTCAACTTCGCGCACGCACGACTTATAACAATTATTTCCATAACAGCTGCTGCCGCAGATTTTTTCGTCTCACTCTCTCTTACTTTTTCTTTTCACTTTCAATTTGAAAACAAATAAAAACTCACACATACACACACGTCGACCGCAGGAGCGTCGCTTGACAGCGCCAACTTTTCAACTCTCGGGAAACTCTCGAATATGCCAAACAAACTCAAAAACTGCAACTGCATTGCGACAATTTCTTTCCCATAGCGCAGAAAAAGGGTTAACTACTCAGGCAGCGAACATGTGTGTGTGTGAGTTCATATTCATATTTTTTATCTAGTTTCTAGTTTGAGAGGCCGCCACCACAGTGTGGCCAAGTGCAGTAAATCGTGCAATTTATTGACTCATGCTAAATTCATTTAAACAATTTGCACAGTTTGTTATGGACTGCACAAACAAGTCATAACCGAAGATAAGTTGGTCGGTGAGAGGGGGGAAGCGAAGAAGATGTTCCATGGGTGGCATATTTATTTGTGCCACATGTTGCATGGAAATATGTTTCTATTAGCTAAGCTTGTTAACCCAGTTGGCAAGCAGATGGATTGTACATAAATAGTAGGACTGAAAGTGGGTCTTTAAGTATGCTGGAAAATATTTTTTTTTAAAGCTTTTATTTTTTTTAAAAAATCAATAATAGTTTATAATACAATGCAACGAAAAATAAAATTAGTTATTAAGTGGGAAGTGGTATCGAAATTGATTCACTTTAAAGGTTATATTAACTTATGTTATCAGATATCTTTGGGACTCTTTAACCAGACAATAAACCAAACTCATATAAACTCATACACTAATCATAACTTCGACATAACTATATGAAAATCCGCATATCATAATCGAAATAATTGAATCTATCATACATTTATAAAATAAATCTCGAAATTTTCGGTACAATCCTAATTGAGGACGCATATCTAAATTTTATGGTGATTTGGTAAGTCTTGAATTATCTTGATATGGGGAGGGGTTAAAAGCCCTTAATAACGAAATATAGTACATTATGTTCCTTAATTTACAGTTACATTTTAATACACTTGAAAAGTGTATATTAATTTTGCCCAGAAGTTTGTAACGCATAGAAATATTAATTTCCGACCACATAAACTATATATATTCTTGATCAGGACGACGAGCTGAGTTCAATTCCGTCTGTCCGTCCGTCCGTCTGTCCGTCTGTCCGTCCGTCCGTCTGTCTGTTTCTACTCAAACTAGTCCCTCAGTTTTAAAGCTATCGAGCTGAAATTTTGCACAGAGTCTTCTTTTTACTGCACGCAACTAATATGTCGGAACCGGCCGGATCGGAAGACTATATCTTATAGCTGCCATAGAAACGGTCGTACAAAAAAACTAGTTCTAGTTAGAAAAACTTTTTTGTTTTCCATCGTAGCGTCACCAATCTTGGTATGTGTTAGTTTTATATGCTTCCACGCATTTATGGAAAAATTTATCAAAATCGAATCACTATAGCATATAGCTGCCATAGAACCGATCAGACGAAAAATGTGTTTTACTAAGAAAAGTTTTTTTATGAAATCAAATTTTTATTATTAATGATTTAATAATTTTAAATATCTATATCCTTTATATATTTTACCGGTTAAATCAGTTGGAGTAAACTTTCCAAGTGTATTAAAACTTCGCCACAGTCGAAGTTAGCTTTGCCTTCTCGTTTTGCTTTACAATACGACATTTGTTTTAAATCTTCTGTTGGGTAAAATGATATTTGATCCCATGTGTTCTACAAATCGCTTCCGATCTAAAAACGATCCAATTCTCTTACGAATTGTGTCGATCTTAAGACCGAATAGTTAAAACGAACTTAGTATAGCTTAAGTTGTATTTTCACTTGTTTGAGTTCTCAAATGAAGTTGTGAGTAGGCTGTCAAAAAACTCATATTAGAAACTCATAAGAGAGTTTTGATAGGATGCTTCCAAGCTAGTACGATTTAACGGGCACCTCAGGGTCGCCTGATTTAACTAAAAATTTACACATTTGAATATCTCAGACTGACTATTACACTATATAAGAAGTCAGACAAATGAAAATACAGCTTAAGTTTCCGTACAATAACATGCTTCTCACGTAGTAAGCGAATTTTTTCTCGTCATTGTCTTACCTAAATAATATAACAGTTATTTCATCTCGTGTGAGTACTGATTTTTTAAAGTATCTAGCGTTGTTTTTGAGAACCGGAGATCTGCCTAACAATTGTACTAAGTCCTCGCATTTTTTAATTCATCTGGCACATTCCTTAAACGCTTTTTTATGATTATAAGTTCAAATCTTTCTTTTAAAATTCACATTATATTGGCCCATTTGTGCGGTTTATCAAAAAAGCTCGGTCTTAGGCCATGTACTGAATATCTATATATATTCGCGTTTTTCATGAATCTGTCTTGTTGCATATTCTTAAACCCTTGTGTTTTATTCTGTCAATTCAACCAAGTCCACGGTGCGCTCCAGCTTAAGTTGAATTTTACACTTTTCCTTAAATGCATATTTAAGAATCGGCTTTAAAAGAACTTTTATAGCGTAGGTGTAAATCAAGATCAATATGTGAGCTTGATGAATAAATTTGCACTCTATCAATTTTTTTGTACCGATCAGCTTACAGCCTGGTACATTTTCTATTTGGTGTCTAGAAATGTGCTCTTTTTCTATGGAAATGAATCTCAGCGCAGTGCACAGTCCTACAGTGGCGCCATTTGAGTTTTTATCGTTGCAAAAATCAAAACATTTGAACCAAATAAGATAATCGAACAATTTAAATAGCATATCACAGATAATTATAATTGTTCAACCTATAAAATGAAGTGTTTGAAAAGGGTGCTACGCCTACTAGAAAAATCAATATTAAAGTAACTAAAAAAATTATTTTTATCAATTTCAAATGTTTTATGTTTCTTTTTTAAGGTTTTTATACACTTAAAAGTGTATATTAATTTTGCCCAGAAGTTTGTAACGCATAGAAATATTCATTTGCGACCACGTAAACTATATATATTCTTGATCAGGACGACGAGCTGAGTTCAATTCCGTCTGTCCGTCCGTCCGTCTGTCCGTCAGACCATCTGTCTGTCTGTTTCTACGCGAACTAGTCCCTCAGTTTTAAAGCTATCGAGCACAGAGTCTTTTTACTGCACGCAACTAATATGTTGGAACCGAACGGATCGGATGACTATATCATATACCTGCCATAGGAACGATCGGTTGGAAAATAAGTTTTAGTGAGAAAAACTTTTTTGTTTTCCATCGTAGCTTCACTAATCTTGGTATATGTTAATTTTATATGCTTTCATATAATACACGAAAAATTTATCAAAATCGGATGACTATATTATATAGCTCCCATAGAAACGGTCGGTCAAAAAACTAGTTCCAGTGAAAAAAACTTTTTTGTTTTTCATCGTAGCGTCCCCAATCTTGGCAAATATTAGTTTTATATGCTTTCACATAATTTTGAAAAAATTGATCAAATTCGGATGACTATAGCATATAGCTGCCATAGGACTGATCGGTCGAAAAATGTGTTTCACTAAGAAAAGCTTTTTATGGTATCAAATTTTTATTATCAACGATTTAAAAATTTTAAATATCTGATATCTATATCCTATATATATTTTACAGGTTAAATCAGGTGGAGTAAAGTTTTTCAAGTGTATTAAAACTTCGCCACAGTCGAAGTTAGCTTTGCCTTCTCCTTCGGTAGTGATCGGATCATTTGTCTTTGAGAGGATCGGAATTATAAATTTTTTTTTATTTTTCATCCAAGTTGGAGAATAGTGAAAAAATGGACAGTTGGTATATAAGGATTTACCTGGAAAAACACAAAGCAAACACTTTATTTTTCGTGTATTATAAACTTATTAAATACATTCATCAATAGAAACCAAAATATGACAATTCGTTTCTTATTTTTAGTGATGTTCTACCTGGAAATGGACAAAATTACTGTTTTTTGAAAATTGAAAATAATTAATTTCTGATTAAAATATTTATGGAAGTAATACTAAAGTTTGGGTATATTTTTTTTAACCTTTCGAGTTCGTTTATAACTACGCTCTAGCTTAGTATTTACTAATAGGGTACCTAAATGTGTTTACTTCTTATTACTTTCATTTAAGACCATATCTAATGAATCTAATTCCATCTCACATACATTTATCACTTCACGGAAGAGAAAGAGTAAATCTGGCACACCTTTCAATATTAATCATTCATAGAATCAAACGTTTTATAAGATTTTAATTAAGATAAGTGTCGGGCATAAAATATGAGTTCCATTTCGCCAGGCTATTAACTCAGGAATTTACAATATCACAACTGAAGTTTTCCCCATTTCATTTCCATTTTTTTTTTTCTTCTTCTTTTCAGACTCAAAGTGGACAACAACGGCGGGGCGTGGTGTCCCAAGCACATGGTCTCGCGTGGTCTCAAAGAATATCTGCAAATTGATCTGCTGCAGGTGCATTTGGTCAGTGCCATACGCACGCAGGGTCGCTTTGGCAAAGGTCAGGGCCAGGAGTATACCGAGGCCTACGTTTTGGAATACTGGAGGCCGGGCTTTGAGAAATGGCTGCGCTGGAAGAGCATACAGGGCAAAGAGGTGAGAAACTCAATACCTTAAACATTCTCCTCGATTCACACATTAATCACGGACGGCAGATAACAATCGCATGTGGCCGCAGGCCATTAAAGATATTGCATCTTTTAGCAAGACAATTTACGTGCGAATTATCCAGAGAGAGAGAGCAAAGAGCGAGAGTTGCGTAGGTGTCCCTGGCTGTGGACCCAACCCATCGATTCAGGCAATGGAAAATCAATTTGAACGCTTTTGTTTTTGCGCTCAACTCTACCCACCTACACACAGGCTGGGGCCATTTATAATGTTTCTGATTTTCTGTTTCCTTTTTTTTTCTTTTCTCTTTATTGCAGATATTGCCTGGCAATATAAACACCTACAGCGAGGTGGAGAACGTGCTGCAGCCCAGCATCTTTGCCTCCAAGGTGCGCATCTATCCCTACAGTCAATACGATCGCACCGTTTGCCTGCGCGCCGAGATTGTTGGCTGCGCCTGGGAAGGTAAGTGCTGCAGTCATGAATTATACTTACACCGATCACACCTACCCCGCCCCCAAACTCCTCCCTCAACATTAGTGGTCGCACTTGTTGTTGGCCCTCAGGCGGGTAAACAACCAAAATGTATTTTTATGTTTTTTTTTCAAAAGGAATGTCGACTTTATTGATGCACTTTTTCTGATTTTAAATAGTTTTATGTTTGTAAACAAATTTGGATCATAAATTTTGTACTCTCCCATTGCCCACATGTTGAGTAAGTAGGTAATTCGTCTTGTCCTCGTTCACCAAACGTAAGAGAACCTACGGAAAAAACTTTTAAAAAATTCTATCTCAAAATCATATCAATATACAAATTTTGGAATTTGATTTATGGGTTTAGAATTCCAAATGCCTTCAAAGAAAAATAACGTCTTCAATGTTTTTATTTTTATATTTTGTAAACCAGTGTAATCAATACCTCAACCAATGATAATTCCTTCCTTTGCCTTACATTTGCATTCATATATTTACTTCTTAAAGGGTATACTAAAACTATCTTGAGGCATGCAATCAAGCGTGTGCGACCGGTTTTCAAGTTGATGACTTTGTTTCGCAGTTTGGCCTCCAACCAAAATAAGCCAACTTACATAGTTAGTTTCTTTTATTGTTTTATTAAACAATCGTTCTGGTGCCCCAGTAAGTTGCATGTGGCGACTATTTAATTTACATTTTTCAAGCGAATTTATCACCTTTTATGCCCCAACAATTTGCGCATTTTTATGTAATTTGAACATGAGCCAATGCCTGTCATAAAATAGGCTTATAATTACGCTCACACTCGACTGGAAGACTGCAAAATATGAACCCACAAATCGCCTTAAAATATAAATTTAAAGTTTCTTTTCTTTTTTTTTGCCTTTCACTTACCCACAACTATTTGTTGTTGTTTTTGCAGAGGGCATTGTGGCCTACAGCCTACCAAAGGGCGTACAACGTGGCATGGAAATTGATCTCTCCGATAAGACATACGATGGTCATGAGGAGGGCGATCGTTATGTGAACGGTTTGGGTCAACTGGTGGATGGACAACGGGGCAAGGATAATTTCCGCATGGATATCAATGGCTTTGGTAAAGGTAACGGCTGAGATCAAAGAGTGATTCTTTATGTATGTTAGATCAAGTAGTACTCGTAATTGTCACATAAACAATGTCTTCTAGTTACATGACAAGCCCAGTTTTGTGTTACAACTGGCGGCTTGGCTGGAGCAAACGTAAATGTCACATAAAAATTGTGTTAAACTAGACTGCAGGCAGTTGGTTAGCATACATAATGAAGGCTAAAGTACTTAAGTAAACTGAGTGGTGGTATAGTCAAATAGGGGGGAAAAAGCCTGGTAGAAAATATTGTTGAGGCTTTTAATGGCTTTAATAAGTTGAACAATAACTTAGCCCATTTGGACCGGGACAATTAAAATTTTTCACTGAAGTTCTTAAATTTTAAATTTTTATTTTACTCTTATTTTTTGAATAATAAAACTACTGAGGAAAATAAAAGTTGCGGTTAACAAATAACCAATTAATAGACAGAACTCCGATTGAATGAGAAAAGCCAAACTAAGTAAGATCAAAGTCATAAGCAAAGTATTAGAATACATTTCACCTGCTAAGAGCTGATGTAACCACAATTAAAAACAAAGACAAAGATAGGGTATTAACCGTATTTAACACAATTTGCAAAAAAATGAACATATTGAAGCCGGCATCATAGCCATGATTCATTCATAGAACGATTGATTTCACTTTGATTGAGCAATGTATGAAAGGCGTGCACTTCAATTAACTATTATTTATTTAGTTATTATTATTTTGAGCCATGTCATAACTTGGCCAACATTTTTTTCCAGGCCAAAACATAATGTATGGAGCTGTTCTTTAGGTGGAAATAAATTACAAGATAAGAAATCGGTAACAGCAGCAACTTAACTTTTTTGGAGCGAGATTTCGTTCAACTACATAAACACCTTGTACTGCTTTATTAATGACCGGATTTTCAACGAAATATGTACCCAAGGAGGTAGCACTTATTATTACAAATTATTATATTTTCTATTTAGACTAATCAGGATTAAGGTACCTAAATACATAATTATTTTAGTTTCGAAAACTGTGGTTGCTCAGTTAATGAAAGTTTTAACTATTTAACCAAGGACGGTAAATAACAGTTACTGGTAACAGTTAAAAAATACAATAAATATACAGTTTTATTGCAATTTTTATATTAAAGTATTGAATTAAGAATTATTCTTCGATTTTTATTTTCAATCTCCGAAAGTATCAATTATTTTTGGATTTTGGTTTATAAAAGTCATCAATGAAAATTATTCAGAGATTTTTTTAATCCATTGAGGACCAAAATGTAAACATATTCTTTATGCATACTACAATTTCGCTGATTTCTTTATATCTTGCTCATCTTATGGACTGTACTGAAAAGAAACTGCACACTTTCAAACACCACGCAGGGCACTTTCTCGCAGTGCACTATGGACGATTTTTGTTGGCATAAAGTGAAGACATTTTTTTCTTTTTAGAAGCTTGGTGGCAACCCGTCAATATCAGCTGATTGATTAAGTCTTTGCCACGTAGCTATTAAGCAAAAATATTTGATTGACTTTAAATATAAATAAAATACACTGATCTGGACTTAATAATAGAAAGTTAATAAGGAATTGAAGAGTGAAGGTATTTCAACAAATGTGTATAGTTTGCTACTGGAAAATATATGTATTTTTGTTTTTGTCCATTGTTTTGATTCGAGAGAACTCTTAGCTATACTAAAAACTTTTGCAAAGTCCAAAATTGATGCGACAGGAATGGGTTTAAGGGAAAGTCGTTCATAATTGAAGAGGAGACTCCCGCCAATGAAGCATATTGTACAAAAAGAAACTATATGATGCTGGGCCAAGATTGAAAAGAAAGTTCGCTTTAAAGCTTGCCTTAGAAAATAATACACAGAAGCCTCAATTGAATGTTGATCCTTTAGACTGAATTACGCTTTTTTAGAGGGTTTTGGGGAATTACAAGGATCAATCAAAGTTGGGAATTAGCCGGATTTAAAGCAAGAAAGAGTCCGTCTTCCACTTCGTCTGTTTCTGCCTCAATCAAACGGACACTAAAATATCTAGAATCTTCTAATAGAAACAGCTAATACTACGCCTAGACCTATACATATATCTGTTTTTAACCAAACCTTTCAAATCTAGTTAATCTCACTTTTCAGACACATTTTGGATACATCACAAAAGGCCAAGTCCAAATCCTTAATGCCTAAGTGTGCTGGGTGAAATGCCAGCAACCGCTCTAATCTAACGTAATCATAGTTTAAGTTGAGAATTATGGACATTTTATTTTCTTGATGAAACATCATCAGCTCTAGCTCTTGGATTACAAGCAACCAACTTTAGTGTTGAAAATGCTCGTTGAACTGGTACCTGGGTTGCTAAAATAGGTAGTATAGTAATTGCAATATTTGTAAGTTTTCGTTTTGAAGACCTTTTTAAAAATGTGAAAATATTTGTCGATGCAATTGGACAATTTTCGATGAAATTTATAAAATGATTGGCCGAAATTACTTCTCTGTTTCGTAACCAGAAGTAGAGTCTTTTAAGGATTTATAATGAATTTCATTCGATGGAAAATTGTTTACTATCGTGTTATATAAATGGTCCGATTCGGGTTCAGGTTCAAAGGGGTCAAATATGTAAGAGGTTCGGTTCATGGTCCGGATCAGGTGATGTTCATTCAGTTTTTGTTCAGTAAAAAGTTGACTGAGAGTGACATATTTAGTCTAATTTGAAATTGATTTGATATTGGTTAAGCCTAATATTTTAATCTTTCTTCTTATTCCAGGCTATGAATGGATAGGTTGGCGCAATGACACCCTACTTGGTCGGCCCGTGGAAATTACGTTTGAATTTGAAACTGTACGAAATTTCAGTGCTGTCATTATACACACCAATAATATGTTCTCCAAGGATGTTCAGGTAAAAAAAAATAAAAATTAATTGCATGTTATTGCATTTTTATTTATAGCAAACATTTATACAATCATTTACCGATCCCAATGACCACAAATTATATAAACAGCAATGCAATCTGTTTGGAAATCGTAAAATATCAACAACTGCCGCCGCCGCCGTCGAGGTCTTTCGGTTCCATATCCATGCCCCCCAGACAAACTGGCGGCGGCAAACTGAGCAAATAAATGCTAAACAGTTCCAGCTCGGTAATAAAATAAAATCGAGTAAAAGAGAGAAAAAAAAAAACAACATACGAATGCGGTTTTATAAACAAACCAAACACGAAATCGAACCTAAACAAACTGCAATCGAGCTGTGCGACAGAGACAGGAACTCGCAGCGGTTCCTGACTCACACTCAGGTGGCACTTGATATGGAGGGGCCAACCATTATAGAGTCAATTTCCTTACTCGTTGTGGTCTTTATCGAAAGTAAACAAACGATTGGTATGATTGGGCGATGTTTTGTTTACTCGCAAATGGGTGGGAGGCCCTCCGATAGCAATCGCGGGTCTCACCATAATAAGTAAGAACCAAACAGAAAATGAACAGAGACAGAAATTTTCAAGTCCATTGACCCAAATTATTGCTGGCAATGTGTTAACATTTTGGTTATAAAGATTTTTAATCAGACAGAGCAATGGGCCCGATGACTGATAAGAGATGAACAAATTGTTTTCAAATCATTAGCAGGGTAGAAATGTTCAGGAATGTTAATCTATTAAAAGGGTGCCCAGAGTCATAAAGCCAGGGGTATGGTATAGGTATGAATTTCCATTTTATGCATTTCCATTTTAAAAGGCTATAGCGACCCTTCTCGTCGTCCTACCGGAAATGCTTTCTACTGTGAGAAAGATTATAAAATAAACTTGTATTTTTTACTTTATTTAATATTTATTTTAATATTTTTGAAGCTGTTTATTATAACTTAAAATAACTCCAATTTTCTTTAAAATAATTTTTTTTGTATTTTCTTGCCGATGATTTTAGTTCTAACAACTATTTTATTGCCCTTTAACAGCTTAGTTTCGGTAGACCCACTTCTCTTTCCCCCTGGCTGGGCCATAATTTGTTGTAAACTCTATTTTTGTTGACAGCTTCGAGTATCGTTTGACAGTTTAATAATTTTCCTATGTACACTATTTGATGTTATCTGGCTGATAAGCCGGAGAGAACTTTCCCCACAGGGCAATAAAATAATTGAAGTTTGGTTCGCCAGGTCTATACAATATGCTTGTCAAATTTGTGTCAAATTAATCAATAAGTGTGTGTTCCTGATATGAATAGATGGATATATAGGCCGTCTGGTAGTTGTTACATGGTATCATAATTATGTTGGAATTTTGGATCAAACAGAGCCGATTGATAAAAATGGAAGTAATTTGAAGTCAAATGTAAGGGAATTTGATTTTTATAGCAAGTTGTGTTTTCGGTTAGCACCAAAATATGGGTCAATATGGGATTGATAACCCCTATCATCACCCCGTACATGATGTTGGAGTGAAACATTTGGCCGGTTCATGACTTAAATGAATCGCTTTGATAATGGTTCTGAGCCTTATTATTTGAGTTACGATCTTCAAAATCGGTATCCGGTTTCGAACCAATTTCAAAACGAGAAGGCAAAGCTAACTTCGACTGTGCCGAAGTTTTAATACACTTGAAAAACTTTACTCCAGCTGATTTTACCGGTAAAATATATATAGGATATAGATATCAGATATTTTAAATCATTGATAATAAAAATTTGATACCATAAAAAAATACTTTTCTTAGTGAAACACATTTTCCGACCGATCGGTCCTATGGCAGCTATATGCTATAGTCCTCAGATTTTGATAAAATCTTCCAGAATTGTGTAAACGCATATAAAACTAATATATACCAAGATTGGTGACGCTACGATGGGAAATAAAAAAGTTTTTCCCACTAGAACTTGTTTTTTGACCGACCGATTTTGATAAATTGTTCCACAAATATGTAAAATCATCTAAAACTAATATACATTAAGATTGGTGACGCTACAATGGAAAATAAAAAAGTTTTTCTCACTAAGACTTATTTTCCGACCGATCGTTCCTATAGCAGCTATAAGATATAGTCATCAGATCCGGCCGGTTCCGACATATTAGTTGAGTGCAGTAAAAAGAAGACTCTGTGCAAAATTTCAGCTCGATAGCTTTAAAACTGAGAGACTAGTACGCGTAGAAACAGACGGACGGACGGACAAGCGGAAATGAACTCGGCTCGTCGTCCTGATCAAGAATATATATAGTTTATTGGGTCGGAAATGAATATTTCTATGCGTTACAAACTTCTGGGCAAAATTAATATACACTTTTCAAGTGTATAAAAATTATTGGAAAATCTGATTGAGGTACGGGCCAGAATTAGGCTGGGTTCACACATGCATCGAACAGTGTGATCCCAGCCTTACATCATTTTTGATCATATTCTCTTTTTCCGTTTTAACTTCCGATAACCTGAAGTCCCGGAATCATGGCTAAACCTTAATTGGCAGGCCGATAACTTGTTGAACAACCCTCGAATTCCATAGCATTGTGTTACTGCTTGTTATTACCTTTCAATCTAGTACCGCATTTAAAATCTGTGATAAAAAAGTTTTTACGCAGCCATCACCTTCTCAGCTTATTTAGTTTCTTTTGCGCTGTTCAATCCTTATACATTAATTTGAGCGATCGGTCTTTAAACATGATAAATATCAGGACATTTTAGTATGATTGGACATTCCAGCTAAAGAAACTAAAAATAAATTGTCTTTAAGCCATATCGGAATTGTCTACTAAAGCTTAGCTTCTTTAGTAGTTTTCTCTCCAGACATAACTACTTTTCCCCCATATCAACTCCATTCATTAGACAACTTTGTGATGCCTCTAATCAACCATTTGGCTCCTCTAAAAAACTCCATATTTTTTACGGTCTTATGAATCCAGATAGAGCATCTGCCACAAACCACTCCATGAACTCTCCAACTCCTCTCTAATTAACCACAAACTCCACAATCAATTGGCAGCAGCAGCTTCAGAAACGACACATAAAATTTCAATTACCACAAATTTTCTTTTGGGCTTTTTGATTTGTTGCCGCCATTTGGATGAGAGAGAAAGAGCGAGACAGGTGATTCCACCTACCTGGCACTGACTCCTATTTCGACTCTCCGGTCTTTGACCATTCACTTTATGGTTAGCCATAATTTATAACAGCATCAACTCCAAAGTCGACGACGACGAGGAGGAGGATGTCGTCGCCTGCTATAATTCTCATTTTTATGATTTTTCATTACCATTTGCTTGTCTCTGGTCAGAGGCTTTGCAGTCGTAATGCCCCATAAGTCATAAAATTACTTAGAGAGGCTTTTTTTTGTGGCCATGTCATAAATACTCGAAAATGCCATTTGTGATGTGATTTTTGATAAGCTCCAGAAATTATGCTAATTGCGTTTTAATTATGACACGCGTGTGGCAACAGCCAGCACCTGCCGAAAAGAAATCTCTCCCCATATTCAAGTCCATGGTCATTACATGTCAGATGGTTTTCGATAAGCCTGTTTTGGGGGCTCGTTTGAGTTGACTTGTTGTTGGTATACGTCTGTTTGTTTGACTTTGTCTTTAGCATTTCTAATGAGCTGCTGCCCCTCTTCGAATTTCCAGCGTGTTTACTCTTTAAAATGCTTGCCCAGATTTATAACCCCGATTAAGACATTGTTGTGAGAGGGGCATCACTTTGCCGTCAAATAAGTGTGGTCGTCTTATTAGCGAGAAGAAGGCATTATTTTTAGCCAAAGAGTTTTCGCATGGTCAAATTGAATGAATAATAAAATGCAAAATAAAATACTGTTTAATACAATTTCCAAGTCGTTTTTAGGTGCAAACTTGGTAGCGGTTAGAAGAAGTCTGATGAGAGATATCTAGAAATAGTCTCTGACGACAAACAATGCCATCTTGCTATATTGTGCTTTTTACACATTGTTATTTGATGCCTTATCTGATTACATATTAAATCTAAGAAGAAAAATAATTAGAAAGAAATACTTCAAAAACAGAAATAGTCAAAATTGATTACAATTAATTTTTTTATTTAAAAATCATCAACTTGGAATAGCCCAACAAGTAATATTCTTTCTGGATTATCTTTGTAATCTTCTTCTTATTTTCCTCAATCCCGCAAGGGACATAGGACAATTTGGAAGGTGAATCCGACTGTATATGTACGATCGACCCAAACACCTGACAAACTTACGAACCTTTAAAACGAGTCGAGTTCGTAGTAAGCAAATTGTGAAAAGGCGAATCAAGTTACCGAACTGGCCAAATATCGTCTTCGGTAAGAAGGCAAGAAAATTAATGAAACTTGATTAAGGGGGTCCTCTGGTTTGATCTGGCCTTGATTTTTCTACACTTGAAAAGTGTATATTAATTTTGCCCAGAAGTTTGTAACGCATAGGAATATTCATTTCCGACCCCATAAACTATATATATTCTTGACGACGCGACGAGCCGAGTTCATTTGGCTTGTCCGTCCGTCCCGGCGCGCGCCCCGTCCGTCCGTCTGTCCGCCTGTCTGTCTGTCTGTCTGTCTGTCTGTTTCTACGCGAACTAGTCCCTCAGTTTTAAAGCTATCGAGCTGAAATTTTGCACAGAGTCTTCTTTTTACTGCACGCAACTAATATGTCGGAACCGGCCGGATCGGATGACTATATCTTATAGCTATCATAGGAACGATCGGTCGAAAAATAAGTCTTTGTGAGAAAAACTTTTTTGATTTCCATTGTAGCATCACCAATCGTTGTATATATTAGTTTTATATGTTTCCACACAATTCGGAAAAAATTTATCAAAATCGGATGACTATAGCATATAGCTGCCATATAAACGGTCGGTCAAAAAAATACTTCTAGTGAAAAAAACTTATTTGTTTTTTATTGTAGCGTCCCCAATCTTGATATATATTAGTTTTATATAATTTCACATAATTTTGAAAAAATTTATCCAAATCGAATGACTATGTTATATAGCTCCCATAGGAACGATCGGTCTAAGAACTAGTTCTAGTGAGAAAAACTTTTTTGTTTTCCATCGTAGCGTCTCCAATCTTGGTATATATTAGTTTTATTTTTTTTCCATTATTTTCTTATTTATCAAAATCGGATGACTTTAGCATATAGCTGCCATAGGACCGATCAGTCGGAAAATGTGTTTTACAAAGAAAAGATTTTTTTTGGTATCAAATTTTTATTAT